>CM035422.1:182194726-182727226 GCA_020310875.1 Ceratopteris richardii | reverse complement strand
TACATTCTCTAGTAATACATTTAGTATTGTGTGTTCTACTTCAAGCTTCTTCTTCTTCCTTGTCATGTTCACATGCTTCCACAGATGTCTAACTCCAACAATTGGTATCAAAGCAGGTCGTCGCTTCATCTAGGGCGCCATCGACACTCCTCCATTTGCAGTCTCAGATTCGCATGAAATTTGATGAGCATACTCAGGGTGCCCAAATCACGATCTGAGCTCATTTTGGCCTCCGAAAGCACTATTGCAATGCTTGTGCAGGCTATTTCATCTTTTTGTGCCAAAGGTATATACCAGTTTCTGTTCGCCAGTATAAGCGTCTCGAATTCTGCTACAAGTCTAGCAGAATTTGTCTCGGTAGTTCTGTTCAAATTTTTGAGATACAGTCAATTTTTTGCATCAAGGTATTTTAGTCACCGGCCATGGCTGAAAGCAGTGATGTATTCCATATGTTGGTTGTTAAGGATAAGTTGGATGGTACCAGCTACCCATTATGGGCTTATATGATGCGACATGTGTTGGCTGCAAAAGGACTGTGGAACATTGTGCAGGGTGTCGAAAAACATCCTATCACACCTGCAACTGTTAGAACTACAAGTACGTAAGCTGATGAAGAAGGTGTCGAAGATGATGATATTCTACATATTCCTATTCGTGTTGCGGTTTTTGCTGCACCTACCATAGAGCAGATTTCATTGGGATGGCAAAGATGCCCAGGCACATGCATTGATAGCTTTGTCTATCAAACGTGCCATTATTCCTCATATTCGCTCTTGCATAACAGCTAAGGATATTTGGGATACACTTACCACATTGTACCAAGCTAGGAATGAGGCTCGTGTTGCTTACCTCCGATAACAGTTGGAGAGTGAGTACATGAATGAAGGTGATTCTATGGATAGTTTCCTAAAAGATCAAAGACTTGAAGGAACAATTGACTTCTGCTGATGAGGTTATACCAGATAGCTCACTTGTGCACATTGAGGTATCGCGATACACCGAGGTATCGCGACACACCGAGGTATCGCGACACACCGACCTATCGCGACACTCTCGAGTATCACGACACACCCACGTATCACGACACTTCCACCTATCGTGACACACCGAGGTATCACAACACTCCCAGCTATCGTGACACACCCACCTATCGTGACACACCCACCTATCGTGACACACCCACCTATCGTGAAACACCAAGGTATCGTGACACACCCACCTATCGCGACATACCGATGTATCGCAACACACCCACCTATCGCGACACACCCACCTATCGCAACACACTGAGGTATCGTGACACTTCCACCTATCGTGACACATCTATCTATCGCGACACACCGACCCGAGCTATCGCGATACATCGACTCAATGCATAAATTTCTAAGGGGTGTAATTTGTGTAATTGTGGTAATTTTGGGGCTTGAATTTTGACAAGTTGGGGTCTTTTAGAGCCTTATAAGGGGGCAAAACAACTAGAAAACCATAGAAAAATTATTGAACCCTGAGAGCCTGTTTTGAACCCTAAGTGCCTGAATGGTCATAACTTCACCATACGAACTCCAATTGACGAGATTTCAGTCTCATTGGAAAGCTTGTTGAGAATCATACCTGAAGCTCAAGTGGTTTTTGTAAGAATCATACATGGAGTTTTAGAACATGTATTTTTAAGTTGGCCATTTGGTAGGATTAGGCGGTCATAAGATTTTTGGGGCTACAGTGAGCTACCCCAAGGGGAGCTCATATTTGTTGATGTGTGTCCATCAATTCATTGTAATGTAAGGCAATATTAACCTGTGAACCTTTGCAAGAACGTTGTGAGCAATCAAGGCATCCAAAGCAAGCTAGCAAGGGCAATTACCAAGCTTGGGAGAAGGCTTCCTGGGCTTGTGAAGCAATCTGAGCAACAAGTGAATTGTGGTTGGAAGTTCTCTCAAACCCCCTTTGTCAATTCCTAGCTTAGGCCAAGTGCAACTTAGGTGGGGTGAATAATTAGGGTAACGTTAGGCACGAATCAAGTCCAAGAGAACTAACCAACTAAGTGCAAGCATTAAGTAGGTCTTGAGTGCAAAAATCCTAAGGGACAAAAGTAAACTTGAATTGATCAATTATCAAGTGCGAACTTCAATTAAGTATTCCCATCGACGTGATTTCGAACAAGGGCTTAACATAATAATCAACTAAAAAGAACAAAGTGATTGATACGAAATAACCTACAACGAGATTGTACTTGGGACTAGGGGTAAAGAAACCAAGCATATGAACCTTAGGTCAGGAAGACACATAGTCCGAAACAGACAAAGCCTCAGATCCTCTGAAGCTAGTGTCAATCACACGGCTAGGTCTTGGGCCCAACAACTGAGTAATTATTCCAACCACCCTAACTCTAAGACTAGCGAATCAGAGATGTCTCAAGGTATAGAGAGACCCATAAGAAGTTCAGGTGTGGACTATCTACAAAAGTTTGAAGGTCCATACAAGACTCAACTCGAATATCTTAGGACCAACCGATTAGGTGCTTACATCTATGAGGACCGTCTAAGAAGATCCGTAGTCCAGAATAAAAACCCAGATCAACCTATTGGACTAGAACATCCAGCGATGAAGTTTGAAAATGGCGCATACCTGGACAAAGAAGGCACCATGCATGTAGTCACTGATCACCTAGATAGGACAGACAAATTTGGTAATGTGATCCCAGAAACGGAGATAGGTGACATAGAGCAGAGGAATATGGGAAGAGAGCCGAGGACCCCTCAAGGTAAATCAGTTCTTACGAGAATCCTCACACCAGAGTGGGTGCCCCAAGACAACAAGAGCATAGATTTTCTCTTAAACCCAG
Organism: Ceratopteris richardii; assembly: GCA_020310875.1. NCBI lineage: Eukaryota > Viridiplantae > Streptophyta > Polypodiopsida > Polypodiales > Pteridaceae > Ceratopteris > Ceratopteris richardii. Next base: position 182,724,384 of record CM035422.1, on the reverse strand, counting down.
AGACCAATGAAGCCTTTTGGAGGTATAAGCGTGATCAGCCGAATGAAGTAGGAACAATCACGATCTATGAGTTCAAAGATCCTGATAGCCCAAGCAAAGTGACCTATCTGGACAATACGTCAGAAAGGATCTTTGTGGTCACGGAGCAGGGTAGGCATGCCTACACTTGGAAGGGTGAATTTATCTTTCCCCAACCAAGATCCAATGTCTCTTATGGCCACCAAGGAGCGAGAACATCCCAAGTTCATGGAGCTCAAAGGGATAGAAGTAGAGACAGGCTAGAGGTAAGATTTGCCAACCCAATAAGAAGAGAGAGGATGAGAACGGAGGCAGATAGAGTGGAAACGGAGAGACTTCGAGAACCAAGGAACCAAAGACATACTAATGATTTTCCTTTGCCAAGGCCTAGAGAACACACTAGAACCTTGAGGCCAACCCAGTTGGTGAAGTCCATGAAGAACTATTTCGATGGCACAGGAGACCCATACGTTCATGTAGCTGATTTTAGACAAGTCTTGAAAGCTGAACAAGTGGAGGACCTATTCATGCAATACAATGCTTTTGGTCTAACCCTTAGGAACACTACCCTTACATGGTTTCAACCACTGAATGAGAGGCAGTTCAGACACATAGACCAGCTTCTAGAGGCATTCATCACTGAGTCTTCTAAGAGTGGCATAAGGCACAACACTTCCTCACTAATTCATAGCTTCAAGCAAACACCTCACGAGATGGTTAGGCTTGCATGAAGAAGGTTTAGACAATACCTAGAGAGATGTCCCATTCTTGAGTTACCCACTCCAGCCAAACATGTGGCTTTATTCTTGGATGGATTGCTAAGTACCAAATTGAGATCATATGCTTACTTGAAGGACCCTAGGACCATAGAAGAGTGTGTACGCATGTGCATCAACATCGAGGATAACCTAGGGGAGGAATTAGAACTTTCAGAAATCTACAAAGATTCAGATAGTTCTACTAGCCTCTCTTCCTCGCAATCCATAACTATTGAGGAACTCACTGAGAAAGTAGCTCAAAAGCTAGGAGTCTCTAGTAAACAAATACGAGGGTTTGCGCCAGTGAAAAGATGCTATACTTGTGGAGGTGTCCATATGGTGAATGTGTGTCCCATTATGGCCCAACCCCAAGTGAATCCTAGTAACCAGTACTGCACCATAGAACGGAGGTACACCAATCACACCATGCAAGATTGCCCATACAATAAGCAAGCAGTTAGGCAAACGTACCCACAACCATACCCTCAACAAGGAAGATACCAGAACCAGTACCCACCTCAACAATATGGTAGACCACATCAACCCTATCAGCAAATCTATCAAACCCAACAAAGGCCTCAACATGTGTTAGCACAACAACCCCCTGCTCCAGACAATGTGATTTGAGTAAAGTACACAGCTACAGAAGAGAATCTGAATAGAGCCATAGTGCTAGTGACACCATTGCTTTTAGAGAGTGATCCCGATGATCATAGTTTTGACTCCACTCACATTGATAGCCCGTAGGCTTATTACATGTAGTCACCTGATCATGACGAGTCATACTATTATGAGGACCCGAGTGAACCTAGTGGGGAGCCTGAGTATGCAAATGTCATGTACACAAACCCCAACTCCAGACCTCCATCTAGGTAGGTACGAACCCCACTTCCTAGAGGACCATGCTTCAGATGTCAGGGACGTGATTGTCCAATGTCTGCCCCTACACAACCCAACCTGTGATAATTCAGGGCTTCTGTCAAGATTGTGGAAAAGAGAATCTCTTATGAGATTGCCCAAAGAACCCCAATAACATGCCAAAAATCACTCCTATCAACGTCATTGGACTAGTAGTAGACTCTACAGGAAGTGTGACTTCCACTGCCCTAGTGCAAGTAGTCACCTGAGCTCAAGCTTTGCAGCACACTCAAGGAGTAGGGTAGGAAAAGAGTTCTGAGGTTAGTGAGACAGAGAGCATAACCAAGAAAAGGACAAGAGCTTGGAGAGATAGCTAGGAGAGAATGAAAAGACAATGGTCATAGAAAATGAGCGAACTTGAGGAAAATTTGAGAGAAACCAAAGCAAAAATAAGTGAACTTGCATCTCAAAACCACTCTCACACTACCCCACCACCACCCTTTCCATCTCCCTCCAACCCATCACCTTCCATTCCCCAACTTTATAATCCACCACACATAACCCACCCACCACCCAGAGTAGGATTAGTCGTAGCCGATCCCACTCCTGAGGATCTAGACATGATGCTTAAAGCCTATCAAGCCAGAATCCAAGAAGGGCCAAATATGACAGATCATGACAAATGTTACCCTAGAGCCGATCTAGAGATAGAGAGAACAAAACTTTGTGCTAAGATGGTAGAATTGGCCCAAGCTATGTTTGAAGCCAGTCGCTTGTTCAATGGCTCTAGCTCCACTAGAACACCATTGCATTTTGATGGTTTATTAGATAGATTGGAGAGGTTACTTGCAAAGTCTGGAAAAGAAGCCATCTCACAGTCTAAAGAGAGTGCAAGGGATGGAATAAGCATTCCTCCCCAGGAAGCTTATGTGCCTAACTCCACTGAACCAGACACCTCTTCTTCTATGAATCAGTATTCACTAGAATTCCTAGGAGAGATTCAAGAAGAGAAATGGGCTAAAGAAAGTGAAGACCGGCCTCCAATTGAAATTGTGGATGATGTGCACGATCGATTCCCACAAGACATTCCTTCCATTTATGGAGAACATAAGAGTGCCCAATCTCATGAGAGGATAGAATTTGAGTCTAATTTCTTGCAGGAATTACCCCATTTCATAGGCACCTGGGAAACTAAGTCTACTTTCATGAGAGCGCCCACGATAATGGTAAGAAATGAAGACTCAATCATACCTAGGAACACAGAGGTAGTGAAAAACACTAATGTGCAGTGCAACCTCACTTTAGAAGAGCTACTCAAAGTTAGGCCAGAGCTATGGAAACATGTAGCCAATCAAGTGCCAAAAGTAGCGAAACCTCGTTCCCAGGTGGGTTCTCATAGAACGGTGCCAGAAATACCTTTGGACAAGATAGGAGACATGAGCGAAGGAGAAGAAGGAAACACCTACCTTCCCATTACCCATTGTTGCAGAGCAAAGAGGCACAAAAGGGGAGCCCCAAAATTTTCAAATTAATGGGCATATTTTTCTTCTTCAAAGTCTTAGGAAATTCCCTCAAGCCATGTAAATGCACTAGAGGAGTCCTCTAGATGCATAATCCCAAATCATTGTAACATATTTCTTGTAAAATAGTAGAAAAATGGAGACTAGTTAATAAAGTGCCGGTCACTTGTGGTGAAAGGACCATTTTTAGGGCACATGTATATAAGTCACTTTGTGACTCTTTGTAGAGACTTTTTGCCATTGTGAAGAAGGAGAGCTCCTGATTTTCGAAATTGCTTCTTCCTTGCAAATTTTCATCTTCTCTTTGATCTTCTATGTGTGTGTAATGCTTGGAATGTGTGTGTAGGACTATTGTCTACCCCTCTCCACTGTTTTTGAGCTACTGTAGTGTGTGTGTGAACTAGTAGGAGTTATGGAGTGAGTGTGGGTGTTTCCCACCATTCATTGTTTTGGTCATAACTTGAAGCACAATTGTCAGAATTGAGTGAAACTACTTGCTGTAGATGTGTCTCATCGAGAGCTTTGAAATGACCCCTATTGGCCATATTCGGAGTTTGGAGCTAGGAGAAATCCTTGATTTAGTGAAAACTACTGTAAGTGGTATCGCAATAGACACTTTCAGTGTTCTAGTGAGTTAGAGAGGTGGATTAGTCTTTTCTCATGCATAAAAGTTGAACCACTTCATTTCCCATCACGTGTGAACATGTCCTCATACACTTGGTTAGGTCGTTTCATCGGATTGACAAATAAGCATGTGTCAATTCCCCACTATATGCACTTGTGTGGCAAATGAGATTTAGTCTCTTTGGCACAAGTCCCTAAGAATTCTTGACTTAGGTACACACGTTTTTGGTGCCGTTGCCAGGGAACATCTCAACCAAGGTGCCTTCGATATGGTTATAGCTCGAGAGTGATGAAATCGTACTTGTAGAAGTGAATTCGTTCGGTGGCAAGTAGTCAACCACTTCAGCACTTGTTACTTCACATCCCTGAGGTGTGTAATGAGTTTTTAGGTTTAGGGTTAGTAGGAAGGGAAAGAAGGAAGAGTTAGGGTTAGGTCAAGAGAAGAGAAGTGAAGTAGGAGTAGGCCAAGATCACCAAGAAAAATCCCAAAAAATTGCCAAATTAGTGTAGTTAAGTTCAGTCACCAAAAAATAAAAAAACCAAAAAAAAAAGAATTTGGAGCTCATTTGACATTTGCTTCTTCCTGGTATCGTCTGAGCACAGCGATCAGTATCGTAGGTGTGGTATGGCACTCCCCAGGCTTTCAAAGCTAATTAATGAGCTCAAGGCACAAGCAAGACATCACAGAGGTAAGATTCCATAAAATTTCAATGGCAAAAACACATTAGAAGTGCACTAACAGGTGATCACATGCACATTTGGTATCGCGGGGTGGGATAGAGTGCTTTTTGGACTTCTTTGGGGGAGACAGTAGTCTACGTGTGAAGAGGGGTGAGAGAAGAGCAAGGGGGGAGAAAAATTTTTGAATTTGGAGGTATTTTAGCTTGAGTATCGCGATCGGTTGAGTTTCTAGTATCGCGATACCAAAAATTCCCTTGTATCGTGATATTCGCCAAAGTATCGTATCGTCAGTTACCAGCTGTAGTATCGCGATACCACTTGTGGTATCATATCGCCTGGTTGGTATTGCGATCACACTTTTCCAACGTGGTATCGTATTGCGGTCCACTTTTGGTATCGTATCGTCTCTCTTCCCAGTATCGTATCGCGATACCATTCTTAGTATCATATCGTTGGTGGTATCATATTGCCACTTGGAGTCGTATCGTATTGCATGAGAAGCCCAGTATCGTATCGTCCCGAAGCTAGTATCATATCATGCAAAACGTAGGTGTCGTATCATGCCAAATTTTAGTATCGTATCGCGGTTGATTTTGGTATCGTATCACCCAATACCTGGATGGATTAAACAGATATATGGCTAGGATGGTGACTTCCATGGATGCAACAGTTGTGCCCAGACCAGTTGTTAAGTATGAGGGAGGAGCATACATAGACAAGTTGGGTCACATCTACATAGTGACTGAATACCCTGATTTGATCAATGACAGGGGAGAGCTAGTGGACAAGGGAACTCAGGGAGACCAAACCCTGAGGAGTTAGTGACCACCCATGGAGGCAAGTTCCAAGTGATGCGAGTCTTGAGAGGGGACTTGATACCTCAAGAAAAGTATTTACTAGAAGTCTATTTGATCCATGGATCTGACTTGTTACTTCAAACTGACTCACCGACCCAAGGAAGAGAAGAAAGTCCTATGACTTTTTATGAGTTGAAGGATCCGGAAGACGAGTCTAGAGTTACATACCTAGATAGGAACCAGATAAGGTATTGGCTGGTAGATGCCATAGACAAGGCTCAACTGAAATACATGCGTTTGCCTGTATTCCCTCAGAGAGAGCAGACAACCACTCTCAGAACCCCTTTGGAAGTCAACAAGAGGTAGAGCACACCATGTCGGGACAAACTAGCCAACGGAGTGTTCCGAACCAAACTCATGTACAATTTGCGACTCTAGGAGTGCAACCACACAATCAGACCCACCTTGGAGTAGGTAATCAATACCGACCCCCAGTGAGGCCACGACCACCAATAGGAGTACAGTCGGGAATACCCCCAGTTAGACCAGCAATCCCTACCTTCGCTGTAATGCCTAGACAGCCAGAACCAATGAGAAGACTGAGACCTATTCAGGTGGTCAAATGCGTAAGGAATCATTATGACGGATTGGGAGAACCTTATGATCACATTGCTGAATTTAAACAAGTTCTAAGAGTGGAACAAGTAGACGACTTCTTCGTGCAGTATGAGTCTTTTGGACTCACCCTCACAAGAACAACTCTGACTTGGTTCCAGCCATTAGATCCCAACCAATTTGGAAATATGGAGCAATTCTTTCAAGAGTTCATTGGAGAATTCACTAAGAGAGGGATTAAACACAACTCTGCGTCTTTAATCCATAGCTTTAAACAGAACCCTAATGAAGTTGTGAAAACCGCCGCTCGAAGACTCGATCAGTATGTTGATAGATGTCCAGCAGCAGAGAGACCCACTGAACAAAAAATGATTTCATTATTCTTGGATGGATTAACAAATGAAACCTTAAGGACGCTAGTATATGTAAAGAGACTAGAGATATTGAGCGAATGCCTACAAGAATGTATTGACTTAGAGGAGAACCTAGCGGATGATCTGAAGAGTATGCCCAGCCCCACTAAATCAGAAGATTCTCGGAGTACAATTACATCCAACTCCTGTAATGTGGAGGAATTAGCGGAGCTGGTAGCAAAGAAGTTGGGAATCCAAGGACAGAGAAATTACCAACACCCAGCCTTAAGAGTGCCTATGTTACGAAGATGTAGTCTATGTGGAGGAGATCACCCCACGCACATGTGTGTATGAGGAGGAACTGGTGTACCTCAGACATATCCTTACATCAGACAACCCCATCAAGGAGCTGCCTTGTATTGTCACATAGAACAAAAATACACCAATCACACCACGGAAAACTGCCCATTCAATAGGTAGGCACGACCCTTCCAACGACCTCAGTATCGACCATATGGATATCCACCTAGAGAGCCAGGTAGAGATATGCCCAAATACAATTCCTACCCAACACTAGCAGGAGCTCCCAGGCCATATGAACCAACACAATTTGGAAATCCTCAACCGGTGTTAGGACCACAACCTCCACTTCCTCAACATGTGGTACCTATGAAGTATACCTAGCCAGAAGAAAATTTGGAAAGAGCCATAGTGCCAGCCTCAACGATGACTAGTGTAGAATCAGCAAACCCAAGATACGAGCTATCGCCAGGAGATTACTATCCCTATGAAGCCAACATGTTAGAGTATGAACCAGCATATGATTCAACATACTATGGATATGAAGGCTATGATCAGGCTTATGGAATTGAGGTAGCAACTTTAATGTATACTGCTCCTAAAGCACAACCACCCGGAAAACCACCCATTAGAACGCCTGTGTCGAGAGGACCATGTTATAGATGCGGAGGAGACAATTTTATTAGAGAATGTCCTCGGCCTTACAACCCACCACCTCCTAGGACTTGGGAAGGATATTGCAATGATTGTGGGAAGGAACATCTTTCCAGAGACTGCCCAAAGAATCCCACCAAAGTACAAGACACTACACCTATTAATGTAATTGAAGTGATAGATGCACCTGGAGGTGACAAGGAATACATTGTGTCCTTAAAGGCCATTAAACGAGCTCAAACAAAGGAATGAAAAGAAAAACAATCCGATCGGGAACAAGAAAACAATAGCACCATAAATCAGTGGATCCACGTGAGAATACCCAGAACATGAAAGCACAAAGATGGAAGGAAAGAAGATTTTAGAAGCTCAAAGAAAAATGGATGAAAAACAAAAGGCAAGAAAATAAGAAACACACAAGAAGCAGTAAGGAGCATAAAGAACCAGAGATTCGGGAAGAAGTTCCCATTCCATCGCTTATCCGAGAAGCAGAGAAACCAGAAATAATTCTAGCTGACCCAAAACCGGGTGATTTGGACATGTGGTTGAAAGCTTACCAAGATAGAATTAAGACTGAACCAAATGTGGAACAACACGAAAAGCTTTACCCACAAGGAGAATTAGAAAAAGAGAGACTTGCGATATGTAGGAAACTTATATAGGTAGCGCAAGCAACCCTAGAAAAGACTATGCCAGCCCTTCTAGAGACAAGGGTAGCAGAGGGGCAATACAAGGAGTGTGTCAAAGCCAAGGATAAAGAACTTAAAGAGAAGGATGACAAGTGTGAGCGAGTGAAAACCCAAGACGAACCTATGTCAACAATACCTGACTTAGAGGCTGACTAGCCAAAAGAATTATGGAATAAAATTAGAGAAGAACAATGGAAGAGGGATGGAGTGATTAAGCCTCCCTTTGAGGAATTAGATGTAGAAGTTTATCAACTAAATCCCAACATGGAAGAAGTATATGAGGAAGTATCAAGACTAGAACAAAATAGAGAAGAAGCTCAGAGCATTTCAACCCTACCAAATTACATGGGAGAATACGAAAAGGAATCCATGATAATCAGAGCCCCCACAGTACAGGGAAAAGGAAAAGGAACCTCAGATAAGAATTCACACAATCTAACGGAACTTAAGAAGACGAAAGTACAATGCAAACTGACTGTGGAAGAATTACTTCAGGTTAAACCACAAATATGGAAAAAATTAGCAAGTCAACTAGAATTGGGACAAGAGAAGGATGAAAAGGAAAACAAGGGAAAAGAAAACCCTTCTAAGATACAAATCCCAGTAGATAAGGTGGGAGATTTTAGTGAAGGAGACGAAGGTAATACATGTCTACCTGTCACTTACAATGGGTACATGACCAAGGCTATATTAGACATAGGGGCAGGAGTAGGAATTTCCACCAAGGAGATTTGGGAGAAATGGGGAAAGCCTGCCTTACGGCCCACATGCATGAAGCTCCAATTAGTGGATGGTCATGTGGAGAAACCCTTAGGAATACTAGAAAGAATCAAGTTAACCACATGTGGAGTTGAATTTGAACACACATTAGCCATCTGTAAGTTTGAAAAGGCTAACAATTATGAAATGATATTAGGATGACCTTTCATGAGACAAATGCGAGTAGTGCAAGATTGGGGATGAGATTCATTATACCTGCAACATCAAGGAAATACCACCAAGATAAACTTGCATACGTTTGCATATCGAGATGTCCCGACACTACAATGGAATCCTATACACAAGAGGAAGATGATCTATCTATTCATAGTGTTGGATCAAGCGATCAATCATGGATGCATGAGGATGCCCAACTATGGATGTGTAAAGAAGCCAAGAAAGAGGATAATAAAAGGCAAATATGGCCAATAGGACATCCTAACCACTGACCTATAGAGGACCCAATGTATATGCCTCAAGTCTTTCCTGATGAAACTTTTGAACCGCATGGATGGATGGAGATCTTAGCCACCTTGGATGTATGTGTGAATGAGGAAGTTCTATGAACGAATGCATAGACGAAGAAGGCTATGATGTAAATTTGTACATGGTTGTCCTTCAAGAAGTAGAAGCAGGGGAAATCTTGGAAAAAGTGTGGAAAGAGGAATATGAGAGTATAGAAATGGAACCAGAATTTGATTCAGAGGAAAGCTATCTAGACACCATTCGAACTAAAGATAAGCGGGAACCGACCTTGGCGATAGAAGCAGCCCCCGTTGTACAAAAGCAAGAGGAAAGTGTGAGTAAAACCGGACCAAATCCTGATTTTTTTGAGGTTTCGGAGCATTTTAAAAGGTACGAAGTAGAGGAGAGGAAGATAGCCATCCAAATGCCTAAGAGAGATGCTAGAGAAGGAGAAGCATAGGATAACAAAGAACAAACAAAAAAGATCATAGTGATAGTGGAAGATGGAGAAGAAAGATTTACATACATAGGTAAAGATGTGTCAACGGAGGAGGAAGAAGAATTAATACAATTGATCCGAGAATATCGAGATGTATTCGCGTGGACATATAAGGATCTCAAGGGTGTGGAACCCTCTATTTGCTATCATAGAATACCTATGACAATAGAGGCAAAACCAAACAACACCCTTATACATACAATGAGGTCTATGGAGCTAAAATTAAAGAAGAAATAGACAAGCTACTAGTGGCAGGATTCATTTATGAAATAGAACACACGGAGTGGGTTTTGCCACTAGTAGTTGTGCCTTAGAAGAACGGAAAATTAAGAGTTTGCACTAACTTGAAAAAGGTCAATGCAGCCATTATACGTGACAGCTACCCATTACCCATCACTGACCATCTATTGGAAAGAGTTTCAGGAAAAGAAGTCTATAGCTTCTTAGAGAGATTCTCTGGATACAATCAAGTAGTTATTGCTACTGAGGATCAACATAAGACCGCATTCACGACTGAATGGGGAGTCTATGCTTTCCGAGTGATGCCTTTTGGACTCACTAATGTGCCTGCTACTTTCCAACGATTGATGTGTCATGTTTTCAAAGAATTCCTGAAGAAGAGCATGGAAGCCTACATAGATGACCTGTGTACATATTCAAATTGAAGACAATACCACATTCCTGAACTATGGAAGATATTCAATAAATGTCGACAATATAGAGTTTGCTTGAACCCAGAGAAGTGTGTCTTCATGATAAGACAAGGGAAGATCCTAGGACATCTACGGAGCGAGAGGGATTAGGAATGGTCTATGTAGTGAAGAAATTTAGACACTATCTCTTAGCCAACAAGTTCAAGTTCTTCATACACCACGAGGCCTTATTGTACCTAGTCAATAAGCCTTGTAACAGGGGAATACTAGTAAGATGGTTTCTACTATTGATGGAGTTCGACTTTGAAGTAATAATGAAAAAGGGAAATACCCATGTAAGAGCAGATCACCTTTCTAGGTTAACACACGGAGAACCACCAAGTGGAGTACCAGATGAATTGCCAGACACTTATTTGTTCAATCTGGAAGTGTGTCCAAAGTGGGCAGAGAAACTAATTCCTATACTCACTCATGGCCCACAACACTCAATCAATAAAGAGAGTAAAAAGGAAATTCTACAGTCGAGGAATTTTCACATTACTGCGGGAAGTGTGTACTATAAGGAACCTAATGGTGTACTACTGAGATGTGTTGAGGAGGACGAGCAAAGGATGCTGATTGAACAAGCTCATGTGAACAAATGTAGGACACACAAAGGGACTAATGGAACTATAAGGGAACTAAAGCGATTAGGAGTATACTGGCCTGACATGCCTAAGGATGTCCATGACTATGTGAGTGACTATGCAAAATGTTAGGAGATGATCCCCGAGGATCATACATCCATACCTTTCTCAACGATAGCACCCAATTGGAGCAAAACGTTGGTCAAGTTCCTAAAGACAAGAGAACGTGAGGAAGGAGTTAGCTTGGCGAGAAAATGATCCCTAGAGGAAATGAGCAAGGATTATGTACTCATGGGAAGACACTTGTTTAGGAGAGGAAAAGACAACCAATTACGACTATGTGTGCATGAAGGAGAATATTTACCCGTATTGGAGATGGCACACGCAGGTGCAGCAGGAGGTCATTTTTCAGCCAAGTGAACCGTGAAAATGAACCTCTTTGTGGGCTTGTGGTGGCCAACTTTACATATGGATGCGGAGACTTATGTACGAAGCTGCGAGACATGACAAAGGGCTAAATACCCGATTCAGAGAGATGACATGCCATTGAGACCTATGGTTTGCACTAGAGCCTTTTGTAAATGGGGTATTGATTTCATAGGACCCATTAACCCACCGGCCAAAGGGTCACATGCCGAATATATCATAGTAGCCACTGATTATTTGACAAAATGGGTAGCTAAAAGGAAAATCAATCTTTCATAATCCCTACCCAAATCCCTTTCTCTTATATGTACGCATACTTTGTACCTTTTAGTGAAATGTGTGGATTTCTTATTTGCAATTTGCCTCCAATAAAGAAATCAATTTAAATAGAGGGGAATTCGTTTTATAATTCCTATCCAACCAATAGAATGGTATAGGTGGATTGTCTATTTGGTTTTAAAAGGATATAACATGCTCTTTAATTTAGAGAGAATTAGCTTTACTTAAGGTGGTTTTATGGCTCGTGCACATAATGGGTAATTGGTACCATCTAACTTATCCTCAACAGCCAACATACGAAATACATCATTGCTTTTAGCCATGACCACTGACTCAAATACCCTAATGCAAAAAGATGACTATATCTCAAAAAGTTGAATAGAATTAACCTATCAAGTTCTTGCTAAACCTATAGCAGACTTTGAGGCACTTATATTGGAAAACTAAAACCTATATATATGTTTGTCACAAAAGGATAAAATTGCCTGTATAAGTGCTATGATAGTGCATTTGGAGGGCAAAACAAACTCAGATCATGATTTCGACACAAAAAAGTTAAGCGGTTTTGAAATCCTAATCACCTTGAGTGTGCTCACCAATTTTCATGCGATTCTAGGACTGTGACTAGAGGGGTGTCAACGATGCCCTACATGAAGTGGCATTGGAGTTCCACTTAATAACATGATGCATGTTTCCCCCACATGATTTAATTTTACCATTATTGTCGATGTGAAAGGCCAAATGGTTGTCGAACACTTTTGTATATGTTCCTTAATAAAACATATCGTGGCTTGGTCAGCCACACACTATAAGTTTGACTGCATTTGTATTACCTAGGAAATCTTTGTTCATGGTCTCTGTATTGTGTGGTCTTCTATGTATTATGTAGCCTCGTTGTCACAAGTACTGTGTGTGGTGTCTAGAGCTCAGTTTTCTACGATGAGGATATCATCATGGATCTCTCAAGAAGGAGAGTCCATTGTGGTGCATCGCCATCAAAGTACTTCAATGGTATTAGAGCATTGAGGGAGGGAGGACCTCAAGGATCAAGGAAGAGGGAGGTTCCCATCACTTCCCGAGAGGTCATCCTAGTTTGTTCCCCCTTAGAGCCCATTTAACTAACAAGCTCTCTTGCCATTAAGCTACACTCTTGTGGTGTCTAAATAAGGGGAAATACTATGGTTAATATTACCTTGAACATGTTTTGTTCCCTCAAAGCTTAATTCTTTGCTTTCAAAGCCTATTTTGAAGCATTTTTTACGATGCTTTTTGGAGTCATTTTGGGGTACTTTCATGCATAGTTCTCATTACAAAGGTCCAAGAACATCACAAAGAGTGCTCTTTTCTATCTGACAACAAATATTCATCTTTGGGGCTGTGTTTTCAGCCATGCTAGTAAATCTATAGGTTTTTCGAAACATTTTTAGTTGTCGTGGGAGTAGCCACCGCAAATTTATGTAGGTTTTTTGAGCCTAAAGAACACAGTTGAAAAACACGTGTAGGTGTTACTGGCCAATGTTTGGGTTGTGAAGTCAGCCTTTTAGTGCCATTTTACTACATATATTGAGTACATACACACTATGCATGCTTATGTGGATATCACTTATGTACGTCCATGCGGTCATTGATATAGCGGTTATGTTTTTTTTGCATAAATCCTTTTAGGTTTGTCAAAGAGGGTCACGGTGAGGTTTTCTTAATTAAGAGACATCCAGATGTCAAGGTCTCTTCAGTCATGCAAGTGGAAGACTTATCCAGCCTCACCATAGATGTACGATAGTTATTCATAGGTGCTCGATAAGCCTAGTTGGCTTCTTTCAGGCAACTGATTATATGCAATGGAGTCAGTGATTCACCATGTAGGTTAACATGCCAATAGTTGCACTTTTATGAGATTTTGACACTCGTCATATGCTCCTTTTGTAGAGGATACTTTAGAAAATTTCCTCCAAAGATTTTGGTTTTGTTAGCTATATAGAGGTCAATTTACTCCTTGATACACATTGGTGTGAGCACATTTCTTCTCACATAATCCTTTTGGTTGGCCATTACAATTCATTAATTCATTTTTCTAGGAAGACTCTATTGAACTTTTACCCAGAATATGACACTTGTTCATCCTTTTTTAGCTTTAGTGGTGTTTGGAATCTTCTAGCTCCATTATTATTCTATTGAGTTCTCTATCATTATGGCATCAGAGGTCTCAAGCAAGTTTGGTGGATCAGGGTCTAGTCCCAATTTTTTGAGAAGGAGCTGTAACTTGTAGGGAAAAGACCATTTTGAGATCCAAAAATTTGATGGCACAAACTTTGCTCTATGGAAGAATCAGATCCAGGATGTGCTGATTTAGAGGATGCAATGGAAGCTAGTAAATGGAATCTTAAAGAAGTCTATTGACATGGATGAAGATGATTGGGATGAGTTGGATGAAATGGCCAGGTCTACCATTTGATTGCACCTAGCATATAATGTTTACTTTACAATATTGGACTGTGAAAGTGTATAGGAGCTTTGGAAGAAGTTATGCAATACATATGGAAAAGAAACGGCATCAAATAAAGTGTATCTGATGAGAAAGTTATATAATCTTTGTGTGTATAGAATAACTATTTAGGATGTTTAATTTAGTTACCTGATTCTAATCAGATAATCCTCAACTTTTGAAAAAAAATCAGATACAATATCTAAGTTAATTCCAAAGGATTTGGAAAGTGAAAAGAAAGAACTAAAACTCTACTTAGAAAATCCTAACAACAAGCCTAGAGGTAGTCGTTGTTGGAGGATAAGCACTCCTATGTGCACAACAAAAGCAAATGAACCCTCCTAGGATCCTGAAATTTTTCAGACATAGGCTCTATATTTTCTGAGTTTCTCTGAGTATATGCAGAGACTGAAAATGAAATTTTGCAGGCATAAACTAGACTTTAAGAGCTTTCAAATGAGATTAAAATCACTCCATTTGGATACTGGATGATGCCTCAACCAACTGCAACAAAACAGACAACTTGATCTCTTCACAGAGTATGAGCTAACTTGACAGACACTGTTCTGGACATTTCTCTGCACATGTGCAGGCACTGAACCTGAGACTTATACCAGACACAGAAGAAATTATAAGCTTTCCAACAAGACAAAAATCATTGCAAATGGATTCCGGATGAAGGAGAAACAACAATTACAAGACCGGGGGGTCTGCCAAAAACATCTAGATAGATAGAGTGTGTAAAAGTGAAATTTCTGCAAAATATGCAGAGAACAGCTAGTAGGGAGTGTGCTTAAGCAAGGGGGCAGCTTGAGCACGTATTTCCATGACTCTAAGTCATAATACAACTCATTAGAGGTTTTAAAGACCACATACTAACCTCTTTAACCAATCAAAAGCATATACATGTCAAAAGTGAGGTCCAATCACATCAAGAGGTGAGCTAAATCTTCTCTAATCAGCTTCTTTCCATTATGGGCATAATTGGATGCCTCCAACTCGTGGAAATCAGCCTCCTTTGATTGTGGATGATGTGGAAGGTTCAATTTGGGGCATGTTCCCACACTCTTGAGCTTGAAAACTTTCAACACTCCCCCTCAAGCTCAAGTCTTTTCCTTTGTTGCTTCAGCCTATAGCTTCCTTGAATCCTCCAAGCTTTGTACCTTCAAGAAACTTTGTCATCATGTCTGCAACTTGCATTTTAGTGTTCACATACCTTATATCTAGCTCTTTTGCCATCACCTTTTCTCTAACGAAGTGGTAATGAACCTCTATGTGCTTGCTCCTTGCATGAAACATGGGATTGTTAGCTAGATAGATGCTTGAAATGTTGTCTCCATAAAGAGGAAACTCCTCCACTTCTACTTCCAAGTCCTTAAGTAGCTTCTTAAGCCATAATAGCTCACATGTAGCCAATGCTAAACCTCTGTACTCAGCCTCTGTGGATGAAAGAGCAACAGTGGGTTGCTTCTTAGAGCTCCAAGAGATCACTTTTGTACCTATCATGAAAACATAACCCGATGTACTCCTTCGATCATCCTTGCTACCTGCCCAATTAGCATCACTATATCCTTTGACACTTAGATCAGCATCATATGAGTAAAATAGACCTTGGTTGATGCTGTTCTTGATGTAACGAAGCACCTTTCTTGCCGCCATAAGATGATCATGAGTAGGTGCATGCAAAAATTGAGAGAGAACACCTATTACATATGCAAGATCAGGTCTAGTGAATGTAGCATAAATTAATGAACCAATTATGCTTCTATATAGTGTAATATCTTGTATAGCCTCTCCTTGACCTGCAACCAACTTTGTATTGGGCTCCATGGGCTAAGAAAGTGGCTTACAACCACTCATACCAAACCTGTATAGCACATCCAACAAGTATTTTCTTTGAATCAAGAAGATGCCATTGTGTGCATAGATTACCTCTATTCCCAAGAAGTACTTTAGTGTTCCAAGATCAGATATCTTGAACTCCTTTCCTAGCTTTGATTTGATATCTTTAATACCTGCAATATCACTTCCTGTGATGATCAAATCGTCCACATAGATGCATATGTATACCGTCTTGTCTCCTTGCTTCTTCATGTAAAGTGATGGATCTGCAACACTTTCTTTGTATCCACAACTTGATAAATAATCCACTAACCTCTGATTCCAGGCCCTTGGGGCTTGCTTTAGTCCATATAATGCTTTCCTTAGCTTGCAAACATGATTTGGGTACCTCATACTAGCAAATCCTTGAGGTTGGCTCATGTAGACTACTTCTTCAAGCTCTCCATTGAGGAAGGCATTCTTCACATCCAACTGATATAAGCTCCATTTCCTTGATGTGGCCACTGCAATCAAAGTCCTAATTGTTGGCATCTTGGCTACGGGGCTGAAAGTTTCATCATAATCTATCCCGTAGCTTTGGGAGAAGCCTTTCGCCACCAACCTTGCTTTGTACCTAGCAATGGAAACATTTGAATTTCTTTTAATTTTGTAAACCCACTTATTACCTATCACCTTCATGCCTTCTTGAGCTGGTACCAAGCTCCAAGTATGGTTCTCATCAAGTGCTTTGAGCTCTTCCTTCATTGCCTCTTGCCATTCCTTGCAATCCTTAGCTTCTTCATAACTAGTTGGTTCTTTGTCCTTGATTACCTGAGTCATGTATGCATAATGCTTTGCAATGAAATTATCATATGTTAACCTTTGTGCTGGATATCTTACTCTTGAAGACCTTCTTTCACTTCCTTTAGGTGTGGTTGCCATCTGCTTTCTTTGTTTGGCCACTCCTGGAGTTTGAACTTCTTCTATCTCTTCATCTTCCAACATGCTCTCGTCCACATAGCTTCCTTCTTCAACTGAAATCTTCTCTTTGCCTTTGACTTTGCTTTCTTCAGATCTGGTCTCTCTTTCCCTAAGCCTTCCACTCCATGGTGAGGGTGTCCTTGTGTTGCATGAGTTGCTTGGACCACTCAAATCCATGCTTTCTTGAACTCTATCATCATTCTTCAAATCTGTCTCACCTATGTCTTCAACCTGCAATGGACTTGTGCATGCATATCAAGGCTTCAACTCATCAAAGACAACATCCC
The DNA here is from genome assembly GCA_020310875.1 of Ceratopteris richardii. Lineage (NCBI taxonomy): Eukaryota > Viridiplantae > Streptophyta > Polypodiopsida > Polypodiales > Pteridaceae > Ceratopteris > Ceratopteris richardii. The sequence continues at coordinate 182,707,239 of CM035422.1, read as the reverse complement.
TACTTACCTTCAGCTCCTTGGTGATGGGATTATAGCATTTATACCCCTTTTGTTCCATAGAATATCCCAAAAAAATACACCTTTCAGATTTGGCATCTAACTTTGACCTCAACTCTTGAGGTACATGTACATAGCATATACAACCAAAGATTCTAAGATGTGAAATGCAAGGTTTTCTTCCACTCCATGCTTCCTCAGGGGTTAGATGATGTATACTTGATGTAGGACATCTATTCATGATGTATGTGGCTGTATATCTAGCCTCTCCCCAATAACAATGCGGCATATTCATTTCGTTGAGCATACACCTTGCTACCTCTGCTATGTGTCTGTTCTTTCTCTCTGCTACCCCATTTTGTTGAGGGGTATACCTGCATGTAAATTGTCTTTTGATGCCATTGACCTGCAAATATTCAGAAAATTCATGGGAGAAGTACTCTCCCCCTCCATCGGATCTCAAAGTTTTGATAAACTTGCCAGATTCCTTCTCCACCTGTGCTTTGAATTTCTTGAAGTAGTGGAACACATCTGATTTGTTTCTAATGCAATACAACCACACTTTCCTTGAAAAGTCATCAATGAAGGTTACAAAATACCTATTTCAGCAAGGGATGCTTCTCTTGTTGGACCCCAAACATCCGTGTGAATGAGATCTAAAACATTTGCACTTACATAGGTACTCTTCTTGAAGGGCAGCCTTGATTGTTTTCCTTGTTGGCAAGCTACACAAATTTCATGCAACATTTTAGATGTAAAATTTGGTAGTCCTCTTACCAAGATCCTCCTTTGCATGTCCTTGAGCTTTTGTAGGTTGATGTGACCTATTCGTTTATGCCATAGATTCAAATCTGCTATCCTCTTGTCTCCATATGTGACATACATTGAATGGTGTGGCTGATTTATGTCCATTGTGAACATTCTCCCTTGCTTTTTTCCTTTTGCTATGAGCTTGAAACCTGCCCTTGGATCCTCAACAAAACATCCTCTTTCATTGAACCTAACTTGATAGCCTTTTTCTACCATTTGGCCTACCAAAATCAAGTTTTTGGTAATAGTAGGGACATGTAATACCTCTGATAAGCACTTTGCTCTTTGATTTCCTTCCAAACTGATATCTCCCACATGTTGAATGATATGCTCTGAGTTATCACCTGTTTCCACATGCCCTTGATGCTTTGGGACCTGCAAATTACTAAAAAAATCCTTTCGACATGACATATGATTGCTACATCCATTGTCTACATACCATACATTTTCACTAGCTTGAGTTGTATCTTCACCATACCTCATGGCAAGTAAATAATCATTCCCTTGGCTGGATGATGTGTTTGCATAATTACCTTCCCCTCTATAATTGTTGTTGTTGATTTGATTCCCTTGTCTTTGAGCTCTATGATAGCATTCATTTGCAAAATGATCGGGCTTACCGCATACAAAGCATCCATTTGAAGTGGCTTGTCCTCTTCCACCAAATCTTCCACCTCTTCCTCTATTTGTGGCTCTTCCACCTCTTTGACCTGCATTTTCTTGTTGTCCTTGACCTCCTTGGTTGCTTTGATATCTTCCTCTTCCTCTTGTAGCACCTCGGTTGTGTCTTCCTCTTCCTCTACCTGCATACAACAATTGCCCTTGGCTATCCTTGGCATTATGACCACCAAGGTTCATCTCCTCTGTCACCATGAGAGTGATTAGTTGATCAAAATCAGGAAGAGAGTCCCTTACATACACTGAAGTTGTGAAAGCCCTCCATTTTTCATCATCCCTAAGTCCATTTAGGGTGTGGGCGACAAGATCGTCATCATCTAGGGCACAACCGATTGACCCTAGTGCATCTGCAAGCTCTTTAACCTTTAATATGTAATCATTAGCACCTTGAGAGGGGCTTTTCCTAAGATTATTTAGCTCATTCTTGAGCTGAATTTTTCTAGCTTTTGTGGAGGTTGAATACAATCTCTCCAAGCACTCCCACACCTTCTTCGATGTATCCAAATCTTGAATATGCCCTACCATAGAGTTGCTAATATGCTGAGATAAAATGAAAATGACCCTTTTGTCCCTTTCATCCCACTCTCTTACTGCTCTTCTCTGGTCATTGGTTGGATTTACCTCATCTATGTAGGGTTTTGGCTCTCCACCACTCACAAGTCCCCACAAACCTTTCCCCATCAAAAAATTGCTTATTCTAAATCGCAACGGTTGGTAGTTTCCTTTTTCGAGCTTCTCAATCTGAGCATTGAGATCAGCCATGGTGCCTCCTAACTCTTTTGAACCTCCCCCTTGATGCAATGAAGTTGAAAAGGATGTCTTTTACCTCAAAAAATAGAGCTACTCCTCTTGATGAAGCTTCGTCTTTGATTTGATGATGTATTTGCTTCCCCTTGTTGTTGACGTGCCCGTTCTTTGCTTCCTTCCTTCACACTTTGATGAAGTCTTTACTTCACTTCACTAGCTCCTTCTTCTCTCTTTGATACTCCACTTATGGCTCTGATACCACTGTTGGAGGATAAGCACTCCTATGTGCACAACAAAAGCAAATGAACCCTCCTAGGATCCTGAAATTTTTCAGACATAGGCTCTATATTTTCTGAGTTTCTCTGAGTATATGCAGAGACTGAAAATGAAATTTTGCAAGCATAAACTAGACTTTAAGAGCTTTCAAATGAGATTAAAATCACTCCATTTGGATACTGGATGATGCCTCAACCAACTGCAACAAAACAGACAACTTGATCTCTTCACAGAGTATGAGCTAACTAGACAGACACTGTTCTGGACATTTCTCTGCACATGTGTAGGCACTGAACCTAAGACTTATACCAGACACAGTAGAACTTATAAGCTTTCCAAGAAGACAAAAATCATTGCAAATGGATTCCGGATGAAGGAGAAACAACAATTACAAGACCGGGGGGTCTGCCAAAAACATCTAGATAGATAGAGTGTGTAAAAGTGAAATTTCTGCAAAATATGCAGAGAACAGCTAGTAGGGGGTGTGCTTAAGCAAGGGGGTAGCTTGGGCACATATTTCCACGACTCTAAGTCATAATACAACTCATTAGAGGTTTTAAAGACCACATACTAACCTCTTTAACCAATCAAAAGCATATACATGTCAAAAGTGAGGTCCAATCACATCAAGAGGTGAGCTAAATCTTCTCTAATCAGCTTCTTTCCATTATGGGCATAATTGGATGCCTCCAACTCGTGGAAATCAGCCTCCTTTGATTGTGGATGATGTGGAAGGTTCAATTTGGGGCATGTTCCCACACTCTTGAGCTTGAAAACTTTCAACAGTCGTTAGCTTGGATTTAAGAAATCATGCATCCAAGTAGGTTGATAAAGTTTCCTTTGGAAGTTTTATCTGATTCTATCCCAAAAAAGAAAATAGGGCTGCTTGAAAAATTTCTATGATGACTCTTAGTTTAGCAGAAAGCTTAGAAAATCCTAACCACAAGCCTAGAGGTAGTCGTTAGCTTGGATTTAAGAAATCATGCATCCAAGTAGGTTGATAAAGTTTCCTTTGAAAGTTTTATCTAATTCTATCCCAAGACGTGATAAGAATCAAATAAAATCAAATGGAACTTAAATCGATTGACCACAAGCCTAGAGGTAGTCGTTAGCTTGGATTTAAGAAATCATGCATCCAAGTAAGTTGATAAAGTTTCCTTTGGAAGTTTTATCTGATTCTATCCCAAGACGTGATAAGAATTAAATAAAATCAAATGGAACTTAAATCAATTGAACTTTCAAGTTCAAAGGATAGTTGATATATTCCAAATTTTTAAAAATCATAGAACCTTTGAAGTTTTGTCTTTGATTTTCATCACTCTTTAGGATGAAATCAAAGAAGTGAATAAACTTTAGCATCATGTGAACTTTAATGTTCAATAGTTGGATGGTAAGTTCCATGACTGCATCTCTATTCAAGATGCAAGTTTTCAAAAAGCATGGAAACTTTATTAAGCACTTGAGGATGAGAAAATTATGCTTGGTTTTGTTTAAGCTAATTAGGACTTAAAGAAGAAACCTAAGTCAAAAGTAATATTTGGGAATCAAGATATTTCCTAAAAGATATGTCAAAGTAACCTTTGGAAATTAAGACAATAAAATTCCTTTTGGGAATTATTCGCTTAAGTTCCATTTATCCAATGGAAAATTGTGAAAAGAGTACGTTGTATCAAGTCTGAACAAAGTGAAGAAATTCCAAGAATGTAGTTTGCAACTGTGAAGATGGTACTTAAGTATATGGAAGGTAAAACATAATGTTTGCCTATCCATAAAGGGATTTTGGGACAAATCCAGAAAGCATGAGCGAATGCATAGACTTAAGCTACTTAAAGCTTTAGTAAGAAAGGAATCTAAAGGCAAGAAGTGAAAATCTCTTGTCGCTACAAAATTCGTCCAGAATAACCAATTGGACTTGAATTTGAGAAATTCAAGAACTTGTAATTATAATAGGTTTTCATTTGAAAATCCTAATAAAGAAGAATGGGCATTCTATCAAACAGTTTTCAAGTTTTCAACATCAAAAGCACCACATCATGAAAAGATGGTGTATTGGAATCAAAACCTAGAATATCAAGCTAGAGCTAATGCCGAAAACTTCAATTCAAGAGATAAGGTACTCTATCAAGATATGATTAGACTTTAGAATAAGTATCACCCACACATTAATGTGAATATAAAATAGGGTGGTATGGGACACCAGATTTAATACTGAGATTGATGTGGAACAGATGGTATGGGACATCGGACCATGGGATGATAATTATCTTTTAGTCGTAGATTGGATCTTGAAGTTAGATTTGATCCTCAATGGAATTAAAAATTCAAAGGAGGAGTTCTGATTCAAGAAGGATAAAAGTAGTATCTCAAGATATTTCAAGATACTTCAAGATCAAGGAAGCAGAAGATATGAAGTAAGTGACTTCCAAGATCTTCTTTTTTAATTAAAGGCAATAAAGAAACACTTCAAGATAAAGTATTGATTCAAAAATAACAAATTTGTGAACAAGTAGGACTTTGACATTGAAATGATCCTTTCAACAAGGAATAAACTGACAAATTCAAACACTAAGTTTCTAATGTAACTTGGTAAATTCAATCCTTTGACTTGAAGCAATGCACAAGAATTGCATTCCTAGTAAGGAGACATAAAGATTGGATATAGGCATGAACTTCATCCCAAGTGAGGCATTAGTTGAGTAAAAAATCATCAGTAGAACCTCAATGGGTCGAGACACTGATGTTGATTACTACACTAGTATCTTGTGGTTGGATGATGTTTAAGATTTGTTCTAAATCTTTTTGAGAATCTAGCTTATTTCTCTTAAAGATAGAAAAAATTCTTCAATACCTTGTTGAAATAGATCTTTGCAAAGTTAAAGTCTTTAGACATCTAGAATTTGAATCATCGAGATTTTATATATCTTTGAAGTTTGAATTGGTTGTACAAAGTTTTAGTTCTTTCTTTTCGCTTTTAATTCTCTACATCCTGATAAGAAAGTTTGTATGTGGAAGGCACAATCGAAAGAAAGTTTTCCATCCGGAGCTCACAACTTCGAATCCCATGAGCCTCTGCTCAGTGAACAAGCTTTTCCTGTACTAAAATGGCCATAGTAGCTTGCAAAAAAGATTTATTTAATTGGGCTAATCCATTTGATGAGGTAGGCAGGACGGATACACCTTCTAACCTATCACTTTTGGATTCATGATTGAAGATAGCACTGCAAGAGACTCACATATTGTGCGTGAAGAAATAAAATGTATATTTGCATTATCATGAGTAGAAGATAGCCATGGGTTTCAATCCCACAATCCTGAAGCTTGACCAATTGGTCTTAGCCATTGTGAGATCAATACCTTGGATCATCCGATCGAGCTGTTTGTGCCACCATCTACCAGCGGATGCATGACTTTTGATAAAATTCATTGCCAATTACTCTTCGAGCTCTCTCTTTCTGCAATACCTCCTGTAAATGATGGCATTGCCAAATGACAAAGACTAGATAAGAGAGTACTTGGCATACAAAAAGGTGAATGAATTTGGCTCTGATACCAATGCAAAATTATGACCACCACATGCTAGAGAGATGACTCTCCTCCCCACCATATGCCTCTATATATAGCTCTCTCCAAGGGTCTACTTTCTTGGGCATGTGGATTCTAATCATCCAAGTGTCAGCCATGTAACTACATGTGCACCAAGTGTCCCAGTTAACTAGAGTCAACTCAAGTGGATGCTTCTAGAAGGCTCTAGAGCTCTTTGGGCAAAACTTTCCCCATGTACCCCATGGGGGTTGAACCCAAGAACTCCTACTTCACATCCTTGAGTCTTAACCACTAGGCTAAGTGGATCACTTGCTTACAAGAGTAAATGAACTTCTAGTAAGTCTACACTCGAGATCTTTGGTCACACATATGGATTACCAAACGGTGTCCAATTTCAGATCTGTCTAAACTAGCCGGACCCTTAGATCATATACTTACTTTATTACAACTTGCATATATGCTTGTGTATGTTTTATGTGTTCATGTACATCTATATATGTGTGTCTATGTGTGTATGTATGTATGTGTATGAGTGTGTGTGTGTATGTATGTGTATGGATGTGTTTGTATGTTTGTGTATGTATGTGTATGTGTGTGTATATACATGTGCATATGTATGTGAATGTGGATGCTTGTGTATGTGTGTGTATGTATGCGCATATGAATGAGTGTATATGTGTGCATGTATATGTGTGTTTGTGTGTGCATGAATGTTTGAATGTGAAGTTGAGGTGAATGTGTATGTTTGTGTTGTTGTTTATGTGTATGTATTTGTGTATGTATGTGTATGTGTGTATGTATATATGTGTATGTGAATGTGTATTTTTGTATGTGTGTGTGTATGTATGTGTGTGCATGCATGTGTGTATGTATTTGTGTGTGTGTGTTTTTATGTATGCGTATGTGTGTATATATGTGATTATATGCATGTTTTATGTGTGTATATGTGTGTTTGTGTATGTATATATATATGTGTGTGTGTGTTTTTATGTGTGTATGTGTGTATGTATAGTGCTTCCTCAATCACAACGTATCCTCAATCACAAGCTTGTGATCACTCAAGGATAGTAGAAGAGAGAAAATTGCTTTTGCACAAGATAAGGGAAAATTCGATGCAAAAGAGAAGACACAATATGACCCAGAGAAAGAGAAGTTCTAGTATTATAAATTTGAATCAATCGATGCAATATCTTTGGAAAATAGCTTCTTGATGAAAGGCATTCCTCTTGATCACCCCCAAGCTATCATAATCTCATTCACACTCGCAATATCAATCACATTCTCACTCTCACTCTCAATCGCAAGGTAATTCTCTGATTTTCGATCTCTCTTTTCTTGGCACGACAAAAATATCTTCCAAAATAGATTTTATCATCCCCAAGGAAGTGTGGGATCCACCAAATATAGGAAAATTTGGCTCTCCTTGTGTTTCATGTGAAACATTTGCAAAAGCATGTGCTTGTAGTAGTTAAGTGATTTCTTTAGCGGTACGTGTCCAAAAGTAGAAGAAGAGCAACAAAAACATATATCCAAAGACATGCCATAAGTGTGCATGACAACACATACACATCAAAATCATGGATTCAAGTAGAAATAGAGAAGCCTGCTTTTTTTAAAGTACCTAAAGATGGCACTTTTCCAAGCCCTATAACTTAAAAATAGCACGGAATTAGCTTAATCTTATGAGACACAAAAATGTTCAACTCTTCTATCTACACAATACTGTTAGAGATGACCTAGGTCCAAATCTGCCTCCAAGTATCACTTTTGGCCTTGAAAGTTTAGAAATTCTAGAGAATAAAATAAAGGCATATTCTTATAGTGAACTAAATGTAGAGCCCGAAATGAGGTACTTAAAGCATGATTCACAAAAATTTCATGGAGCCACTTTTATTCTCTTATCATGCTCTACCTTTCTCTCATACAACATCTCTCTTAATTGTTTCATCTGGATGTTCAATTTTTAACCAAAAAACGTGATGTAGATAAGGTTTATAGAGAGTATATAAAACTTTTCATTCCTAATTTTTTTCCAAAATGCATAAAATGACCTAATTATTCATTCTAAACATTATCCGCATAATGTAGTTGAGAAATCTCAAAATGAATTATTTCATTATCAAAAGGCCTATTACAATTCTTCCCCCCTTTTAAGAACTCTGTCCTCAAAGTTGGAAAGAAGGATAATGTGCCAAAAAATCTTCTAAGTTCACCCAAGGCGAATCTTCAATTGGAAATGTGTGGCATTTTATCGAAATCTCTACCATATATCTATTTCTAAGTAATCTTTCCCTCCTATGTAATACTATTTCAAGTCAAAGCTCAAAAGAGCTATCATTTTCATCTTATAGTTATCCTGCAAAACATGAGCAACATTAGGTATATATCTTTTAAATAACCTAACATGGAATAAAAACAGGATGCCCATTTGAATGTTCAAGTAATTCCAACAAATAAGCAAGGGATCCAATCTTTTTCAAAACTTTAAAAGGACCTACATATCGTGGATAAAGTCTATCATCCTTCCATAGCAATAAGTTAGATCAATGAGTATTGACTTTAAGAAATACTGCATCATGTGTTTGAAATTCAAGTCGTCTTCTCTTCAAATCCTAGAATTTATTTTGTCTTTTTTGAGCTTCTTTTATGTGTTGATTAATTTTTCCAAGTTCGTCATCCATTTTCTCAAGCATTCCTTTATAATTGTCGATTTGGGAAGACGTGATCGTGGTATGCAAATCAAGCAAGCAAACCAAAGTGGAAGCAATAGCTGACCAAAACTAAATAATAATAAAAGCAAATGGATATTGGCATTTTCACAGCTTTCTCATGTTGAATGGGATCTTTATTATATTCTGACCTTCATGGTCTCATATTTCGGCATGCTTCATGGTCCTTTGGGACTAGGTGGCCTTACTATACTTGAAAAACAACTACATATCAAAGATTTACCTCCTGAAACAAGGTTGTGTGCTAGGAGCTTCATATACATGGAGTGAAAAACTTATTTCAGGTGAAGCATGCACTTCCATCAATAGCCTTCTATGCTTTTAATGGTAGATGAAGCAACCAGTGGGTAGAAATGAATGAGGGTGGATAAAAAAAATGCATCCTCGCTGCTGGGAAAGACATGGTACTTCATATTGTACACTAAAGATAGATATATACTTGACGTGATGATTCTATATGCGCCATGATAGTATTAATATGGGCCATCAGTTTTCACTTTGCTACTGAGGAACTTTCTATGAGAGGTCATCACGTGTGCATGTTCACAGCTCATTATGATCCCAATAGATGCTTGATGAAACAAAGTAGGGGAAACTTTCTAATCACAATTTAAGGGGATTTTTTGCCTCGCCATATCTTCGAGAGGCTTCATGCTCTCTGGTGGTTTCATTCTGGGAGCTCTTATGTCTTGTTGCTCTCATCTCTGTTAGAAAACAGATATCAATCATAACTTTGAAGTTATGGACCGAACAATTGAGCTATGGACAGTTCTATCTGGCTGCCATTTTGAAGATAACTAGGATGTGGAGAGATTGATCAGACAGAGAAGGAGTGGAGAAGTTCTTAGGACGATTGACGTCTTTGCTGCTAGCTATTGGGGAAGGAACTAGCGACTTTCGACTGTAAAGTCAATATGGTCAATTGATGGGATACCATGCGAAGAAAGGACACATCTGATCTGAGTAATATAAGCGCACATGAATTCGAAGTTTACTGGGAGAAGGACGATGAAAGGAGGCCAACCTGTAGCTGATGCTATAGGTGGAAGGGTCGCACTCTAGGATTGTAGGTCGATCATCCAAGCAAAGAGATTTTTTTTTTTTGGGTTCCTAATGGACTTCATACATACATGTCCATTCTAATTTATCTCTTTGATTAGTAGCAAATGATTTGCTTCCTTTGTTTCCTGCTGAGTCATATGAAGGGAAACATGAGCGAATTCTGAGTTGGAAATGAGCATTTCCATACTCGGTCTATGCTATGCGCTGAAAATATATGCATGTGTTTAATAAATGAACAATTTCAAACAGGGCTGACATGCATATTGTTCCCTAAAATGTATCGGTGGTGTGCATCTTCCTAAGTTTAGGCTGATGAATGGAATTAGTTGTGTGATAAGTGCATAGTGCATGTAAATGGCAATGGCATGTTGAGCGTGTAGGTAGAGAGAGGGTATCATAGTAGTATGGTGATAAAACTCTTGGAAGTATAGAACGAGAATTCTCATGAAAAACGCGAACAAATGTTTTTCCATACTCAAAAAAGTATTCCAAGCGTAATTCATCCTTTGATGTGAACCGTTGTGATCAAACTTAGAACCTAGATCTTGATAGATTAAATTCCGTAATGAAGCTCAAATGCATATGCATGTTTGGAACTTCATCTCTTTTGCATCTAGGCATGCTCCAAACATCTTAATCGAGGCTCTAATTTTATCTTCTCCCTCCTTTCCATGAAACCCAACGACATACCTCGTGAACCCGACGTGAAAGGAGGGGGTGAATAAAATATAGAGCTAGTGAATTGAAGAATCAAGTTAGCATCCAAAAATTGAGGAATCTAGCACTTCGAGCATAGAAGATCTCCTAGCCCGATTCGTACGCTTTCAACAAGAGGATAGAAGATGGAAAGCTATCCAGTTGATTCATAAATGAATAACCAAGCAATGTGGATTTTTCAATGGGAAAAATATATCCAAGTTCTACAAAGAATATGAACTTGAGGGGAAGTACCTAGGTGTCAGTTTGATGCCAATGACGGACCATGAGCTAATGAGAACTTTCTCTATGTTTCTGAATATATTCTACGTAATCAATTGATGTGAATAAGCCAAACCACATAATCGCCATACAAAGCAATGCTACTCAAGTAGTTCATCCTAGAGGACATAGATAAAGTGACTCATAGATCTTTCCTAAGGTGGATTCATATGCCCAAGGACCAACCAATCCTAGAAATTAAAAGAGAGTTTGAGAAACAATTTGAAGACATGTAAGAGCATGATAAGCAATGTTTGATGCATGAAAGAGTGTTCTTGTTTCTACAAGTAGTAGATGTTGAAGCCAGAGAATAATTAATTCCACTTCTACAAGATGTAGATTTTGAATCGGGCCTCATAGAGGATTCGATGCTCGTCCATGAAGCTATGAGAAGATATGTTAAGAAGCAACAAACAATCGAAAAATTTGTGAATGATTGGAGAGCTGATCTTCATGCATATGAAAATGACATTCATAGTCCAAGCATTTCAACAATCGTGGATAATATTCATTTCCATAAAAATTTAGAAACCCCATTTTGGAATGAATCAGATACACATGGACTATACATACACAATGATGATGAGTGTTATCAAGAAAATCCTACAAGTGTAGTTGATGTAACTTCTAAGGATCAAAGCTATCATGAGCTAGTAGATGTCTTGATAGCGATCATGACTTTAGGTGCTATGAAAGCACAAACCCTGAAGAGGGGAGGAGTAAATGAACAAGTGGAAGCCAACCAAACTCAAAACAAACCAACAACAAACATAAAGCAAAACAAAAATCAACATACCTTAATAAGAAAACAAGATGAGGCTTTCTCTATTCCAATAAAGTCCTCACATCTAATGGGGAATAATAAAACAAATCAGGAAGAAAGACATTATACGAATAAGGAATTCAAGATATCTGCAAGGTTTCAAGGCACACAATTATAGACTAATGATGAGATATATCAAGGTAATCTAGTGAGTCTGTGTGAAGGTCAAGCTTGAGATGCATCCTTAACTGGTGAGACCATACAAGGTCTGGAGAATGATTCGATGCTGACTGATAGCCACATTCCTCTTGAAATACATAATCAAAACACAACATATGACCACCTAATGATTCAGATATATGAGGAAAATGCAAGCGAGCAGGACTCTAAATCCAAGGATATGTCAAGAAACGATCCTAATGTCAATACAAAGAATGTGAATAGTGTTACATTGTACCTATATTTAGAGATGCAAGAAAGTGAGCCTACTTATATCAAGGAGGACATGCAAATAATGAGTCCCCTAGAGATTGAAATGTATGCTGACGAAGAAAAGCATGATGCTAATTCTACAGATAGTCTAAATCAAGATCAAAATTGTGAAATATTCTTGAGTGAAGCCACATTGAATGAGCATTCAGAGATGCAAGAGAGCGATCCTAATCATAGGAATAGGGAAAATTTGTTGATTGGGGTTCAGAATAATGATATGTATGTAAATGATGTCACACCCCATGAAGAGGCACATATGAATGATCATGAGGAGGAAGAGGAAATACGATTGATTACTCCTGTATATACTGATATGTATGTTAAAGATGGTCATGTTGAGTTGAGCCCATACACTGAAAAAATTGCATATGAAGAGACAGAAGCAACATTCATTGAAATGTATGAAAAATGTTACGATAGCATGTTACCTAAGGAGAATGAACGTGAAAAGATTGAATCAGATGACTAAATCGATAAGGTTGGATATAAATACTATCAAATGAATAAAGAACTAGTTGAATCAAGAATAGGTATTGAAGGGCTCATCTGTGATGAGACATTCGAGCAAGAATCAATGATCGAAAAAATGTATGAAGAAAGTGGTGTAAGCATTTCATCTGAAGAGAATGTTGTATGTCAAATTCATGAGTGATTCCTCAACAATGTGGATGGTAGTGGAGATTTTGGCTTCCAAATCCATACCTTTGATTACTGTCTTTTTACTATTGCCAAAGAGTTGAGTTGATATTCTTTTGAGATTTGTGCTTGGTTGAAGGCTATCCCCAATGCTAGATAGATATGGGTGCCCAAGACCTGCTTAAAACCTCAATTAGCTTCACCTCCATTCACACGAATGAATCAACACTCACTAGCACTCTTGGCAAAAATCTCAGGGCAAACAGCTACACTCCACACCATTACATCTTCGGTCACACCTAGGAATATCAAGAAATGGGTACCCAAAAGGTCCCAAATCCAACACAGTCCAGTCCACAAACCTTTACATGTCATCACCACTAAAAGCTACGATTCCACAATCAAAGTTTAGAGACTTAAGCCTCATATCAAACCCCCTGACCCAATTTTGTAAATTCGTCCACTCTGATGTAGGTGCATTTTGAGTACATTGCACATCCAAAAATATGCATCTAGATGAATCTAACCTACTAACCAACATTCACACCCCTCACAGACACTTCACCCCCTAACCCCTAACCACTTGGAATTGTCATGTTAGTATTGTGGAGGGAACACCATAGCATCCTGTTTCCTATGCAATGCGAATGTGCCTCTCTTCTTCTAGTAGATAAGCATCAACAGTTGCAAGAAGTCTCATGGCAGAAGTGAGAGGCACGAGCTCCCAAGCAGGCACTAGTTCTCAAGTTGATTGGGAGACCATGCCCGTGGAGGCCCCAGTCACAGCTAGGCCTGAAGAGTATCTAAATGTGAGACAAATTCCAATCTTGGATCCACTGAACGGCTTAACAAAAAGAGTAAAAGGGCACTCTCATTGGTTCAATGAGATGCCACGAGATTCGAGTGATGCGGATCACATCTGGGAGTCTAAGTTGGAATTTGGAGCAGTTTGGTGGACATTTCAGTTCTTCTCGAGAGAATTTCAATCACTACAAAACACCGCACCTCTTCAAGATATATGGTAGAAAGCAGGTTTGAAAGACTACTTTAGTGCACCTCTGCCCAAGCCATATTTCATCAGATGTTACTATTTGATTGCAAGTCTTAAAGCTACAGGAGATCGTGATCAGTCAGGCACATTCCTACTGCCATCTCTATCAAACCGTGAAGAAATGAAAAAGTTTAAGTTGAATGTAACTCTAATTAAGGAGGCCCTCCAAATGTACATCACCCATGTGCCCTCTAATCAAGACTCTCTGATATCGAAATCTATGAAGAACAGTAAGCTTAAGAAGTTGAAACACATGTGTGCCCTCACACCAAACATTGCCATCCCATTGTGCATATGCCTTCAACACTTTGCATTCCCTGCTCAAGATCGATTCACGCAACCTCACAAGAAGATTTGGTAGAGTCTATACCTAGTGGAGACAAGGAGTCTACCCATTAAAATGCTAGTATGGATTCTTGATCAATTGTATGAAGCAAGCAAACGAGGGGAAAAGAACCCTTCTTTGAATGGTTGTTGTGCCATTACCAAAATCATATACAGATTTCTAGCATATGATGTGCGGATCACACAGACACTTACTTACTCATAGCTGTAGTTATTCCAAGGACAAAAACCAGGGGTTTAACTAGCTAAGCGCATGTGCATATCGCTTTCGTATGTCCCAATTCCTCATGATTCCACCACGGAAGCCTCCCTTAGAGAAGAAGGACAAGTGGCCCCATTCACTATCCGCCTCCAACAATCACACTCAGAGGGAATTACACAAGCCACTCCTTTAGCCCCTCCATTGCCCATGGATATTGAGTTTGCCTCCATAAGTGAATTAGCAGAAGCTCCCCCCTTTGAATTTGAGACCTTCTTGCAAACAATGCAACTATGTGACGTGGAGTTCTTTTCAGACACTGACGGTCTTGGATCATCATCCCATAGAGGACTTCCACATCAAGAAGAACGATGAGTACATTGGGAGGATGAACCACAACAAATGCAAGTCGAAGACACACATGAACAAGAGGAGGCACATGAGCACGTGTCAGAATAGAGTGAGGAGGAAGGCCCTGCATACACTGCACAAATTAAACGGCTATACAAGATGATCAAACAAGTACAAAAAAGTCATAAGTTGTCAGAAGAGGCAAACAGAGCAATGGTGAACCAAATGCTACAAGCAAAGGATGTGGACCCTCACTTTGTTGAAACATTGAACCTTCTGGCAGACACGTGGAATTGTAGAAGCAATGCTAACCATGATACATCGTCCTCCCACTCAATACGACCAATGGAGATTGGACACGCGATCGCAAAGGGGTAAGCCTCCTCCCAACTCCCTACCAAAACTCAACAAGAAGTTCAAAGGACCAGCCCCATTGACACTAGTGCCCTCGACGAAAGCACACCAATACCATCTCCACCATCACCACCCATCCATCCCACCAAAACCCTCACCACTAGAATTCTTGAACAACCAGCATTCACCTTTCGTGAAACTATATCACACACCACCCTTTTCCCATCCTTACCCTTCCCTACCTCCACCATTTCTAGCCAATTTTCTGAACCTCAAATAGGTCATCCTGCCACTCATCAAACCATAATAGGCCGCCCTTCTTATCTACCAGCTATGGGACATCCGCCTGCCTCTACCTAATCAGTCACACCATCATTTCCCCTCACTACAACACTCCCTCTTTCCCAACCACGACCCACAATGCCCCCCTCAACCTCCTCAAAACCAATACAAACCACCCTTCCCCAATTTTGGGCAAACTTTGTAAATATTATGCAACAACTTGATGATTATAGTAAAAATCCCCTTTCCCACCCCACCTCACCCACGTTCACTACCACCATGGACACACCACCCACCATTCCAGTATTCACGATTCACACTTCACACACAATCACATCCGACCCCATTGACATTTCACCCTCCATAGAACCACCCACCACCACTTTTGTTTCAACATCACCACTTTTTACTTCACTCACATCACCACTTACAACCACTGTAAGCACAACATCCACCTTTCCCTTCCCCATTTCCGGACCCTTTGCATCTTCCACCACTACCTCTGCATCCACTTCATTTAGTCATGCACTAGATACCATGTTCGAATCTTCCACACAGCTTAAACAGGAATATCGATTATTGGAAGAGAACAACAAAGAGCTGTGTAATATGTCTGCCCACCTCGAAGCACGTTTCGATGCTTTGGAGTTGTGTAATACTGAATTGCAACAAGAATATACCTCCCTCTAGCAATCTTATGCGGAGATTCATGCCAAATATATAGCAACAAGTAAGGTGATCGAAGAGCAGCTCAGAGATCAACTAGCCCGCAATGCTCAATTACAAAGGAACATGGCATTACTTCGACAACACCTAGCAGCTACCCAATAAGAGAATAGATGGCTACAACAACAAAATCAAGAAAATCTGGAAGTGGCCATTGAAAGCACTCTAGGGGCACCCATATATCCTGCTAAGTTTCAGGCTATTCCCTTAGCAAATATCCAGTAGATATTAGAAAATTATTCAAACCTCTTGGAAGTGCACCACCGACTTGCAGACCAGGTGAAGGAACTACAAAGACAACCATTGCCACACCACATACAACAAAACCTAGAGAAATTATTAGCATCCCTACTTCCCCACCGCCAGAATCCTCAACCGACAACGAGCTACTTGAGCTACGACAACAGGTCACTGAGCTAAAGATGAAATTATTACAATACAAACGACCACTATCTCCACCCGATCAACCTTCAGAAGAAGAGACAATTACCATTCCACTAGAAGCAACCTTTGAAGAAAATTATGAATCTCAACCTCTCCTAGGAGGTAGAGTCATCGATGAAGGACAAGACACATATGAGGAACCCCCTCCTGCATGGATGAAACAAGTAGAAGAGATGGGCCAAACTCATGAAGAGCGCATATCCACTCACATGCTGGCCATGAAACCTATTGAGGAGACAATACTTCAATCAAAATATTTCAAGCACTTGGCTCCTAGGCGATTAATAACCAGTTTGGAGTTACAGTATAAGCCTTAGTTTGTGCTATTGGCAGACTACAACGCTGTGATTAAATGCAAAACCAATAAGTATCCTTCTTTCACGACACAATTCCAACTAGAGGACATCTTGGAAGAAGCCCAACAAGGTGAAATCTTCCAACCCACCTGGCACCAAAAACTCCTGGAGACTTATCCTGAAATGCTTCGGACGTGGGACCATGCTCCCATGCACTTAAAGTATAACCCGTGCTATGGGCCAGTCGAACAAAGACGATCATGGAAAGCATTTGCCATCAAAGTTCAGAATAATGCTAATTGCAAATAATGGATCAACTACCTATCCATTGTGCCACCAAAAGGCACACCATCCGTAGCCTACATGATGGCTACTATGAGACACTAGATGCCACGACTACAACCCATGACCAATGTCGCTACTTAGATGATGCTAAAGATCCTGGACATGATGCAAATAGTACTGAGGACTTTCTGCAATGTATGTAACATCCAAGCTGTCAGGGGAGCACTAGATTGTGCTCTCTGACTACAACAGACAAGATTTCCGAAATACACTTATGATTATAAGAACACCCACGTAGGGAAAATGATACAAGAATATGTGACTGATACAAGATGTCCCACAACTCAAGACCAATAGGTATGGAAAACTGGACTACAGATGATACTGGAGATCCCACAACCCGGGATCGTAAGTATGAGACAAGATATCTGGATTACAAGAACTCCCTTCTGGGAGATGAACTGGATACATGAAAGAACTCGACAGGATCTCGTACTACGAGATTAGAAGGGGACAAGATAGGATGTCCAAGAACTAGACTAGAACAAGGAACAAGACAAGAACTAGAACTGGAACTTGAAGAGTACTTACTTGGCGGTCATGACTCCTCGAGCTCCCAAGACTAGTATTGGCAAGACTGATTATGAATGTGGCCAACCCCTCCTCATATAGGTTTTCAAGGGCGGTTGCGACTTGATGATGTCATCATTATTTCATCGACTTGAAGCATGAGCTCTGGATATCTGAATCAGGTAAGTAGATAGTTGATCTTAGGGTTTTGGCAGGTTCTGGATGGAATGGAAGCATTGGTTTCTCCTAATTCTGAAGTAATCATGAGATGCACGGTTTACATGGAATCTAAGGTTCAGGATGGTTTCCTTTGTCCATGACATCACCTCCCCCTCAAGCGACGAGTTCCAGGAGGAGCGGTCATGTTATCTGGTCTCCACTTCGTTGGATTTCTCTTATGGAATTCTTGAACCTTGATTGGTGCTCTTTGAAGGTTTTCTGCAGGTTCCCAAGTACAATCACTGATGTCATACCCTTTCCATGTTGGAACCATATCAGATTTCACCATTGAGGGGGGAGAGACCTAGTCCTTCACCACCTATCAAAATTGATGATAATGAAGAATTTGAAGTCGAGCATGTCCTAGATTCCAGAATATCCCGAGGAAGATTGGAAACCTTATTCATTGGAAAGGGTATGACATCAGTGATCGTACTTGGGAACCTGCAGAAAACCTTCAAAGAGCACCAATCAAGGTTCAGGAATTTCATAAGATAAATCCAACGAAGCCGAGACCAGATAACATGACCGCTCCTCGTGGAACTCGTCGCTTGAGGGGGAGATGTCATGGACAAAGGAAACCATCCTGAACCTTAGATTCCATGTGAACCATGTATCTCATGATTGGTTCAGAATTAAGAGAAACCAATGCTTCCATTGCGTCGGGAACATGCCAAAACCCTAAGATCGACTGTCTACTTGCTTGATTCGGATATCTAGAGCTCATGCTATGAGTCGATGACATCATGATGACATCACCAAGTCGCAACCGCCCTTGAAACCCTATATGAGGAGGGGTTGGCCAGATTCATAATCAGTCTTGCCAATACCAGTTTTGGGAGCTCAAGGAGTCATGACCGCCAAGTAAGTACTCTTCAAGTTCGAGTTCTAGTTCTTGTCTTGTTCCTTGTTCTAGTCTAGTTCTTGGACATCCTATCTTGTCCCCTTGTAATCTCATAGTACGAGATCCTCTCGAGTTCTTTCGTGTATCCAGTTCATCTCCCAGAAGGGAGTTCTTGTAATCCAGATATCTTGTCCCATACTTACGATCCCAGGTTGTGGGATCTCTTGTATCATCTGTAGTCCAGTTTTCCATACCTATTGGTCACGGGTTGTGGGACATCTTATATCAGTCACATATGTCCCACAACCCAGGACCAATAGGTATGGAAAACTGGACTACAGATGATACAGGAGATCCCACAACCTAGGATTGTAAGTATGAGACAAGATATCTGGATTACAAGAACTCCCTTTTGGGAGATGAACTGGATACACGAAAGAACTCGACAGGATCTCGTACTACGAGATTACAAGGGGACAAGATAGGATGTCCAAGAACTAGACTAGAACAAGGAACAAGGCAAGAACTAGAACTGGAACTTGAAGAGTACTTACTTGGTAGTCATGACTCCTTAAGCTCCCAAAACTGGTATTGGCAAGAGTGATTATGAATGTGGCCAACCCCTCCTTATATAGGTTTTCAAGGGCGGTTCCCAAGGGCGGTTGTGACTTGATGATGTCACATGATGTCATCGACTCGAAGCATGAGCTCTAGATATCCGAATCAGGCAAGTGGACAGTCGATCTTAGGGTTTTGGCACGTTCCGGATGCAATGGAAGCATTGGTTTCTCGTAATTCTGAACCAATCATGAGATACATGGTTCACATGGAATCTAAGGTTCAGGATGGTTTCCTTTGTCCATGACATCACCTGCCCCTCAAGCGACGAGTTCCATGAGGAGCAGTCATGTTATCTGGTCTCGCGTTCGTTGGATTTCTCTTATGGAATTCTTGAACCTTGATTGGTGCTCTTTGAAGGTTTTCTGCAGGTTCCCAAGTACGATCAGTGATGTCATACCCTTTCCAATGAATAAGGTATTCCAATCTTCCTCGGGATATTCTGGAATCTAGGACATGCTCGACTTCAAATTCTTCATGATCATCAATTTCGATAGGTGGTGAAGGACTAGGTAGACTAGAACAAGGAACAAGACAAGAACTAGAACTGGAACTTGAAGAGTACTTACTTGGCGGTCACGACTCCTTGAGCTCCCAAGACTGGTATTGGCAAGACTCATTATGAATGTGGCCAACCCCTCCTTATATAGGTTTTCAAGGGCAGTTCCCAAGGGCGGTTGCGACTTGATGATGTCATCATGATGTCATCGACTCGAAGCATGAGCTCTGGATATTCGAATTAGGCAAGTAGACAGTCTTAGGGTTTTGGCACGTTCCGAACACAATGGAAGCATTGGTTTCTCCTAGTTCTGAACCAATCATGAGATACAGGGTTCACATGGAATCTAAGGTTTAGGATGGTTTCCTTTGTCCATGACACAAGCTTCTATCTTGGGCTTTATAAATGGTAATTATGACTTACTCTATGACATGAGCACAACCCCTAGTATTCCGGTTCCTTATGCTTGGCATGCGAGGATCAAATATCTCCAAGCTTGTTATAAACAAACATTTGATGATATGTTTACCATTGGTTTTTCGGAATATCACTCTGAAGTGTTCGTGCCATGAACAACCCATCTTCTACAGTTATTTGCATGCGAACAGACCATGCATTCAGAGCTATATACAACACCGTAATCTGACATTCCTGATGTAGTTAATTGGGATGCTCTTCAAAGAGATCTGGTCAGGGGACTAAGGATCAGAGAACAGGAGCTAGCCACCGACATAGTCCAATACTACATTGATCACCCCGTGGAGCAAAGGTCTGTCAGAGACGACAGACGCTAGAGAGGGGGAGAGTGTTGGCATCATCTTGGAAGAAGCAAGTACGAGAATACATGCAGATCTAGCACTGAGGCGACCAATCAAATTTTTTCAACCTCAAATTAGTTGACAAGTGATTCTCATCACTAGAAACCATTGTAAATACCATTTTCAGTTTTTGTAGCTCCATTTTGTGCAAGCAAATGACTCCTTGAGCTTGAGGAGCATTAGAAGTACGTACCTACCAATTTTCATATTTTTTAGACTCCATTTGAGCCCTCAAATATGCCCTAGAACCTAATTTTTAAGTAAGCCAGACACTAGGTCTGAACAGGGCCAAAGCTAGTCAAAAACTATAAAAAGAACTAGAGAGCTCATTTTGGAGGTTAGCTTGTTGTAGATTTGAACTTGTATGAGAACTCTTTTGCAATACAAGTTATTCCATTGTCTCTCTCTTTGTTCTTGCCTTCTGTGCACGCGTGTGTGTATGTGTGTGTGCATGTTTGTGTGCTTCTCACTCACACACTTGTGCCATCACTTGTTTGAGGTCTTCATACCATCCTCACGTATTCTCGGATTGACATTAAAGGAGATGCTACTCATCACTAAGCTACACTTCGGTACCCACATCTGTAATTTCCCGTGTTGAGCTATAGCTAATTTCTTAGGCACCCAGATTTGTTGGAGACATTGTGGTTGAGCTTGTCCGAGTTGCTTGGTGCATCTTTGGGCATGGTGAGATTGCGTGGATGGAAGTTGTTGGGGAAAAGTTGGTGGTTGGTGTCCTTTTTGTACTCAAATCTGCTTCATGCCTTGAGCTTCTTTCTTCTTGCACTTTGTTTGTGTATTTGATGTGGCCGTGCTCGTGTATTGTTTTACTTGCCTCTTTTGTTGAATTGTTGTGGCTGCAGTAGTCTTTGAAAAAGAAGAGGGGTCCGCTCATCTTAGAGATTGTTCTTCAATGATCAAGTCCCTCTGGATCATAGAGCTTTTGACACATGCAATATCTTCTTTGCTAAGATTGGTCCTAGAGGAACTAAGAGAATGTGTGATACTTGGATTTGTGATCATGCAATTCTCTTACTCTAATGTAATGCATTCTTGATGTACCCAAACTTGAAGAAGCTGACTTCTTAGGTTTAAATTGACGGCATGGTCATAGATCACGTCTTGACCCAAGACAAGTGGTTTTGTAAGGTCCTCATCTTGACACACTAGCATTTTGACTCTCATTGGGACATCTTGAAGGTAGATTGGGAGCTCCACCTCACCCAAACAAGGGGTCTCCACACCTCCCAACCCTATGAGATATGCTTCCATGGGATTGATGTTCACTGAAGATCTTGGCTATATGAGAGTTTGACTGCACTATTTGCTGCATCTAAGTCAATCAACCCTCTCACCATCAAACATTTGGTGACCACAATGGGATGGGGTTTGTTTTGAGATGCAATTTTGCTTAAATTGATGCGGTTGCAGAGCGGTAAAGAGTACTTGAGAAGTGATCAACATCCCGAGTACCTGGATGAACTCATCTAGCAAACATTAGAAACCTTGTATCTTGAAGATATTTCAATTGCAAACGCCACAAATATCCTAGAAGAACTGTTGCAATGCGTGGAGAATGAAGTTTTACAACAAGCTATCTTGGAAGATTGGATATTTGAGTCAAGGAATGGAAAATTAGCTAAAGCCTCGTGCAAAGGGGAATTTAGCCCAACCGACTAGTAGAGCCAGCAATAGGAAGAAGAGTGCCCTATGGACTTAGGCCAAAGTAGCAGCAACAAATCCCAACCAGAGTTTGCTTTGGCACTAGTACCTTTCGCTCAACTCCAAATCCTAGAAAGGATGTGGAAGAGGAATCTACTTCCGAGGCTAAATTACACCCATTTCTATGGACATCCAGACAAGGATCCCGACCTTCATGTGCACACCTTCGAGAATCAATACTCTTGCAACCATCATATGTTGTACGATGACGATCACAAGCAACACATGTTCCAAGCCACTTTAGGAGGGGATGCAATAAAATGGGTAAATGAGAACCCTCCAGATCATTTCCTAAAGTATGATGACTTGAAAGAGGAAGTCTTGGATAGATTTTGGATTGCCAAAATTATGTCAGAATTATACACAACCTTACAGTATATGATGCATAAGGGTACAACGGAATAGTATGCTTTGAATTTCAGATCTACAATGAGACAGCTCCCCCACTGATGGTTGTCATTTAGAAGAATTTTGTAGGATTTTTATGGATGGATTACTACCAGCAATTAAGCAAAAAATTTACATGTACACATTAGAACAAGTTTGAACATTGGACCAGATCATTGACCTAGCCAAAAGAGTGGATGCAAAGATATAGTTGGCTAACTTGGGTTTTGAAAAAACAAGCCTAGTCACAAAGAAAAGTGCTAATCTAGTCCAATTGTTGTACTATTCACGTTCTCAAAATGTGGGCCATATTACTGCAGACTATGCACTCAACCAGGTATACTGCCCCATCTACAATAAAAATAATCATAGTTTGGAAGAATTGAAATCCCTTTGTGGAAGGGCAATCCTATAGGTTATAAACCTCCAATCCAATATGGACCATGGATAGAAAGTCAAGATGCAAGAGTGACAAGGCAAACTGAGTTTTCCAAATCCCATCAGTTTTAGGATCAATGGAGAGCTTACTGACCTAATTTCTAGAACTACAGAAGAGGCCAAAATTTTTGACCAACAGAGCCCATAAATTTTGGGAAGCCACCAGTTCAGTGCCAGTTCTGTTTGTAGTGTGGGCATAGACAATTTGAATGTGAAGAAGCTAAAGAGTATGACCAAAGGAAACAAGAAACTAAGCTGAAAGCTCCTATGGAAAATGTTGTGACCCTCGAATATATGGAACCCTCAATAGCGGTTATTACAAGGTCTCGGCAAGAATAGCACAGTGCATGATAACTAAAGCACTACTCATCAGTGGAGAAAAAGCAACAATTGAAGAAAACGGTCCAGTGGGCTCAGGAATATCTACCATACTATGTTGACCCAAAACCCATTCCAAGGGTTGGTAAAAGTAAATGTTAACTAGGTAGATTAAGTAAAAGAAGTTTACAAAGTGTACCAGCTAAGGAGGATGGAGCAATTGTACAAGAAGGAGAAAGCTCAAAACACTTAGCCGAGTTTGCAGTTTCTAAAACTCAGAAGTTAAGTTCTAGTGGCCAAGGGCCCAATACCAAATTGTAGAACCACATGCTTGTTGAAGAACAGAAATAGAATGTCATGAATCCATTAGTGTATCAAGAAGGTACATCTTGGCACTTATTACATAATTCACAAATTCAACTACCCTTGGGTGCCTTGTTGGAGCTAGTTCTAGCCTTCAAAGAAAATTCATTGAAGCATTTGTAAAATAGACATTCTCTGGACTCGATTCCGAAAGCCATGATTAGTATGGTCAAAGATGTCCCAGATAAGGTAGTGGACTATGCAGTCCCTACTATTATGGCATGGTACAAAAACAAGGTTATCCCAAAAGTTTTGATTGTCTATGAATCTAGCATCAACATTGCTTCTATGACTACTTGTAGGCACATGGGCTGGAATACAATTGAACCTACTCCATTTTTTGTGTGGATGGCTGACCAATCGTGAGTGCAGCTAGTGGGACTTATTAAAGACATCCCAATAGTAATGTCACACATAGTATTTCCTATTACCTTTGTCGTGCTTGAACTTAAGGGAAAGAATTTGTAATATAATCTATTATTGGGAAGACTCTAGTTGTGGAATGCCAAAGTATGACAAAATTGGGATGCCAAAACAATTACATTTAGGAAGGGACACATGAAATTTTGAGTCTAGCTAGAAGATGAGCAATATTGTCCCCTAAAAAATAAACTAGTATTAGCAAAACCACCACATATACTGGATGGCCTGGAGGAGGATGAAGAGAATCAATTCCTAGAAGCTAACCGAGACATATTGTCATTTGGAGTAGTGGATGTCGAGCCAATGGTCAAGTCTGTATGTGGCAGCATGGCCGCCTTGATTTGTATAGAGTTTTTGGAATGAAAAGAAGATAAAGTTGCAGACTCCATGATTAAAGATCCAATGGAGCTTGGGAAAATACAAATCAAAGAAGATTCACTGGAAATAGTAAATTTAAGCACACTAGAAGAACCCAAACTAGTGCAAATTTGTGCATAGCTTGCTTTGGAATTTTGAATGGCCTTAATTGTATATAAAGATGTATTTGCATGGACTTATGCAGACATTAAAGCTTTAGATCCCAGATTATATCATCACAAAATTTTACTCAAACTAGATGCAACTGTGGTGATGTAGTAGCAATATAGAATGAATCTAAATTTTGTAGAGCAAGTTAAGCATGAATTAGAGTGCCTAATTAAGGTGGGGTATATTGTTCCTATTGAGAATCTGGAGTGGATGTCCCCGATCATGATTGTACCAAACAAAAATAAGTAGTTGATAATCAGTGTAGACTACCATAAGTTGAATGCAGCCATGATCCCAGATCATTTGCCGTTGCCCTTTCTTGAAAGTATGTTAGATGAAGTTGTAGGGCACAAGATGTATTCATTTTTTGATGGTTTCAACGGATATAATCAAGTTCACATGGTGGAAGAGGATATATCAAAGATAGAATTTATTACTAATTTGGGAGTATTTGCTTACACAGTTATGTGGTTTGAATTGCAGAATGCCCCTAGCATGTTCTAGGAGTGCATGCAACAGATTTTAGTCTCCTACCTCACTTCTTTCATGCGAACATTCTTAATGATTTCTTGGTTTCTGTCCAAATGGCAACACATCTAGAACATCTTCGAGAATGTTTTGATGTGTGCCAAAAGGTACACCTCTGTCTCAATCCTAATAAATCAGCCTTTGCAGTCAAGTGTGAAAAACTGCTTGGACATATCATTTCACAAGATGGCATTGCTATTGACCCAACTAAAGTAAAAGATATTCTGGAGACCCCAGCTCCAAGGAATCCGAAAGAAGTTACGTGGTTTTTAGGCCAAGTTTGGTTGCATGGAAGACTTTTGAGAGGACTCATATTGTCAGAATTTTTGTGGACAAAGGAGGCTCAAACAACTTTTGAAAGATTACAAAGATGCTTGCGACAATACCAATTCTAAAAGCCTCATATTGGAAAGAACCATTCCATGTGTTTGTAGATGATTTTGACAAAGCAATTGGTAGTGTCCTAAGTGAGAAAGAAGGTCGTAATTGGTTTCCACTTGTCTACTATGTAAGCTGATGCATAACTTTTGGGAAAGAGAATTATTCAACTATAGAACAAGAGTTGCCTGTGTTTAATTTACTCAATTAAGAAATTTCAACATTATCTACTGGGTAAGTCCACTTTTCATGTGGACCATAATGCACTGCTTTACTTAGTAAAGTAGTAGAATCCAATGGGCAGACTGGTCAAATGGTTTCTGTTACTCCAGGAGTTCAAATATGATATTTTGCATTGACTAGGAGCGAGTCATGTAATTGCTAACTTCATGTCATGCATTGATCATGGAGAACCACCGGGGGAGTGAACGACAATCTTCCAGACATGGATGTTTTTGCAATCATGGAAATTGAAGATGATATGCACGCCTTTTCGATGTGGTATGAAGAAATGCTTAGTTTCTTGGAAAATGGAGTAGCACCTTCACATTTGCAGTTAGCAACGTGGAAAAAGCTTGGCCTCCGGAGCCGTCAGTTCACTATCGTTATGGGGCAACTTTATCATGAGGACCCAACAGGTATATGGATGTGATGTGTGCCCCCACATGAGGTGGTAGCGATCATTAAGAAGCCCATGCCAATGAAGCAGGCACGATTTTAACCATCTGATCACAGTGTGGAAAATCTGGTAGGGAGGACTTTGGTGGCCAATGATGTATGCGGATGTCTATCATGCAATACAGAATTGCGACCCCTGTTAGTGTACATGTGAACCATAGGACAATCACCACTTTCCATTGCAATCAATCCTCTCGTTGGAACTTGTTGTCAGCAATCAAGGCATCCAAGGACTCACAAGACAAGGAAGCCAAAGAAGGGAGCCAGAGCAGAGAGAAGGCACAAGCAGACAAAGTAGTCAACAAATAGCTGGCAAATAGGCCATCCAAATTTTCCAACCAAACCTCATTTGAACAGTGATTTTCATCACTACCTTAACCTTGTAAATATCGTTTTTAGATAGTTTCGACTCCATTTTGTGCAAGCCAAGGATTCCTTGAGCTTGAGGAGCATTAGAACTACCTACCTATCAATTTTCATATTTTCTAGACTCCATTTGAGCCCTCAAATAGGCCCTAGAACCTAAGTTTTAACTAGGCCGAACACTAGGTCTGGACAGGGCCAAAAACTACTCAAAAACTATAAAAAGAGCTAGAGAGCTCATTTTTGAGGTTAGCTTGTTGTAGAATTGAACTTGTAAGAGCACTTTTGAGTAATATAAAGAACTCCATTGTCTCTCTCTTTGTTCTTGCCGTGTGTGCATGTGTGTGTGTATGTGTGTGCATGTTAGTGTGCTTCTCACTCACACACTTGTGCCATCACTTGCTCGAGGTCTTCATACCATCCTGATGTCTTCCCAGATTGACATTAAAGGAGGTGCTACTCATCACTGAGCTACACCAAATTTTTGCACCGTTGCCGGGGATCGAGCTTTGAGGACGAGCGTGTGATGGTAAGACGTAGAGTTGAGGCGTTGGAGTCGTAGGTTATTTCTTCACTTTTATCTATTTTCTTTTGTTTTCTTCACCATCTTCATCACCATGATCATCATCACCATCTCCCACATCCATCTCCATCATCGCAAAAATTTCAGTTTTTGGTCATATCACCATACCCATACCATTCCCCTCATTTCACTTGTGAGAGAGAGCAAGAGAGCATTTGCGTGTTTGTGCTATTGTGTGTTTTCTGAGATTTTTTGCAGGAATTGACATCCCTAGCAGCTGTACCAGCTCCAGGAGGTAAAAAAATTTTGATTGTGCAGGTCCTGAGGCGTTGATCTCTGTCAATCGTGACGGAGAAAAAAAGTGAACATTTTGCCAAACTAAGTACATAATCATGATGTGCATGCCTAGAGCTTCCGAAATATGTGCTTAAAATTTTAATATGCCTCTGTTTTCTGTCAATCGCGATAGACAAACGACGACAGACGCTTGTCGGACCTATCAATCGCGATCGACCTGTCAATCGCGGCGGACAGAATCAAGTTTGAAAATGGAGCATACCTAGACAAAGAAGGAACCATATACGTAGTCTCACCAGCCACCCAGATAGGACAGACGAGTTTGGTAATGTGATCCCAAAAACGGACATAGGTGACCTAGAGCAAGGGAACATAGGTGGAGAGCCTAACACCCCTCGAGGCAAATCAATTCTTACTAGAATTATCACGCCAGAGTGGGAGCCCTAGGACAATAAGAGCATAGACTTGCTCTTAAATCAAGAGACTGATGAAGCCTTTTGGAGGTATAAGCGTGATCAACCAATTGAGTTTGGAATGCTCACAATCTATGAGTTCAAAGATCCTGATATCCCAGGCAAAGTGACCTACCTAGACAATACTTCGGAGAGAATATTTGTGGTTACAGAGCATGGTAGGCATGCCTACACTTGGAAGGGAGAATTTATTTTTGGAAGCGAGAATTTATTTTTCCCCAACCAAGATCTAATGTCTCTTTTGGCCACCAAGGAGCTGGAACATCCCAAGCTCATGGAGCTCAAGGACAGAAGTAGAGACAGACTAGAGGTAAGTTTTTCCAACCCTTTGGGTAGAGAAAGGATGAGAACAGAGATGGATAGAGTGGAAACTAAGAGACCTAGAGCCCAAGAAACCAAAGAAATGCGGATGAATTCCCTCTACCAAGACCTAGGGAGAATACAAGGACTTTGCGACCTACACAGCTAGTTAAATCCATGAAGAACTACTTTGATGGCACAGGAGACCCCTACAATCATGTGGCCGAGTTTAGGAAAGTCTTGAGAGCTGAACAAGTGGAGGACCTACTCATGCAATACAATGCCTTTGGTCTAACCCTTAGGAACACCGCTCTTATGTGGTTTCAACCACTAAATGAGAGACACTTCAAGAACATAGACCAACTTCTAGAGGCTTTCTTCACTGAATTCTCTAAGAGTGGCATAAGGCATAATACTTCCTCATTGATCCATAGCTTCAAGCAGACACCTCAAGAGACAGATTGACTGGTAGGAAGGAGGTTTAGGCAATACTTAGAGAGGTGTCCTGTTCCTGAGTTACCTACACCAGCCAAACAAGTGGCTTTATTTCTGGATGGACTGCTGAGTACAAAGTTGAGATCATATGTGTACTTGAAGGACCCTAGGACCATAGAAAAATGCGTACGCATGTCATATACATAGAGGATAATTTAGGAGAGGAGTTGGAGCTTTCAAAAATCTACAAAGATTTAGATAGCTCTACCAACCTCTCTTCTAGTCAATCCACGTCTATTGAGGAGCTTGCAGAGAAAGTAGCTCAGAAATTAGGTGTCTCTAGCAAACTGATACCTCGATTTACCCCAGGGAGACGATGCTACACGTGTGGGGTGGACCATTTTGCGAGTGTATGCCCTATTATGGCACAACCCCAAGTGAATCCTAGTAGCCAGTATTGCACGATAGAGCGAAGATACACCAACCACACCGCACAAGATTGCCCTTATAACAAACAAGCTGTCAGACAGAATTACCCTCAACCACATCTGCAACAAGGAAGATAGCAAAACCAGTACTCACCACAATAGTATGCTAGGCCCCAGCAATCCTACCCACCACAATATCAGGCCCCACAAAGACCTCAACCAGTGCTAGCCCAGCAATCTCCTGCTCCAGCCAATGTAATCCCAGTGAAATATGTAGCTGTAGAGGAGAATTTGAATAGAGCCATAGTCCTAGTAACTCCATTACTGTCAGAAAGCGACCCCAGTGATCATAGCTTTGACTCTACTCATATTGATAGCCCCCAGGCTTACTACATGCAGTGTCCTGAACATAGTCAGTCCTACTATAGTGAAGAACCAAGTGAACCTAGTTGGGAACCAGAGTATGCCAATGTTATGTACGCAAACCCCAACGCTAGACCTCAACCTAGGCAGGTAAGACCCCCATTCCCTAGAGGACCATGCTTCAGATGTCAGGGAGATCACCTCATTCGTGATTGCCCCATGCCTACACCTACACAACCCGAGTCAGTAATGATCGAGGGCTTTTGCCAAGTTTGTGGAAAAGAGCATCTCTTACGAGACTACCCTAAGAACCCTAACAATGCACCTAAAATCACTCCTATCAATGTTATTGGGTTAGTGGTAGAGTCTACAGGGAGTGTGACTTCCATTGCACCAGTGCAAGTGGTCACTAGAGCCCAGGCTTTGCAGCAGAACCAAGGTTTAAGTCAAGAAAAGAGTTCTGAGGTTAGCGAAACTGAGAGTATAACCAAGAAGAGAACTAGAGCCTCGAAAGATAGTCGAGAAAGGATGAAAAGACAATGGGCTAAGAAGATGAGCAACTTACAAGAAAGCATAAAAGAAACAAAAGCCAAAATTGTTGAACTCACCTCTCAAACACACTCTCACATACCACCACCACCACCATCATCCCTATCACCATCTAATCCACCATCTTTCAACCCACCTCAGACAAGTCCACCACCCCCTAGAGTAGGATCAGTGTTAGCCGACCCTACTCCTGAGGATATAGACATGATGCTTAAGGCATATCAGGCCAGAATCCAAGAAGGGCCGAATGTGATAGATCACGAAAAATGTTATCCTAGAGCTGACCTAGAGATAGAAAGAACCAAGCTATGTGCAAACATGGTAGTATTGGCTTAGACCATGTTTGAAGCCAGTCGCCTCTTCAACTACTCATGCTTAGCTAAGGCACAATTACACTTGGATGGATTGTTGGAGAAGTTAGATAGCATCATTGCAAGATCTGATAAGGAAGCAATATCCCAAGGAAGAGCCAAGGCAAGCGAAAGAATAAGCATTCCTCCCCAGGAAGCTTATGTGCCTAACTCCACCAAACTAGACACCTCTTCTTCTATGAATAGGTATTCAATAGAGTTCCTGCGAGAGATTCAAGAAGAGAAATGGGCTAAGGAGAGTGAACTGCCCCCTCCCATTGAGCTTGTGGATGATGCACATGATCAATTCCTGCAAGACATTCCTTCTATTTATAGAGAGCAAGAGAGTGACCAATCTCGTGAGAGATTAGACTTTGAGTCTAACTACTTACAGGAACTGCCTCACTTCACAGGCCCATGGGAAGCCAAGTCTACTTGCATAAGAGCACCCACGGTCATGGCAAGAAACGAAGACTCGGTAATACCTAGGAACACGGAGGTGGTGAAGAACACTAAAGTGCAGTGCAATCTCACTTTAGCAGAACTACTCAAGGTTAGGCCAGAACTGTGGAAACATGTAGCCAAACAAGTGCCTGAAATAGCAAAACCCCGTTCCCAGGGAGGTTCTCATAGAACAATGTCAGAACTACCTCTAGACAAGATAGGAGATATGAGTGAAGGAGAAGAAGGAAACACCTATCTCCCCATCACCCATCAAGGATACACAACCAAGGAAATTCTAGACTCTGGTGCAGGAGTTGCAAATGCTACCACTTCCCTATGGAAGCGTTGGGGCAAGCCAACACTCAGGGCAATGAGATTGAAATTGCAAATGGCTGACGGTCACATAGAGAGACCCTTAGGGCTATTAGAAGGAATAACTCTCACTACTTGTGGTGTAGAGTTTGAGCACACATTTGCTATCTGTGACTTTAGCAGGAACTAGGCCTATGAGATGATTTTGGGAAGACCATTTATGCGGCAGTTGCAAGTGGTACAGGATTGGGGCACCAATTCCTTGTATTTGCAACACTTAGGTGTCAGGACCAAAGTTAATCTCAAAGATTACTCTCATAGAGATGTACCCCCTATCCAATGGAATCCCATCCATAGAGCTAAAGATGATACTGATTCAGTGCATTCCATAGGATCAGGATCCTCATGGATGCATTAAGACACCCACTTATGGATGTGCAAAGTGGCAGTAGAAGAAGAGAAGAGAGAAAAAGCCAGAGAGGTAGGTGCGAAGGAAACACATAGATCAATTCAAGACCCGGCCTATGCACCTGTAGTATTTCCTGACGAAGAGTTTGAACCTCATGGTTGGGCAAAAATTTTAGCAACAATGGATGTAGCCATCAATGAAGAACATTGGACAACCCAGTGTGATGAGGATGGCTATGACATTTCAGTCTTCACAATAGAGCCAATCATGTGTGACTCGGTTCTTGAAGAATGTGAACCTAGTACTGATGCATTCAAGGATGCAAGTGACTCCGATCTAGAGTCAATCATTATGGACCCACCTTTTGCAGCAGATGAAGAATACTTCTATGAGGTAGAGGCTCATCCTCAGAGACACGAAGAACTTCTAAAAGAAGTGAGGTTAACCACGCAAGTGGCCGCCAAGATTGAGGGCAAGAAAAGGAAGAAGAGAGAAGTCACACAAAAAGAGGAAGAATCTTTGTTTGAAGTCCCTCAGAATTTTAAGAAGTATGAAATAGATGATAGAAGAGTCATGGTAAGAATGCCTAAATGTGAGGCGCAATCAAGGGAGGCCTATGATAACAAAGGAACCACCAAGAAAATAGTTGTGGCCATAGAAGAGGGAGAAGAAAGATGCACTTACATAGGAATGACCTAACAGAAGAGGAAGAGCAAGAGCTAATAGCTCTACTTAGAGAATACAGAGATGTATTCGCTTGGAGCTATAAGGACTTGAAAGGTGTAGACCCTAACATATGCTCACACACTATCCCCATGACCTCAGATGCCAAACCCTCTAAGCAGAATCCATACAGCTATAATGATAACTATGCTGCCAAGATCAAAGAAGAGATAGATCGCTTGGTTGAAGCCGGATTTATTTATGAAATTGAGCACATTGAGTGGGTGTCCCCCATTGTAGTGGTGCCCAAGAAGAATGGAAAGCTACGTGTGTGCATTAACTTAAAGAAGGCTAATGCAACCACTATTGGAGATAACTATCCACTTCCTATCACTGAGCATCTATTAGAAAGGGTAGCAGGCAAGGAAGTGTACAACTTCCTTGATGGATTCTCTGGTTACAACCAAGTAGCCATTGCACCAGAAGATCAACATAAGATGGCTTTTGCCACAGAGTGGGGCATATTTTCTTTTTGGGTAATGCCATTTGGACTTACTAATGCTCCTGCAACCTTTCAAAGACTGATGTGTCATGTATTTAAAGACTTCCTGAGGAAGAATTTGGAAGTCTATGTTGATGATCTCTGTGCTCATTCCAACATTAGACAGACTCACATACCCGAGCTTAGGCAAATCTTTGACAAATGTAGAGAATATCAAGTCTTCTTGAACCCAGAAAAGTGTGTTTTCATGGTCAGGCAAGGCAAGATTCTAGGACACATAGTGTCAAAGAATGGCATATCCATGGACGAAGATAAAGTGAAAGCTATAGCAGAGCTACCTAGGCCAAAGAATGTCAAGGAAGTACAAGCTTTCATGGGGCATTGTGGGTAGTCTCTGTATGGCCTTTTGACCAATTTTGAGTGGACGGATGAATGTGAGAACTCCTTCAATGACCTTAAACAACGATTATGTTCAGCACCAATCTTGACTACACCAGATTGGAATAAACCCTTTCATGTTCACATCAATGCATCCAATTATGCTATTGGATGTGTGCTAGCACAACCTACAGGTGAAGGTAATATGGATCTTCCAATTGCCTATGCTAGTAGACAGGTAAATGCAGCTGAACGGAACTATACCGCTATTGAGAGAGAAGTATTAGGCATGGTATATGTAGTTAAAAAGTTTAGACACTATTTGCTTGCAAATAAGTTTAACACTAGTTCTGTACTAGGACACTTGAGTGTTTTGGGACACTAAAGTGTCTTGCTTTTACACCAAATTGATTGATTTTTCTTGATGACACCCTTGAGGCTTTAATGGCATGCTCACTTGGATTTGATAGCCCACATGATGTACTTTTAGAAAAAAATATAATCTTTAACATTTTACAACTTCACATGGGTTATTAATTGAAGACGAAAATGGGAATTTTTTAAGACTCAAATTTTAGCATAACTGAAAAAATAACACAATTCAAAAATTTTGACAAATTGGATATGTTTTATGAAATGGAAAGCTATTCATGGACTTTGGCAGTGTAAAGCAAGTGTCTAGGGATCTCTAGAGAAGGTTGAACACTTCCATAAGTGATAAACAGGGACTAAAAACTTGTCTTCTCTAGAGCACTACCATTTATCACACCTTTTAAAGAATGGCTCACTATAATTTATGTGTAAGTAAGATTGCAGAGAATTGTCAAGTTATCAATGGATAACCTTCATACTACTTCAATATAAATTTTTATTCAATGTTAGAAGGCCTCCACTTTGAACTAGTAGCCATTGCATTTGGTGCTAATTTTCATGCTGAATTGGCAAAGCATATATTTCCATGTTCATGAAAAGAACATAGCTCGAAAGGTGGAATAAAAAATTATGATGAAAAATAATAATTATTAAATGGTATCCTAAGTATTAAACCTTCCAAAATATTCTTTCATGCCATGTTTCATTATTAATCTCATTAAATAATATGTGATCCGCAATGGTGATTGTGATAAGAATGAAAAAAAATGGCATACATATTTCATTTGACAAGAAGAAGATGGCATCTATGATGGAAATAATGAAATGTTTTCAAGTGATCCTTATCATTTTATGATATTGAAGATTATATCAAAGACTTTTGAGTATTATTTTTAGTATGTGTTGATGTATGCAAGGGATTGTCTGTTTATGCATATAACAACTATCAAAAAAATATTTGTACTAAAAATGTTAAAACTATATATTCTTTTGATCCTATATGTACGTGACTCTTGTTTCTTGGTAGGAACTAGTTTATTTTCTTGGATATCAAGCTAAATGTTTGTAATTTGGCATTATTTCAATTGGACGTTAATATTTTTATGTGGATATATTGGTTGGTGTCCACACATATATCTACTTTCTTTGGTGTACATAGATTTGAAAAACTTTGTTGATTTTCACCGATTGGTAGTTCCTTTTTGTGTACACCTTGTTTGATGTCTTATTTTCTTGCTTCATGTGGCGAAACTGGATCTCTTCCACAACTATACGTGCACTTGTATGTGACCACAAAATATTCATGATTGTATCTATAGAATTTGGTTGATGCCCACACAATAGAAGATTCTTGGTTGTGTCCAAAAGATGTGAAAATTTTGGTGGATTTCAATAAATTATTTAGCCTTGTATATGTAAGCTTTGGTTTGTTGTCACACATTTTCTACTTGGTAATTTGAATGTGTACACCTTGGATGATGTCCATAAATTCTTTTGAGTCATATATGTAGGCTTTGGTTTTTTTGTTTCTGGTGACTAGAGTCATAGCAGTTGATTTTATATGTGTATTCCTTGGTTGTTATCTTCATAACTTGTTTGATTGTTGGCATATTTTTACACTTCTATGGATTCTCATAAGTTTGTTTGAACCATGTTTAGAACTAGTTGTTGTTTTTGGTGTACAAAGTCAAAATAATTTATTTTATTTGAATTGAAATGATTTTTCTAAGTGAGTTTGAGGTTCATACTATGTGATCTATGTTTCAAGGAATGTGTATGATTTTTTCTTTCATATGATGAATTTTTTTCTTTTGATAAAAATGCATTTGATTAGGAATTTTCATCCTATTCACTACCATAGCATCTTGAGAGGCTATTTACATGAACACAAAACATGACTTGCTGTGCTTTATAATTTTGCATTAACCTTTGAATTATATTTAATATGTGTGTTAAAGGATTTTCTCAAATTCTCTTTGTAGAAGATGTGTGATTTTTTGGAAAATTGTCAAAAAAGAACACTTAAGTGTCTTGTTTTGGTACCAAACTAGTGTTAAGTTTTTTTACCGATCATCAAGCACTGTTATATTTGGTAAAAAAGCCATGCAATACAGGTAGATTAGTAAGATGGTTTCTCTTGCTAATGGAATATGACTTTGAGGTCGTGGTGAGGAAAGGGAAGACTCACTTGAGAGCAGACCATCTCTCTAGGCTCACATCTAGAGAAGCACTGCAAGGAGTATCGGATGACCTTCTTGACGCTTACTTGTTTAATTTGGAAGTCGTTCCGGTGCGCTAAGACATTAGCAGTAGTATTGACATACAGGCCTAATCACCCAGTCATAAACACTCAAGATAGAGAGGTAGTAAAGGGCCAAAAGTACCACATCATGGAAGGAAGTATGTACAAGCATACAGATCAAGGGATATTGGCTTGTTGTGTGGAGGAGGATGAGTATGCTAAATGGTTGTAATTAGCACATGTAGGTGCATTAGAGCAACACTACTCAAAGCAAAGGACCCTACAGACACTAAGGAGACTTGGAGTGCATTGTCCAACTATGGAAGCAGATGTTCATAGGTTGTGCAAGGAATGCTTAGTCTGTCGTATTAGACCACCTGTGGAGCACGCTACTCCTTATCTCTAGTACCAGATTGGAGTGAACATTAGTAGCCTTTCTGAGGATGAAAACATTCTCTCAAGACATGACTTTGGCTAGGAAAAGAAGTTTAGAATAAGAAGCCCTAGATTACTCACTCATTGGTGATAATCTATACAAGCGTGGTAAAGATGGTTACCTCAGATTATGTGTCCATGAGATCGAATACCTCAAGGTATTGGAAACTGCTCACCTGGGTGTAGCAGGAGGACATTTTGGACCAGATCAGGTGATCAAGGCTATACTATTTGCAGGTCTTTGGTGGCCAACCCTTCACATGGATGTGCATATCTATGTGACATGGTGTGACGTGTGTCAGTGAACTCAGTATTCTATACGCAAAGATGAGATGCCTTTTGAACCTATGATGGGTGGATGTGCATTCTCTAAGTGGGGAATAGACTTTGTAGGTCCTATTAGTCCCCCAGCTAAGGGTTCCCATGTTGAATACATCATTGTGGCCACAGACTATTTAACAAAGTGGGTAGAGGTAAAAGCCACCATGAAGAACGATGCTCAAACGACAGCTAAGTTCTTATTTGAGAATGTGTTCACAAGATACGGGTTGCTAATAGAACTGGTAAGTGATAGAGGGACTCACTGCTTGAATGAAGTCATTGAAAATCTTCTTCAAGAGTTCTTGGTGATACACAAGAAGTCTGCCCCCTATCACCCACAAGCTAATGGCTAGTCTGAGAGCACAAATAAGATTCTATGCAATGTATTGACAAAATTGGTTAATAATAAATGCTCTGATTGGGACAAACAGCTACACCATGCTGTTTGGGCATACAAAGCTGCCTATAAAACGGTACTCCAAGCCACACCCTTTCATATGGTATTTGGCCAAAATGCAGTGCTACCATTAGACTTTTTGATACCTACATTGAGAGTAGCACAGGAACACGAGTGGACAGGCCATGAGCTCTCATCTAGAATTTTGGACTTGGAACGACTAGGTGAAACAAGATCAAGAGCGGCAGTAGGAATTTACACAGCCAAGAAAAGACAAAAAGCATATTTTGATGCACATGTGAAGGATAAGGGTTTGAAAGCAGGAGACCCAGTTTTAGTATACACTTTGAAGCAACATGCACAGAAATTAGAGAAGAGAGGCTATGGACCTATGATCATAAATAGGATCTCCACAAGTGGATCAGTTCAATTAGCTACACTGGAAGGTGATGTTCTTCCTATTTATATTAGCGGATGCAAAATCAAGTTATATCAGGAACCCCTCACGGAAATCGACTCAATACTGCAAAGAAACGTAAAGAAGAGGAAAAGAGAATTCGAGAAGAGGCACAGGCAGAAGCACTGGAACGTATCCAAAGGATGAAGTTGAGAAGATAGGGTAGAGATCAGCCTAGGATAGATGCCTATGTAGCTCAAGGATATCATATGGATATGTGTGAAGTTTCAGGTATTAGCTCTCATAGAATAATTGACCGACGTCCTTTTGTAACCTTAGAGATAGGATAAGGAAAGAGTGCAAGGACTGTAAGGGCCTTGATTGACTCAGGTGCATCCACTAGTGCTGTTAAACTTTCTTACTGTCGAGAATTGAACTTAAATGTCAATCCTGTGGAAGCATATCTCATAGGGTTGGGAGGTGTGGAAACCCCTTGCATGGGCGAGGTGGAACTTCCCCTCTACATTCAAGATGTTTTAATGACCATTAAAGTACTAGTGTGTCAAGATGAGGATCTCAATGAGCCTCTTGTCTTGGGTCAAGACTGGATCTAGGATCATGCAATAAACCTAAACCTAAGAAGTGGACTTCTTTAGGTGTGGGTAAATCTAACCGCATTACACTTGAATTAGAGAATGAAGCACTCAAGGAACTAGGAAAGGCACAAACTCCTGGTCCTTCCAGGGGTACAAATGAAGATGACGATGCTCTTCTTGTCCAAAACTATGTGATGCAGAGGGATAATTATCTCAACAAAGAAATCAAGGATGCAATGGAACTCCCTTCTTTTCCAAAGGCCATAGGGATACGACAACCAAAGGAGGATCAAGTGCAGAAGAAGAGGATGACCTATGCTCGAAGCCAAAAGAAAATACGAAGCACAGTGTCTCAGCCACCAAAACTAGTGTGGGTGCAGAAAGGCGAGCATCATGTTGCGATCAAGCCACAAACACAGACTAAACTTCTTATTAATGATCAACGATATGACACTAATAAGAAGTCTTTCAAAAATTCTTCTGTGAAAGTGAAGTCTATTTGGGTACCCAAGAAGTTGATGAAGGCTGGCCCACAATCAAGACAAATTTGGGTGCCTAAGGCTTGCTTGCGGGCTCAAATAGTCACACACAGACCACGCCATGTACAACATAATTCACTCACTCGAACAGCTGATGCCCACTCTTATTCGATACACACAAACACATATTTGCCCATGAGCATGAGCAGAATCACTTGTAAATGGCCCTAAAAAGCCTCATTTCCAAGCAGACACTCTCATAAAGCCCTCCAGAGTCTCCACAAAACCAAAACCAAAAGCCCTCCATTGTGTTTGGTAGCCCAAAGCTTGTAATAAACCCCCCGACCCCATTTCATCTCCACTTACTAACTCCATCATTCTCACTCTACATCTTTCCATTTAGCTCATAGCATTATTCGTTCACTAACTACACACACAATCATTGAGCACTCATTGACCCACTAACCTCACGTTAATGTTGTAATGGGGACAAAAATTGTTCTATCGTGTCCATTACAATGTTAACACATGCTTCTATATTCTCACAGAACCAGCAAACAAAAAGTAACATGGCAGAAGCAGGAGGCACCAGTTCCCAGGCCGGGTCCAGCACCCAGATAGTGGACATTGAAACCCTCTTGCTCGAACCACAACTCACCGAGAGGCCTCAAGAACTTAGAGTAGTACACCTGCTTCCCATTTAGGACCCTCCGTAGGGACACACTTCTCAAGTGGGCAAACATGCACATTGGTTCAGTGATGTCGCAAGGCCATTGGGAGACAACACCTACTTTTGGGAGGCAGAAATTGAGCTTAATGGCAAATGGGGACAATACCATTTCTTTACTTGTGAATTCCAGAAGTACCAGAATGCAGAAGTAATGCGATTGGTATGGACCAAAGCGGGCTTGGATAGCTATTTCCGAGCACATCTACCTAAGCCAAATTTCCTACGTTGCTCCTACCTTATCAGTACCATCACCCCTAGAAGAGCCAAGGGATGCGATAGTACTTTCGTGCTACCCTCACTGACGCCAAGCCACGAGCTAAACAGATTCAAACTGACCCTCAACTTAGTACATGAAGCGTTGAACATGCAAGGCATGCATATTCCCACTAAGAAAGAAACAATGATTCCCGGTAGGATGAAGCACAAGGATCTCAACAAATTGAAGGACATGGTAGCAATGACACCAACCATCACCCTCCACCTCCGAACGATCATGCAACACTTCACCTTCCACGCCCAAGAATGCTTCACTATGCCACCAAAAAGAATCTGGTTCAGCTTGTACTTGGCAGAGATAGAGGATCTCACAATCAATTTACCACACTGGATCATAGATCAAATCCACCTAGCACATCAACGATGGAATAAGAAACAGAAGAACGTGCTTCATGGGTGTTGTGCGCTAACAAAAATAATTTACAGGTGTTTAGCTTATGATGTGCCTATTCAAAGAGCACTAGTGTGGTCCCGAGCTCAGAAATTCCAGAGACGGCTATCAACAACATGACCTCCATCTAAGAAAATGGGAGGTGCAGTCCCATTACCGTGTGCCCAAGCAAGGGGAGCCACCACCACACCAGAGGTGACACCTCCACAAACGCGATGTGTCTGTCCGTTTACAATTCTCTTACATAGATAGAGTGCAGAAGGACCCAATATAGTTTTCCCTCCAATTCCCTCTGACCTAGAGTTTCCACAGGGCTACACCCTGGATGATCTCACTGATGAAGAAATCGCTAGGATGATCAATGAATCTAACCTCGAGACAGAAGCAGAGCAGACCCAAGGACCACAACCCACTACAACAACTTCAGCCCCGACCCAATCGAAAGTAGTAGAAGTAGAGGAAGATGAAGAAGAGACTGAAGAGGAAGCAGACGAGGAATATGATCAAGAATATGAAGAAACTTCAGAAC
The DNA here is from genome assembly GCA_020310875.1 of Ceratopteris richardii. Taxonomy (NCBI): domain Eukaryota; kingdom Viridiplantae; phylum Streptophyta; class Polypodiopsida; order Polypodiales; family Pteridaceae; genus Ceratopteris; species Ceratopteris richardii. The sequence goes on along the minus strand of CM035422.1, from coordinate 182,666,910 downwards.
TAGCTAGTGCCCGAGCCTATTCGGCACAAATAAAAAGATTGTATGAAACCATGAAGCGAGTCTAGGAACATCACAAACTGTCGCTCAAAACAGGGAAGGTGCTAATGAGCCAAATGTTAGGAGGGGAAAGCGTGGATGAAATGTTTATTGAATGCATGAACCTACACGGGGACACGATGTCGGAAAGTTTTCAACCTTTCCGTTGATGACCAAGAAAATTAAAAAAATGTTTATTGGTCAATTCTAATCTCATTATTACAATGTTTTTATTTGGAACTAATCTCTTGTTAAGTATTTGCATGTTCAAATGGATGAAGAAAACAAAAGTTCAAATTATGGTTTACCCTAAACTGCTTAAATAATGTGTGTTTAGGTCATAGAAACATTGAATTATGGGTTTAAAACCCTAGGTTTACATTTATTCATATGTATTTAAGTTAAGAGCATTAATTCCTAGTTAATGTTAAGGTTTAACTAGGTTTTTAATTAATTTCCAAAGGGTTTTAACGGATTTTTGATGGGTTTCAAGTAGATTTTTCAAGGTTTTTATTGAATTTTAAGGGTTAAAATAATAGGTATTTAATTAAATTAATCTTTAAAATGAACATTTATGTATTAAAAATTAAAATATGATTTAATTAATTAGTTTACTCATGTGTGTGCATTTAAATACTAAGGTTCTAATTAATTAAAAACCTTAAACTAAGTTGAATTTAAATGAATTATTTAATTAGGAAATTTAGGGAAATTAAATTAAACAAATAATTAATATGGATAAATAGATAGTGGTGTGTATGAATGCTAGATTAAAGAGTGGTTTATATAAGATGTGGAATTAAAGTGATTTAAGGAGTGGTTTGAAAGGATGATGCACTTAAAGTGAATAAAGTTGGTTAAGAGAAAGAATGGTGAGAATTAGTGAAGATGAAAAGAGAGGAGTAGAAATGTTGTGTGGTTAAAGTAGTTAAAGTAAGCTGAAAAATATGGAGATTGAAAGAGAATTAAAGTGTGGCTGAGGAATTAAAGCAAAACCTAAAGGAGTGGTAAACTCATGACTTGTATATGTATTTATATGTATGAAGAGCTCTGTTATTTCCTAATGTTTCTTGCAGACATTGAAAGCAAAAGTATCAAAGAGCATCGTGACAAAAGAGAAGAATGCAACAAATTAAAGATCCATTAGTTGTTATAAACCCATCAAACTTATCTTGATTAAGCTTTTGTATAGGATTCTCTAGTTGTTAGCAATCTTTTTGAGAATTTATAGCATTGTAATCACCAGATTATTGTCATTAGCATTAATTCAATTTCAATTTGCATTATCTTTATTGTCAATGTCATCTGAAAATCCAATTGAATCTGAAAATAACGCACCTTTAGAAGTAGCAGTCGAAGTAGAAGTAGTTAAGGATATTGTTACACACGAATCGTTAATATCAATATATCACGATTATTGTCTTAATATATTTATAGCATTATTTTCAAGTGCATCTAATGATCCTCAAGATAACGTAGATTCATTTCCACCACCCTTAATTAGGCGTACACAACCTAATCATTTAGAAATCCAAGAAGACGAAATTATAAAAGAAAAATTAACTAAGGAATCTTTGATATTACTTATACCTCAAGAAGCTATTGATAGATATAGAGCAGCCCAGCCTTACGGTTCTTAGAAGTTTAAAGTGTTACAATTATCCACTCGATATTTTGTAGATTTTTCAGTAATTTAGAATTTCAGTTACCTTAGACGAAAGAAAAATATACCTAAAACACCTACGATTGTCTCATACACCCTGTGTGTGCTGAGGGATTTAGTGGCTGACTGATCCACCAGCCGTATGTCCGCAACTTCCCGACAATTTGGTGAACCCGACGTGAAGGGTCGGCATGACACCGTAGGTATAAAGGTATATTTACTTTCTGTTTTGCATATGCATATATAGGCAATTTGGCGATTGAAGGAGAAGTATTGACATCCTTTGTAGCTCCAGCTGATTGTTCCTCGTCACGTCACCTTTATCCATCAACTTTCGTGAAAATAACGATTGCACATGCATGTAAAGATTTTGCACTGAGCACATTCACAAAGAGCTTCTTCATCAAGGTTGATCAGGTATATTTTTTATATTTCTGTTTGCAAAATCTTGTAGAGAACTTAGATAAAATGACTGTTTATTTTCCATCTGCTACTTTAAATATTTCTCATTTTAAACAAATTCCAAGAAAACTTATAAAAAAATATGAAAAATATTTGAAAAACAAAGGAGATTTGTTAATGGATGAAAGTATTGAAAATATTATTGAAACTACACATTGCTTCTCAACATTAGAAGAATTAGAAATTTGTTATCAAGATAAGTCTAATTCCCATATTCTTATCTCTTCACTTGATGTGTATGCATTAATTCAGGAATATGCCTCTAGTATTGATCATGAGTATGATGCCTTAGTGGAGACCAAATACAAAACTGTTAGTAAGAAGGTTAAACCCGTAGCACAACCACTACCAAAATTTAGTAATGATGTTATAAAGAATGTAAGTCATGAGCCAATCCTTAGAAATCCGACAAATATTGGCCATGTATTTACTAAAGAATCCTTAAATCAAATTAGATTAGATGCTAGTGGTTTCCTTCTTCCAGCACAAAAAGAGTATTTTCTGAAGATTATTGAGCAACATGGAAGAGCATTTTCTCTAGAGCCTTCAGAGATAGGATGTGCAGATCCTAAGATAGTTTCACCGATGATTATTTTCACTATTCCCCATATTCCTTGGAATTTGCGCCCTATTCATGTACCTAAAGCTCATCTTCCAGAGCTGATTAGATTACCTAAAGAAAAAATTCATATGCATATTTTAGAATCCTCTTCAGCTCCCTATTCAAACCGTTGGTTTACTGTGCCCAAGAAGAGTGGAAAACTTTGATTTATCCAAGATCTTCAACCAGTTAATAAAGTGACCATTAGAAATGTGGGTACAAGTCCAATTGTGGATGAATTCGCGGAAGCGTTTTCAGGCAATTCTATATATTCAATGGGTGATCTCTACTCTGGGTATGATCAATTTCAATTGGCACTAGAGAGTAGAGACATTACTACCATGAAAACACCTTTGGGATTAGTTAGGATGTGTATGTTACCTCAAGGTGCGACCAATTCAGTAGCACACATGATGAGTGCAATGAATTTGGTTTTGCACGATTTCATTCCTCACATTACTATGCCCTTTATAGATGGCATTCCCATTAAGGGTTGCTTGGAAGAAGAGAAAGATAGCACTCTGGATGAAGATGGTTGTCGTCGATTTGTAAAGGCTCATATCTTTGATTGCAAAAAAATCTTTGAGCGATTTATTCAAGTTGGCTTGACATTATCTATAGAAAAATCTACTTTTGGTGTTAATGAGGTCCTCATTGTAGGTCATCTTTGTGGCTATTATGGACGGAAGCCATACCCTCAGAAAATTGACGCCATTAGTAAGATTTCGGAGATTTGTCAAAATGTGAGTGAAGTTCGTCGATTCTTAGGAGCTTGTATCTTCTATGTCATATGGATACCACATTTTGCACATGTAGCTGACTGTCTTTATGATTTATTAAGGAAGAAAAGAAAATTCTTATGGACAAAAAAACATACTCAAGCAATGCGTAGATTAAAGAAGTTATTGCAAGAAGCTCCAATCCTTAAGCGAGTAGATTATACGAATAATAAGCCTATTATTTTGACTGTTGACACTAGCCCTATTGGGATAGGCTGGGTCATAAGTCAAGACGATGAAGAGGGTAGAAGATATGCTGTGAGATTTGGAGCTAAAATTTTGCATAACACTCAAAGACATTACCCGCAAATTAAAAGAGAACTTTGGGGTTTAGTCACAGCTCTAAAGTCTGATAAAGAATATTTCATAGGAGCAAATGTGATTGTGGAGACACATTGTTTACCGCTAATTGGAATGATCACAAATTGTTCTTCACCGGATATTGCAATGCTTTAAATTTATAAATCCAATTTTAATCCATATTTCAGGAAAATCTAACTTTGTTGTTGTTATGCTCTCAAGAGCTAGGTATGATGAGAATGATGAAGCCAAAGTAGATACTAATACGATAAATTATGATTCCCAAGTTTATGTATATGAAAAATTTAATTCAGATGAATACGAAGGAGAGTGGCTAGAGATTGGAAAGTATCTTAGTACTTTAGTTAGATCACCTTCATGGTCTTCAAATAGATTTAGAAATATTAGAAAAAGAGCGTTTAACTTTTTCTTAAAAGATGGGTTAATTTGGAGACATGCAAGGGGGAAGATCAAAATGCCACAAAGAGTACTAGGTACTAAGAATCTTCAGATACAAGTCATGAAGAGCATGCATGATACTTTATGGGCCGGGCATAAAGGTTTTGTTGCCACTTATGAAAAAATTAGAGAGTGTTACTGGTGGCCAGGTATTTATGTTAATGTAAAGAAATATGTGGATTCTTGCGATGTATGTCAAGTTTATTCATCGGTTAAGCATAGGGATCCACTGCATCCTACATATCCACCATGCATACACTATAAGTAGGTAGTTGACTTAGTAACCATGCCCAAAGGTATCGATAGGATGAGATACATAGTTCTTGCTCGAGAAGATCTTACTAATCATGTTGAAGGCCGTGATCTAAGATCAAAAACTACTTTCAATGTATGTAAATTTCTTCTTGAAGATGTGATTTCAAGATTTGGGTATATTAAAAAGATAGTAGCTCATAGGGGCGAATTAGATGCGCAAGAGGCTAGGGAATTCTTTGCTAGGCATGGAATCCGTTTAGCTCTTACGACTGCATATAACCCTGAAGCTAACAGAAAGATTGAAAGAGGGCATTCTCCTATCATAAAAGCGATTTCTAAAGCTTGCAAAGGAGAACTTAAGAATTGGCCAAAATTTTTGCCATTTGCTTTGTGGGCTGACAGAATGACCTGCACTAGAACGACAGAATTTATGCCGGCAGAGCTCATGTACTGCCAAAAACCAATTTTTCCAGTGAATACTCAAATCCTTACTTGGACTACGCTTCCTTGGGAAGATAATCTATCTACTGAAGACTTATGAGCACTAAGGATTCAACAACTTGAGCAAGGGAATGAAAGATTAGAAGAATCTGTAGCTAAATTAAAAACTTCTCGACTTAAAAATAAAAAGTATTTTGATAAATCACATAGGTTAAGGCCAAAGCCAATTCAAATTAATGATTGGGTATTGATATATGATAGCACATGCGATACACAATATGATGCTCGTAGAAAATTAAAAAAGCGTTGGTTTGGACCTTATGTGGTGGTCAAAATTTATGAAAATGGAACGTATGCCTTACGAGAGTTAGATGGAACTCCACTTAAAAATTTAATTGCAGGTAAAAGAGTTAAATTATTCAAACAAAGAAATGAAGAAATTTATGACTTATCATATGATGAAGAAAATGATGAATGAATTTTTAATAAAAATATTGACGAGCTAGAGCCTTCTTGAGGATTCGGTGTATTGAACACTACTCCGATTGTAGGAACGTGCTCTTGAGCTCTTGGTGTGGAATGCATCTGAGTCTCAACATAATTTGAGGACCCTTCTGGCCCCTTATCCTTGCCAGTGGAAGCTCTTCGTTTTGGATAGTCTTCATCAAAATGGCCCTCTCCACTACAATACCTACACAGCGGGGTATAATCAACTGGTTTCTTTTCGTTTGGACATCTAGATTGAGTATGGCCAAAGCCATGGCATCTCCAACACTGGATTGGACCATCTCTTCTTTGATCACGTGCGGCTCCTCTCAGATAGTCTCCTCCCTGACCCTGACCCTGAGCACCATATCCATAAGTTTGTCTGTTTTCCCAACGAGATGTAGGTGGGATACTTTGAGTAGGCAATCCCGTGTAGGATCTTTCTCTTATATCTCCCGATTTCATGGTCCGCTCTTCATAGGCCCTCTTGTTGTAAAATCGGTCTTCCGTGTGATTGGTCCTTCCACAAAAAGAGCAACTCATTCTAGGTGGCGATCTATCTGTGAATACTCTCGAGACTGTAGGGCATTCGGAAGCCAAATGGCCGTAACCATGGCACTTTCCACACCATTTATTCGATCTAAACACTTGATTGGGGTTTGTAGTTACCTCTGGTTTTACTGTGTATGTTTCCTGGGTCATTGTGGCAGCTTTTATAGCTTGTGTGACCAACTCCAATATTCGTTCTTCAAATAGCGCAGGCTTTACCTCGCCTGGCGTGCTAGTGGCAGCTACAAAAGCTAGGGTCATCAATGCGGGACTTCCTTGGCCAGGATCTTTCATCGGTATGTTTCTTGGGCCTCCCATTGGCTCCTATAAGAGCTCCATCTTCCTCTGTTGACATAATTGTACGTCCTCCGAAAGCCTTGCTTGTTCCTTACCATCTATTAAAGTTGCAGGTCTTGTCAGGTTGATATGCTGCTGGGCCGTAGGATCTCTCAATCCCGCAATGAATCTTCTCTTCAATGTCTCATCGTTCGGGGCATTCGCGCCCATCTTTCTTACCAAGGTTTCCATTCTCTGAATGTAGTTATCAATGCTCTCATTAACTCCCTGTCGCAGGTAATCCATCTATTGGGCCAATCTATCTTGGAAGCCTTGTCATCGAAACTTTGCCAAGAAGGCTTCCTTGAGCATCTGATAAGTTCCACGCTCTTGTGGTGTCAGATTCCCATACCAGTTGGCTGCCTCATCACGGAGAATAGCCAGAAAAATCCTCAACCTTTGACCCTGGTCAACTACCTCATTGGCCTCACAAGTAACTTCAAATAGTTGGATAAAACTATCAGGATCCTCGTCCCAAGCACCTGAGAATTTGGTGAAGTCCCCCAAATGAACGGAAATCCGTTGAGCCATTTCAAACAGAGATGTGATGTCAATATCACTTCCATCCCAGAAATTTAGTGCACGCGGCCTCAGGATTCCTCCTTCAAACTTTTGTACTTGATTCGCGACTCTCCTATGGGAGTACACGTTTTTTCTTCGAGCTAGTCGAGGTCGACTCACCTTGCAATTCCCACCTCTTCCTTTCTCTTTCAAGGGCTCTTCTCTGAGCGCGCTCTTCTCTTTGCGTTTGTGTTCCTCCTGAGGATGAGCTCCCCTCGCTCATGTACTAGATCTGGAGTCCGCAAGCTCGGCCAACATGTGGCGCTAGGCAAACCTATGGCACTCTCTTATAGAGATGTGCCAAGCTTTTCCCGGCAAACGCACCAAAATGATGGACTCTCTAAACCCAAGGGAAGTATGATTATACAAGCCTTTACTTTGCTCAAACCCCTTGGAATCGGTCCACCTCGATTACTTGGAGGCCACAATCGTATCTCCCCTTGATAGTTACGTGCTCCTTTCTTACTTCCTCCCCCGCACTCCTACTTACACACTTAGTCTTCCAGGCTCGCTTCCTCTCATGCATACATCTACACACATGTAACTAGCCACACTCTCACCTGCCCACACTTGCTCACCGCCACATGCACTCACACGCATACACTTTTATTCACACCCGCACCTCCCTTATAATTTTAAATTTCAATGTAAGAGTTAGCATACACGTTCCTTGTTTATTCACATTGGAATTAGAATGCAGTACTACAGTCATCATTTGTCTCGAGCATCACTAAGGCAACATCACCCCTGTTAACAGCTGTCTTTCAAAATTCGTGGCCCAGATCAAAAGCTATAGTACTAGCCTACGTTCAAAAGACCATCCCTGAATTAGAATGCAGCACATTCAATCAGTTATATTTCCGACAGTATGTCTACTCACAGTATAAACACTCAAGGCATCTGCTCTACTGCGGTGATCCTTATTTTAAAAAACTTAGATTCCGGCAAGGGAAACAAAACATGAGAGAAACCTGTTGTAATGGGAGGAAAACCACTCAAAATGCATTCAAGCAACAGAAAATGTAACCCATAGACTCATTCATCATAAGGAAATCAATCGTAATGGCTCATACCAAAATAGACAATTCTTGTATCATGTGTACGGAGCTTGAGTCACTAATCATTCAGCTAAACCATCATCCAATGTGAGGATATCACATAACATTTGCATTGTTAAATCATCACACGAGCCCTGGGCATACCTACATACAAATTCTTTACCGCCCTCTTATTTTTCCTTCAAATGCTAAACCAATGACTAGATTCAATGCCAAACATTATGTCTGACACCACACACAAATCGAAACAGCACACCGCAGCATAGGCGCCATCACATATCCAACATCAAGCATGTATAGGGAAACAATCATCATCAAATCAAACTAGTACTCACAAACCATCTCCAGCACAGGTTATCACCCAAAATAAACAGTTCACAGTACATGAGGACAATGTAGGAGAATCAAAGATGGAACCTATAGTTGACAATGCCTTGGTAATAGATCGGCTGTGTTGCAGACGGTGTGGAAGGCCTCAATCCAAATGCCCTTTTCGCATAAACTTGACTTCTCCGCGATAGGATCTATTGCAAGGAATAGCGTTTCTCTGTTCATAGACCTATATGGCTACTCCAGCATCCTGGAGATGGTCTCCCAATAGTTCCTCTAGAACTCCTTTAGTAAACTATCCCTCGGTCTATTGTCAAGCACTCGGCTCCCTTGTCCCATTCCGTTGTCTGCCCCTATCCAATTTAGAGCGAATGCAAAGCCAAGCCAAATCGACCCCGTTGCCTTTTCCCTCTGGCTGTACTCAAAGCTACACACAACAGCAGCTAAATGCCCATATCGATGGCGAAGAAGAAGCCCTCGCCTGCATTCTTCTTCATGTCTCCTTCCCCGTGTGTGCCCCCAGTCAACAACAAAGCCAGCCTAGATCAGATGCGAAGTAGAGAAAAAGACCCCCTCCCGTATGTGCATTTTTTAAGGTCCTTCCCCAAAAAGTAACAGCCAAAAGCTGTTGTGCTTTCCGGTTTCTTCATGCCTCTGACAGAGGGTCACCCCGTTCCTCCCATTCCCCCCTTTGTCTGTTATTCCCTGTGTGTGTACCTTTTCCTCCTGATATGCCTGAGCATGCCCCCCTCCACGCGGAAAAGAACTCCCTGTAGCTGCGAATCCCGACCCTCTGCATCGTCAGAGGGCATACCCCCCTTTTTTGATGAGTAATAGCAAAAAAACCACTGTGTCCTAGCTGCCCTTGAGAATTATGGCAAAAAAACAAACAAAAACCTCCGAAATTCTGCACCCAGCAACAGGAAGCGGCCCATTTGTTTGTCAAGGAAAACGGAAAGCTCTTCATGATTTTATGATGAAAATGAAAAAGAAAATCAAGCTTCTCCCTCAAATGGTGCCCATCCTTGAAGTCTTGTTTTGGCCCTTTTTCTGCCATATGACCACTCTTGGCTACTGTACTTATTTTCGTATGCACCCGCTGATGGAGCCGAGCTATGGATGGGAGGACCATTTGAAGTTGGGTAATTACCATGCAATCGTCTCTCCATCATCACTAGCTCTGTGTGCAGTCTCTCAACTTCTCTGGTCAAGGTAAATATGTTCTTTTCCATCACTTGTGTTTGCTCAAGCCGCTCCAAATTGAGCTTTTTTTGAAGTTCGAAATCCTTTCTAGCTTGTTGATGCCTCTGCCTATACTCATCTACTTCACTTTTTAAAGAAGCTATCTCCTGATCTTTTATCGCAAGCTTCTTTAATTCAATTGACATGTGCTCTAGCCTTGTAACAAGATCATTCCTTTCAAATCAAAGCTTCTCAGAATCAGCCCTTAGAGCCTCCATATTTTTTCAAGTCAGCTTCCATCTGTGCAACCCTCTCTATGTTCAGTCTATTATGCTCTTTCTCTGCCTGCATAGCAACCATGGCCTCTTGTAATCTTCCAACCTCTTGCTTTGCATATGCTAGTTCCTGCCTTAGAGCAACTTGAGTTACTGTAAACCTCTGTTCTTTCTCTGCATCACTTATTGGCCTGTTTTGATGCAATCTTAATATTTCATGCTGTGCTGCAGCGAATTCCTGCCTCAGTGTAACATATGTCAAAGAAGGCACCTGATTGTCACGTGCAAGCCTCTGTATTTCAGCCTGATGGGAAGCAACTTTCTGCTCCAGCAACACAGGTGGAGGTTGAACTCCTAAAGGAGGTCCACTAACAATAGATCTAGGCACATCTATCTCCAAGGGATGAGCTGGACCAGATCCAAAAAGGGGGTCCAGGATGTGCACTATCTTTAGAATGAAAGTTCTCCCTTTTAGCATTCCTCTTCGACCAAGAAGTCATCATGTAGTCCCCAAATAATTTCCATCAATCATCTAATCACTCTTCAAGTACCTGAAATCAAACATATTTTCCTGCCAAATAGAATCACATTAGTGCATAAAAACCAACCATTTCTTGAGCTAACAGCGTCATCTAGGAAGCACATGAAGGTGTGGGGGCTAGACACCCTAGGCCTATGTGATGGTTGGTAAAATTCTAAGCTGTGGGTTTTTGTGGCCCACCCTCTTTAAGGATGCCCATGAGTGGGTCAGAATGTGTGATGCATGTCAATGATATGGCCCTCATCCTACAAGGAGGCACCATAGTCCACTAATCGTGTCTATGGAATGGCAGCCATTCAAGCACTATGGCGTTGACTTTGTAGGTCCTATTACCACAAGCATGGCCAGGGCAAGAAAAGTACCTAATGATTTCTATATATCATATGACAAAATGGGTTGAATTATAAGCTATGCAAGACTTTTTTGCACCCATCAACGCTCAATTCTTATTTGAGTCCATCCTAACCTAGTTCGATTGCACCATAGGGATCATGTCAAATCAAGGCACACATTTCATCAACTTAGTGATCCGTAACCTTTTCACAACACAAGATACAAAAGTATGCATAGGAGATCATGTGTATACTAGCCATGAGAGAACGGTCAAGCTAAGAGCACAAACAAAACACTCATAGAACTAATTAAGAAAGAATGTTATTTAAGTTTGAAGACTTGGGGAAACACCTATTTAGGCATGATCTATGCCTGCCACACTACGACAAAGGCAAGCACTCATTATTCACCCTTCTAACTATTTTGTGGGATCAATCCTCTCCTGCCCATTGACCTCTTTCTTGGGTCTGAAAGAGTTACATAGGAATGCAGGTACCAAGTGCCTATCCCTTAGGGTAGCACCACCAATAGGCTCATGGCCTTGACATGATTGGAGGAAGTTCGGAAAGAAACTCGCTCCATAATAGAATACGCACAAGGGAAAAGAAAAACAAGAAACGATAAAAATTTATGTCCCTCTAAACTTCAAAAAGTTTCATTTGTACTATTATACAACCCAGCTAGCATGCACAACAAAGAGGCAAATTAACGCTAGTCTAATAAGGAACATATAAAGTATTAACACTTCTAAGTCAAGGAGTAGCTCTCTTAACTACATTGAAGGATGAACCCTTGCCTCTTGTCAACATATCTAGGCTCAAAGTATGCCACACCTAGATCAAGTGAAAAAATACCATTGTACATATCTGAAATTTTCTTAAATATAGAAATCCAAAAAACTTGTCGATCTCCCACTTTTGATCCTCACGTCTAGAGTAGAATCTCTCTTCACACCTCCTTTGTGTTCCATACTCTTGTTTTGTCTATTCTGGGGTGGAGGGAACTTTGAAAGTAGGCATTGTGGCATCCAACGGATGTTTAGAACACTAGTTCATGCAAGAAAGATCCGTTTGGGACCAAATCAATGTATCTTTGGAGTCATATTGCTCTCGAGAATCAGGAGCCAGCTAGCTTAAAGTGAGTACTGGCATCAACTATGAAGAACTGTGCCTTTGGAATCTAGAAGCAATCTCACCTATCGTTTTTGGAAGCATCCAACTAGGAAAGTCACACTTATAGCTTCTAGAAGTAAGTGCTGACCTAGCCACACTAGTGCCTGCCCAAATTATTGTTATGCACCCATGAGTATTTAGAAGCTTTGAAGAGAGGTACATTGACTACACTCAGCATTCACACTAACAACATATGGTTACCATCCTTGGTCTAGGGTGCAAATCCAAGATCACATAATAGTTCACTCATGTAAATGGACAAATTGGGGAATCAAAGCCATTATGATGCAGTATGGTGAGGCCAAGCTGTCGGAGTATAAAAAGAGCAGAGGGGACATTCAATGGGGATCAAGACACATATACTCATATACCGCAAGGGGGACTCAAGAAAGATATGTAAAGAGAGGCACATACAGGGAGACATAGCCTCATTTGCAGGAGAGACACTCAACAGATGCATGCAAATTTACAAGTTCTAGGGAAGGGAGACATAGGGTGCATGAATGAAGGTCAGTGCAGTCAAGAAGTAGAGTCATAGGATAAAGGGGACGCAATTGAATGATAGATGGGCAGAGGCTTAGGAGATCAAGCCAAGGTTCTAAACTAAGATAGTTGATGGTTCTATTAGGATTAGAGAAGCTACCAATGGATTTGAAGAAGAAGACAACCATGACCATAGTGCATGATGAGTGCTGACTAAATATCATTGTTGATGATACAATAGCTATGCTAGAAAAACAACTATTTGAGAACCTTGGGTAGCAACATTGGATGGAAGATGGTAGTCACTGGAGTCAGACATCCAAGGTCAATGTTTTTGGGTTAGGCACTCGCAAAGGTCTATGTGTAGGGTTCCAATCCTCACCACAAAACCATAAGAGGACAAGGACCAGTGGGGTGGTGATTCTTGTGGTAGAGTTGTTCAGAGGCAACCAGTGGATGGCAGGCAAAGGAAGATTTAGTAGGCTTCCATTTCTATCCCTCGAACTCAAAGATAGAGGGAGCTTCTTCCTTTCTTCCTACCCTTTAGTGGTTCTTTCGTTGTGGCTTCTTCCTTGGGGCTTGCACAAATATCCTAGTTGATTTTAGGCACCCCTTGTCTATTGGGGTTCTACATCTAGAGAGGCTTTTTACAAGCTCACTCCATTTTTTCAAGCGAGTCCTTATCATTCCATCTCTATCATCCAAGGAAATAGATGTTTGTGTGAGAAAATCTTAGGGGAAATGCCACTCGTTAGACAAAATATCTAGCCACTTTCATATGCATCTCCACCATTTCATGAAAGTTTCTTTGTGGTCATTAGGGATGTTGGTGATCTAGGTGACATATTGAAGAAAAGAACCTACATCAAAGTTCAAACTTGCAACACTCTCAACACCACCGAAATCAACTACATTTTAGTTTCTTTAGCTAGAATAGAAGATATTTGAAGACCCAAAAGAGTTTCCCACATAACATTTCCAACCCATATATGGCACATCATAGATGCCCACAATGGTTGTTGGAACCATCAAACTTGTCCTCAATAACTAGCATTTTGGATACATTCTTCTATTCAACCATGGATAGTGCCTATGCTTTAATTTAAATCTTTGGGGGTGATTGTACTAGTGAGAAGAAACTTGAACAAAAATGATTCAAAAGGCTAAATTTGCAATTATAGTGGCTATAATAGTGAAGAAGGTGTATAAAATGTGCCCAAATGGGGTTCTTTAATATACTCTAGATCTTCAAGCTATCTTATAATATTTATTTCCTAATGATGCTCATTAAACTTTGTGCTATTATGAGAAAATGAGTAGAGGGTGTTGGGAACACACCTCAAGAATACATTGACTATTTAGCACCAAATATTGGATTTCATAGGAGAAAAAACATACAGAAGTAATGCACCATACTCTATCCAAGGGACCATCTACTCTATCCAGGGCACCATCTACCATATCTAGCCAAGTTCATGCTAAGATTTCTTCATGCTATCTTAATCTATAGCAAAAAAAGAGAAGACCGACATGAACTTCCATTGTTGTACCATGATGTGGATTACCTCATCTAGTTTTTGGTGTACCATGATGTGGATTCTCTCTAGAGTGGGAAATCCATGGTGCACAAGTTGTGGATAGAGCAAATAAGATATGGCTCATTTGGAGAACATCGCTTGGAGAGCATCACTCATATGGCTTTACCCGATCACAAAGTAGTCACTCATATTAGGTAATACTATTGGAAGAAAATGGATAAAATGGAATAATTTGATGAGCAGCACATGGATTGAGACCATGCCAAGCCTTATATGGAGTGATAGAGTGTATTGCTTTGGTGGGACGCCTATTAAGTACATATGCGACACACATAAGAACCTCAAGCCAGAAACTATGTAGTAAAGCCTACCTTTTGACCATACACCTTGTCATCTCCATGAGTGACCTATTCTTCCTTTCAAAAACTCCATTTTATTGAGGTGTATATGACACTGTACACTGATGCATTATCCCACATTCAGTCAAAAACTCATTAAAATCAAAAGACATGTATTCCCCCCTCGATCAAAATAGAGGGTGCCCATTTTGCATGCTGATAGATTCTCAGTTAAAACCAAAAACTGTTTGAAGCACATAAACACTTCGAACTTTTCTTTTAGTGGATACACCCATGCATGCCTAGAAAAATCATCAATGAAAGTTACAAAGTAAATGTAGTTCCCAAAAGAGGGTGTCTACATAGGACCACATACATCATTGTGAACAAGCTACAATTTTTGAGTAGCTCGAATTGAAGCATCTTTTGGGAAGGAGGAATGTTAAATTTTTCCCAAAATAAAACCTTCACAAACATGTTTACAAGGTTCCTCAAGTCTTGGTAGAGAGGACACCATTTCTAATTTCTACATGCATAGCAAGCTAGCATAATTCCGATGAACAAAGCATGCATGCCAAATCTTTGCATTTGACATAGCTTGAGAATTTTGAACTACATGCTGAATCATTCACATATTTTGCATAATATATGACCTTATAAAACTCATGACATAACATGTCAGAAGAAATATTAACATTGCCATTTAACAGATCATGAATTGTACATCTATCATCAACAAATTTGACAACCAAGCCAATCTTGGGTAATGCTGAAACTAACAACAAATTTTTCTTGATCCTTGGCACAAACAAAGCATTTCACAATGTAAAAGAACTACAATCAACAGTAGTCAGAATGATCTTATTGACTCCCATTACAAGATAAGAGGAGTGGTTAGCACATGTGATAGTATTCCTTGTAGGGACATGCTCAAGTGAACTGAAGAAACTACATTGTGAGGTAATATGCTTGGTTGCAACACTATCAAAGTACCAAACATCTGAGTCTACTATAGACATAAATTATTCATGAGAAGATGATCATAAGTGCAAATAGTGATAAATGCTCATTCTTCATTCTACACAAGATTAGTAGACTCTATTTTAGGTGTAGATGCCTCTGCAACAACCATTCCAACCTCTTTATATTTGCCTCTTTTGCTGATAGTTTTGGGCAACTCTTTATGACATGATCACTTCCGTTACAGTATTTGCAAAACAATTTCTGCGTTTTTGTTTTCTTCTCTTCTTTGTCTTCCTTTTTTGACTGTCCAAATTTAGCAAATTTCTGCTTGCTAGTAGATGAGCTCCATTTACCTTTGCCCTTCTAAGTAGCTAAGAAATCTTGAACTATAGCACACATAATGGACCTATTCTACCTAGACTAGTCTTCTTGCAACAAAATAGAGACTAACTCATCAAATGTTAACACTAGTTTGGTACCAAAACAGGACACTTAAGTGTCCTTTTTGGACATTTAAAAAAAAAAATCCCACGCCTTCTACAAAGAACATTTGCAAAAATCCTTTTACATGTGAATAACTATAACATAAAGGTTTAAGAAAAAATACAAACATGTTTGAAATCACATTTTATATTGGTATTGATGCTATCCAAAGATAGCATGGTAGTAAACAGGATGAAAAATCTTAATCGATCATGATTTATTACCAAAAAATAAATCCCCTGTATGAGAGAAAAAATTGTACATCTTCCTTATGACATAAGCCATAGAGTACAACATACAATTTTAGCCAGAAAAATCATTTTCAACTCTTAATAATTCCATTTTTAGGGGTCTGCATACCAAAAGCAACAATTTAGATCTGCATCAAAAACTCAAAGCAATTTATGCACATACAATTTGGATAGTTGAATGTTTGGATGATTTGATGAATGGTTGGATGGTTGAATAGATTGTTAGATGGCTTGATGGATGGTTGCATTGCTGAATTTTTTGATGGTTTGATGGATGATTGGATAGCCTGATGCAATGGTTCAATGAATGTTTGATTGGCTAGGTGCATGGTTGGATAGGTGAAGTTTTGAATATCCTCATGCATGGATGGATGGATGTATATAAATATTGTATGTATAAATATTGTATGTATAAGTACTTCCATATATACATTCATACATACATACATACATTAAATACATACATACATCGATATATATATATATATATATACATACAGTATTGTATATATACACACATAAAAACCCTAAATATATAGACAATCTAACACCAATTGTTGTGTTGTATAAATATGTACATACACACATATACACACACACACATACATACATACATACATATATATATATATCTATATATATATATATATATATATATATATATATATATATATATATATATATATATATATATATATATATATATATATATATATATATATATATATATATATATATTTGTTTATTTATTTATTTATATGTATATTCATATTTATATTTATATATACACTACAGACTATATATATATATATATATATATATATATATATATATATATATATATATATATATATATATATATATATATATATATATATATATATATGTGTGTGTGTGTGTGTGTATATATATACATATATATATATATACTCTACATAAATACTATATATATATAAATATTGTATATATAAATACTCTACATATAAATACTACCATATATAACTCAAACCCCGAACTTTCTAAGTACCAAAATTATTGTGTGTGTGCATATAAATACTGTCTATATCAATACTACCATATTTATCTCAAAACTCTAATTTTGTATATATAAATACTGATTTGATGGATGGTTGGAATATATATTAGAAATAAGAATAATCTAGTAAAAATGTTTACAATAAAAACAAAACAATAAAAATACCATATCTTCAATAAAATAGATTTCAAAGAAATATATACTTGAGATGAACGAAAATGTACAATGAAATATATACTTGAATAAAAAACACTTTGAATATAAATACCTGCTATGTGAAACATGCTTTTGAGGAGTAAATCAAATTTTGAAGTTCCTTGACTATACCGTTTGATAACTTCCAACTCCAAAAATCCTTGAGTCATGATAATCCACCAAAAGACAACCATAAGAAAAATGAACACACATGTACCTTTAAGAGGGGACGCACCTACTTAGTGTCTGGCACTTGTGCAGGTGTGCATTCACCTGCGCATGCACATACCAACACACACAAATAAACATACACACACACACCATGTGCATACACACATATGTGTGTGTGTGGCATGTGTGTGTATATGTGCATGCATGTGTGTGTGCTGGAATGTGAATGCACAGGTGTATGCACACCTGCACATGTGCCCAGCTAGACACATGTGCAGGTGTGCATACACCTGTGCATGCACATACCAGCACACACACACACATGGACACACACATGCCACACACACATATATGTGTGTATGCACATGGTGTGTGTGTGTATGTGCATTTGTGTGTGTTGGTATGTGCATGGAGAGGTGTATGCACACCTGCACAAGTGCCCAACTAGACACATGTGCGGGTGTGCATGCATCTATGCATGCACATACCAACACACACAAATGCACATACATGCACATATATGTGTGTGTGGCATGTATGTGCATGTGTGTGTGCTGGTATGTGCATGCACAAGTGTATGTACACCTGCACAAGTGTCCAGCTGGACACATGTGCAGGTGTGCATACACCTGTGCATGCACATACCAGCACACACAAATGCACACACATGCCACACACACATATATGTGTGTATATGTGTATGCACTTGGTGTGTGTGTGTGTGTATGTGCATTTGTGTGTGCTGGTATGTGCATGCACAGGTGTATGCACACCTTCACATGTGCCGAGCTGCAGGTGTGTATACACCTGTGCATGCACATACCATCACACACAAATGCACATGCACACACACATACACACACCAGGTGCATACACATATACACACATATATGTGTGTGTGGCATGTATGTGCATTTGTGTGTGTTGATATGTGCATGCACAGGTGTATGCACACCTGGACATGTGCCCAGCTGGACACTTGTGCAGGTGTGCATACACCTGTACATGCACATACCAGCACACACACATGCATGGACACAACCATGCCACACATACATATATGTGTGTATGCACATGGTGTGTGTATGTGTGTGGCGTGTGTGTGTGTGTATGTGGATGCATGTGTGTGTGCTGGTATGTGCATGCACAGGTGTATGCACACGTGCACATGTGCCCAGCTGGGTCACAAATGAGAGGTAGGCATGTCTTTCCCTCTTATTACATTTGTGTCATTCGGCTCACAAATGGCCACATCACGCTGATCATCTTGTTCACAACGGATAATCCTTGGTCTTCCTCTTCCAATAACTTTTTTTTTGGAAGGTCTTCCTTTTATTGATTTAGATGAACATGCAACATTTTCATCTTCATATATAGAAGTCTCTACATTGTTTTCCATATCAGGCACCTCATTTGCATCATGTGTTGGAGACATACACAGATCATAATCCATAGATGGATTATCCACAGTTTCTAATACATCAAGGTGTTGTTCACAATAACCCTAATCGATCTTTGTCTTCTTATGATTGGCTAAAAAAGTAGCCAAAAGAAGATCGTCCTCATCAAAATTTGATATATCATTGATGATACTTATATCATCAGCATGTGTACCTCCATGAGCAATAGGTCTCATAACACTAGCATCACCCAAAGATACATCTTTGATAGACTCTTCCACATCATCAGAATGATACAAAACATTATTATCCATGCCATGTCGAATTGCATTATTATTTTCAAAGGAATTCAAGATATGAATTCCTTCATTTGCGTCATGCTCAAAAGCATCATCACCTACAAGTCCTTCATCAAAAAGATTATGAATAACAACATGACATGGAAGCAAGTATTTAGAGCTGTCATTCTCAAAAGAACACTTGAACATTTTTTTCCTAGCATCATAATTTCATTATTTTACCTTTGCATTTATGCTCTTTCCATGCAGAAGGGAAAGAACTCTTCGCCCATTCAGCTCCAAATTCAATGGCTGATAGATGAATGTAGAGCCCCACTAACTTTGAATAAAAATGTGCATTCAATGAGGTTTCTTATTGAAAGCACACCATTTTTCCCGAATCTCTTTTATTGTCAAGTGAGATTGAACCATTGCTTCACTGCTGTAAATATGAAGAGATGATCAAAATTCGAACGGCTCGCAGGTGTGTATGTAGCTTGCCTTGCTGAAATAATGGTGCAGGGCGCCCTCCTCAGACCTCCACGCAGCAGTTAATCAGCCTGTCTCTTCAAATGCACGCATGGGCAGCTCGATATGGGCTTAGGATTAGCTCACGTAAAAGTATTTTGATAAAACTTACATGGCAGCACACTTTGTAAAGTTAAAAAAAAGGTTTTTTTTTTCGATTTTTATAAGACATAGCAACATGTGATTTCCCAATTCATATTTTTCTATGAAAGAGGACGGTGTGAACTACCATAGAGAAATGAAATCCAATAGAAAACACAAAGATATTTTTTTGAAAAAAAATCAAACAATATAGTGCATTTACAAGACACTTAAGTGTCCCAGGACACTCAAGTGTCCTGTTACAGAACTAGTGTTAAGGCATTTGGATTGGCTTTCATCATCAAACGAAGAGTAGAGGCAAAACTTTGATATGAAATTTGAAGACCATTCAAAACAGTCTGCACAAGTGAACTGCTCGACAGAACTTCATCAGCAAAAATCAGCTACAAGAA
Source organism: Ceratopteris richardii (assembly GCA_020310875.1). Taxonomy (NCBI): domain Eukaryota; kingdom Viridiplantae; phylum Streptophyta; class Polypodiopsida; order Polypodiales; family Pteridaceae; genus Ceratopteris; species Ceratopteris richardii. The sequence goes on along the minus strand of CM035422.1, from coordinate 182,646,933 downwards.
TTTGAAGATTGTCATCTTGTTATTTTTAAAGTTGGGATTAGAAAGTCAAATGGTAGCACAACATTCTACCTGAAGACCCATCTAAAATGGGGTGGCATTGAGTACCATTTTATAGGCAACTCGATAAGCCCAAACAACATGATGAAGTTTTTTATCCCAATTAGAGCATTTATTATTTACTAGTTTTGTCAATACATTACATAGGATCTTATTTGTGCTCTCGGCTTGTCCCTTGACTTGTGGATGATAGGGGCCAAACCTCTTATGTATCACCATGAATTATTGAAGGAGATTTCAATGACTTCATTCAAGAGTGCATACCTCTATCACTGATTAACTCTATTGGTAACCCATACCTAGTGAACATGTTCTCCAGTAAGAACTTAGCCATCGTTTAAGCATCATTCTTTGTCATGGCTTTGACTTCTACCCACTTTGTAAGGTAATTTGTGGCTACAATAATATATTATGCATGGGAGTTTCTTGCTCGGGGACTCCTTGCGGTGGCTAACCTTAGGTGATGCAAGAAAGATGATCTACTCTGAGATGGGTCCTACCTCTCCTAACAAACACTTCAAAATCGTATTCCATTAATAAGAGGAACCATCTTACTAAGCATCCTGTATTGCAAGGTTTATTGTGAAAAAATTAAATGTTGGCCAATAGATAGTGTCTAAACATTTTCATGGCAGATGCCATGCCTAAACCTTCTCTTTCAGTTGTGGTATAGTTTTGTACAGTTGTGTTCAACTATCTACTAGTATATGCTATAGGCAAATCTAGATTTCCTTCACTTGAGGGTTGTGCTAGCACACATCCCATTGCATGATTGGAGGCATCTACATTAACATGGAATGGTTTATTCAAATCACGAGTGGTCAGTATTGGTGTTGTGCACAAACGTCTCTTTAGCTCATTGAAGGAATTTTCACATTCGTCGTTCCACTCAAAGTTTGTCATCAAGGCATAAAGAGGTTTAGCTATGTCACATACAAGTGGATAAACATACGGTAATATCCACAATGGCCCATAGAGGCTTGTACCTCTTTAATATTACTTGGCCTTGGCAACTCCGCTATGGCTTTGAATTTGTCCTCATCTATTGATATTCCATTCTTAGTAACAATATGACCTAAGATCTTACCTTGTCGTACCATGAACACACACTTTTCTGGGTTCAGACAAACTCAATATTCTCTACACTTGTTGCAAATGTGTCTAAGTTGTTGAGCACATAAATCATCCACATATACTTCTAAGCTCTTTTGCAAGAACTCCTTGAAGGCATGACACATGAGCCTTTGGAATGTTGCAGGTGCATTGGTGAGGCCAAGTGGCATCACACGGAATGCAAAGATTCCCCACTCTATGGCGAAAGCCGTTTTGTGTTGATCTTTGTGGGCAATGACTACTTGGTTGTAACTTGAAAATCCATCAAGGAAGCTATAAACTTCCTTGCTTGCAACATGCTCCAATAAATGTTCGGTATTTGGGAGCGGATAGCTATCTCTGATTGTACCAACATTAAATTTTTTAAGGTTAATACACACTCGCAACTTTCCATTCTTCTTGTGCACCACTACAATGGGGGAAACCCATTCAATATGCTCAATTTCATAGATAAATCCAGCTTCAATCAGTCTGTCAATTTCTTCTTTTATTTTTGTAGCATAAGTGTCATTATATGTGTAGGGCTTTGTTGCAGGGCAAACAAGAGCAAAGAGGCACAGAAAAAGAAGGGCCCCAAAATTTTTCCGATTTGAACACTTTATTTTTGTATTGGCTGACCTTGAAAGCTTGAATGTGATGGATTTATGCTTACTTGTACCTTGCTAAACTTCATTTGCATTGACCATTATTTGAATGCATGTCTCCATACACTCGGCTAGGTCTTGATAATCCTTGGATTGATAATTAAAGACTAAGTCCCCACTACATGCACTTGAGGGGGATTGAGGTATAGTCTCTTTCTCCACAAGTCCCTAAGTTGATACTTAGTTACACACGTTTTTTGGTGCCTTTGTCGGGGAGTGTCGAGTCAAATCGAGGCATTCCTGTGATGGTGAAAAGCTCTTAGCATTGAACTGAGTAGAGGAGTTGTGAATTTCTCTTCTTTGGTAAGTCACTATCATCCGCACTTGCTACTTCTCAGTTTTGGAGTGTGTGTAGTGAGTTGATAGTTTAGGGAAGGGAGTAGAGAGAGAGAGAGAGACAATTGAATAGGTAAGAGTAGGTAAGTGAGAAGGTTAGGGAGATAGGTTTAATTTTGACACACCTTCACTTCAGCCTTTTCTTTTCAAGAAACTTTCAGAAGTATAAAAACCAAAAAGAGAAATCACTTCAATTCAGTTGTGCTATCGTAAGTGTCCTGAGTGCTAGACATCAGAGATCGCGAGTCGGAGATCGGAGAGCCTGGCAGTACAGAGCAAGTGAGGGTGGATAAAAGCTTGAGGGTAGCTTGGAAGGTGATCATATCAAGTTCCTGCACTCTACATCAATTTAACTTGAAGGGAAATAGCAAAACAACCCGCAGTAAGTATCGTGAGGGGTTATCCAGGGATTGAGGAAGGTTTTTTCTTTGATTCAGGCACTTGAGAGGAGGGAGACAAGCACTAGGATCACCCACATTAAATTGAATGTCAAAATTACCTGCTTAAAGGTGAAAAATTACAAGTGTCATGATCTCCAACGATTGAGTGTCGTGACATTTAGGTGTCGTGAGCTCCCGAGGTTGAGTGTCGCGATACTTACCCTTGTTGAGTATCGTGATCGCATCATGACATCCGACAAGTGTCGAGTATCGTGATCGCATTGCGACATCCGATGAGTGTCGAGCATCATGATCGCATCGTGACATCTGACGAGTGTTGAGTATTGTGGTCACATCGTGACATCTGGAGAGTGTGGAGTATCGTGGTCGCATTGTGACATCCCAGGAGTGTCGTGATTGCATCGCAACATCAGATGAGTGTCGAGTATCGTGGTTGCATCACAACATCCGACGAGTGTCGAGTATCATGATCATATCGTTACATTTGGTGAATGTCAAGTATCCTTTTTATGAGTATTGCGACATTTGGTAAGTATCGTATGTCGTGATTCCGCAAGTGTCGAGTATCGCAGACTGGAGTAGGTGTCGAGTGTCATGGGGATCCAAGTCGCGATATTTATCTAGTGTCGAGTATCATGTGTTGAGCCAGTGCTAGGTGTCATGCAGAGAGAGCTTTAGTGATACCTCAGTAGGAAGTTGTTGTGAATGAATCTAAGATCGGGAAGAATCCTAGGAAGCCGCAGAAGTGAAATCTCATCTGTGGGAAGTGTAGCTGAACGGAGTATTCATTCGCATTACTTTGAAACCTCGAGTGAGTCTAAGGAGGAAATCTTTATGGCCGCAGAAGACATGCAGAATTCTGTACCAATAGCTGGCATAATGTCAATTATTGAGGGAGAGTATCGAAGGTCTTTAGAATATGTGAGCACCAATCAACATGGCTTACCCATCTACCTACATGGACTAAACAAATCAATGGCTAGGCTGAAGAAAGCTACAAATGCTTACATAGTGCCTAGGCCAGCTGTTAAGTATGTGGCAGGATTCTATATGGATAAAAGAGAGATTTTGTATATAGTTACAGAGCATCCTGAAAACATCAACAAACAAAGGGAAGACGACAGTACCCACAACCTTAATGAAGAAGGATAGGAAGAATAGGTTTCTACCCCTAGTGGGAAGTCCATTGTAATTAGGGTTTGGAGAGGGGATCTAATTCCCCAAGATGATTCCATGATGGATGTCTATTTGGTCAATGGAATGGAGTATCTACTTAGAACCAACTCTTCATTATGGGAAGAAGCTACCAATCCAACCACCATTTATGAGTTACAAGATCCTGAAAACCCCACTCATATTACGTATTTGGACAAGAATCAGAGAAGATACTAGCCCTTAATAGAATTAGAAAGAGCAGGGCTAAAATATCAGAACATTCTGGTATTCCCACCTAGGGATCAAGCCATAACTTTGCAAAATCCCCAAGGAACTCATCAGAATACTTCGTATCAGCATTCAGGACAGACACAACAACTGAACATTCTAGTTAGACCTCACGTAACCACCACACCTAGTAATAATCCTAACTATCGACCTCCTACAAATGTAGAACCAAGAAGTAGAATCCCTATTCATGAGAGACCACCTATAGGAAGAAAAGCAGGTACACCAATAGAACGACCAATTTTCCTTGTAATACCAAGACCCCCTGAACCTGGAAGAAGATTGAGACCCATTCAAGTGGCCAAATGCATGAGAAGTCACTACGATGGCTCCAGTGAACCATACAACCATATAGTTGAATACAAGAAAGTAATCAGAGCTGAACAAGTGGAAGACTTCTTGATCCAATATGAATTATTCAGCTTTAATGCTTACAGACACAGTCGTAGCTTGGTTCCAACCCTTAGATCCTAATAATTTCCAAACCATGGAACACGTCTATTAGGAATTGATTGAAGAATTCACTAAGATTGGAATAAAAAACAACTCCTCATCATTAATCCATAGTTTTAAACAGGCTCCTACTGAATCGGTAAGATTGGCAGCAAGACAATTCAAGCTATACGTGGTTAGATGCCCTATTGAGGAGAGACCCACTCAAAACAAAATGGTTTCATTGTTTTTGGAAGGATTAGTGAATGGATCATTGAGATCATTAGTATATGTGAAGAGAGTCCAAAATTTACAAGAATGTATGAAAGAGTGCATCGACCTTGAGGACAATCTAGCAAAAGACTTAAAAATACCTCCAAGCAGTGTGAAGAGTGAGGATAGTGTCAGTAGTATGTCAAATCCCAGGAACAATGTAGAAGAGATAAAAGATTTAGTGGCTAAGAAATTGAATGTTCAAGGACAGAGGAATTACCCAAGAAATCCTATGAGAGTGCCCATGCTCAAAAGATGCGTTCACTGTGGAGGTGACCACCCTTCTCACATGTGCAATAGGGGAGTAATCCCACCACCTGTTTATGCTTACAATAGACCACCCCCCTAGGGCCCTAGGCATTATTGTAGTATAGAACAAATATACACAAAAAATCACAGCACATAGAACTATCCTTACAATCGACAATCAAGACCGATACAACCACCCTTCAGGCCTTATGGATAACCACAGAGAGATCAAGGAGGAGAAGCCTTTAGATACCCCCCATACCAGTAGCAAGCACCTGCACCACGACCTTATGCTTATCAAGGGTACACTTAACCCCAACCCGTGTTAGGACGATAACCACCACACCCACAAAATGTTGTCCGAGTGAAAATGGCTCAACCTGAAGAGAACCCAAAAAGGGCGATAGTCCCAGCCATCCCATTGGCTAGTACTAAGGCTTATGACCCATCTTATGATCCTAGTCAAGGAAATTATTCCACTTATGAGAGCACTATAGCTGAATATGAACAATATTATGAACCATATACATATAGTTCCAAAGGATCTGATAGTTCTTATGGATTTTATTAGGACTATGTGTCATTAATGTATACAGCTCCTAGAGCCATACCCCCCGGCCAATGAGTAGACCACCTTCACCTAGAGGACCATGTTACAGATGCGGAGGTGATCACTTTATTAGAGAATGTACATTACCTAACCCACCACCACCTTAGAGAGTTTGGGAAGGATACTGGAGTGATTGTGGTAAAGAACATCTTTTTAGAGATTGCCCAAAGAATCCCAAAAAAGTTAACTCCAATGTGCAGATCAATGTGATAGAAGTGATAGAGTCATCGGGGAGTGATAAGGAGTACGGAGTGCCATTGAAAGGAATAACAAGGGCTAAAAATAGAGAGATTTTCGAAAAAACCAGAGAGAATGATTATTCTAACAAAGAGTTAAACATGCCTACACCTCAAGTAATTGCAGATTCTGAAGAGTCTGGAAAAAGTACTAAAAGTAAATGGACCCAAAGATGGAAGAACCGTAGAGAGAGGATGAAAGAAAAGAAATTGCAACAAAAGTTGGGGAACGAGACTAATGAACAAGGCCAAGAAGAAAAACAAGAACTTGAGGGAAACAATAAGATAGAAAGGCATAAAAAACAAGAGGCAGGATTAGTTCGGGCCAATCCAATGCCAAAAGAGTTAGCCATGTGGATTCAGGCATATCGGACACGAATAAAAGTAGGACAAACCATTGAACAACACGAAAGGGAATATCCAAGAGGCGATTTAGAGAAAGAAATAGTGGAGATATATAAAAAATTAATTGAAGTAGCTCAACAAACCCTACAAAAACCTGTTCAGCCACTACCCAACTCAAGAATTCCCGAAAATTTTAGGAGTACGTCACACCTAGTAATCCCAGGGAAGGGAAGAAAGATGAGACTTGTGGTGAAAATTACTATGAAATTAAAAGATAGGATCCATTATCCCTGAAGTGGACAGGGAATGGCCTAGAGAATTGTGGGCAAGAGTCCAAGAAGATAGATGGAAGAAAACAGAAGGAATTGAACCTCCCTTTGAGGAGTTAGAGGCGGAAGGTGAGTTTGAAGCATCAATGCATGGGTTAAACTCAGAGGGATTATTGAAACTAGACGAGAGCAAAAAAAACGAAGACAGTGTGAAGGCTTTGCTGAACTACGTGGGAGAATACGAATATAACTCTGAAGTATATCGTGTTCCCTTAGTGAGAAGAAAGGAGCAGAACCCATCGATTCAAACCTCAAACATTATACAACATCTTAAAAAAGTAAAAATACCTTGTACTCTGACATTCAAAGGACTCTTGAAGGTAAAACCGCAATTGAAGGAGAAGCTCACTAATCAATTAGAGACAAAGTCAGACAAAAATGAGATGCAAGATGAAATAGCCACAGTTAAAATTCCAATCGATAAGGTTGGAGATTTCAACAAGGGAGATGAAAGAAACACATGCCTCCCTATCACTTACAGAGGTTATACCACTAAAGCCATATTAGATTTGGGAGCGGGAGTAGGAATTGCTACCAAAGAAATTTGGGAAAAATAGGGAAAACCTGCTTTAGGACCAGCCAGAATGAAGATTCAAATGGCGGATGGGCACACAGAACAACCCTTAGGATTATGGGAAAAAGTAAAATTTACCACTTGCGGAGTTGAATTCGAGCACACCTTAGCGATCTGTCAATTCGAGAAGGCTAGCAATTATGAGATGATACTTGGAAGACCTTTCATGAGATAGCTCAAGGTAGTGCAAGACTGGGGAAAAGACATTGTGTACTTGCAGCATGAGGGAACCATGAGAAAAATAAATATCCATACTTACACATATCAAGACGTTCCCCCCTGCAATGGAATCTGATACATAAGGAGGATGACAATCTATCAATTCATAGTATAGGTTCGAGTAGCCAAACATGGATGAACGAAGACACTCATCTATGGATATGCCAAGTAGCTAAAAAGGAAGAAGAAAGGAGGCGAGGATGGCATCCAAGACAGGGAGTATCTAGGTCTTTAGAAGATCCGGCCTACATGCCCCAAATATTTTTAGACGAAGGATTCGAACCCCATGGTTGGATGGAGATTTTAGCCACACTTGACGTATGCATAAATGAAGAAGTAATAACCATGAATGAATGCATTGATGAGGAAGGATACGATGTAAGTTTATACATGGTTGTTCTCCAAGAAGCTGATGAAGGAGACGTAATTGAAAAAGAATGAAGGAAGACTATGACAACATCGAAATGGAAATGGAACCTATTAAGAAAGAAAATGAGTCGGACAAAGAAAACAGAGAAGAAGAAAACAGACCTCAAGAAAAATTCGAAGTGCCCGAGCACTTCAAGAAATATGAGGTGGAGGAGAGGAAGATTGCTATGCCAAAATGGGAAGCGCAACCAGGAATAGCATACGACAATAAATAATAGATGTTGAAGCTCAAGATCAAGGACAAAGCATGGAAGCACATCAAGGAAGTGGACACACAAGAAGAGGGAGCAAGTAGGGAGCTCCAAGAATCACATGTCAAATTTTCAGAAGAAATCCCTATAAAAATAGTGATTTTTATCACTAAAAATCATTGTAAATACCATTTTCTATTTTTACAACTCCATTTTGTTGAAGCCAAGGAGTCCCTAAACTTGAGGAGTATTAGATGTATCATACTACGAATTTTCATAATTTTTAGATTTCGTTTGAGCCCCCAAATAAGCTCTAGAACCTAATTTTTAACTAGGCCTGACACTAGGTCTGGACAGGGCCAAAACCACTCAAAAACTATAAAAAGGGTTGGAGAGCTCATTTTTGGGGGTTAGCTTGTTGTATATTTCAGCTTTGTAAGAGGTTTCTATGGTAATCAAAGCTTTCCATTGTTCCACTCTTTGCTCTTACCTTGTGCGCATGTGTGTGTATGTGTGTGCATGCTTGTGTGCTTTCACTTACGCACTTGTGCCATCACTTGCTCACGGTCTTCATACTGGTCCTCACGTCTCCACGGATTGACATTTATGAGGTGTATCTCCTCACGTTGGTACTCACCATTGTGCTAGAGTGACACCAAATTTGGCGCCGTTGCCGAGGAGAGAACTTGGAGGACGAGCATGTGACGATAAGATGTAGAGTAGCGACGTTGGAAGGTAAAAAAATCACCATTTTCAGTTCAGTTTTTGAGTTTTTCTTCTTCTTCATCTTCATCATCATCACCATCTCCACCCACCTTCATCTTCTCAATTTTTTCCATTATTTAGAGTACATTCACCTCGCTTTTTACTTGTGGTTGTGAGAAAGCGCCTTAGAGAGGGTGCAGAACTGAAACGCTGAAGATATAGTACCAAAATAGCCAAAAATTGGAGTGATCTATCCCGGACATGACATAACCTGCACCAAGTATTATGAGTGCAATATCATGGGTTTGAAGGGAGATTTGGCATCTACAAACACATAGGAGTGACAAGGAGGACACAAGGTACTCATATTTGCAAAAATTTTTGAATTTGGACTCCAAAAAATCCAAGTATCGTGTTCTCCTACAGTTGAAGTATCATGATACCTGGATATCGTGAAACTCCTGTGGTCGAGTATCACGATACTTGCAGTGGTCAATATCGTGTATCGTGTATCGATGAGAAACATTCACGATACTAGATAGATATCGTGTATCGTATATCATGAACTTCTGATCGCGATACCTATCGTGTATCGTGTATCGTGGAGTTAACTTTCACGATACCTGGTAGATATCGAGTATCGTCAGAAAATTTCTCGCGATATTGGTCACATATCGAGTATCATAGAGATCTGAAAACGATACTTCACGAATATCAAATATCGTGGGAATTCCAAGTATCGTGTATCATGATTTTTTCGCGATACCTACCCAATATCGTGTATCGTGACTTTCAGTGTCAAGTATCGTGAGTCTAACTCTCGCTTGAAATCGAGTATTGTGTATCATGGGATTCCTCTTGGCGATACCTGTGCAATATCGAATATCGTGAGGGTCCTTCCACGATACTTGTTGGATATCAAGTATCGTGACTTTTCCAGTGTGTCAAGTATCATGTATTGTTTAGTTGAGATATCGTGTATCGTCTGCTTCCAAGTATCGCGATACTTGATAAGTATTGTGTATTGCCTATTTTGAAGCATTTCTTGAGAGGTCATGTTTCCCTGTTTTAACCCTTAGAACCCTGAACTGGCATAACTTTCTCATACGAAATCCGTTTGCTATGATTTTGAGTTTGTTGGAAAGCTCATGGTAAAATTAATGTTAGGATTATTAGATAGGGTATTTTGAAGTTGACCCTCAAGTTGGCCTAGGAAGCAAGGGGTTCCACAAGATTTTGAGCAGTTCAGAGGACATTTGTGGACTTGTAGACAAGGCTTATGAACCTAAGATCAAGTAGACACTTAGGAAGAGATAGATAAAGTACCAAATCACTTGAAACTAAGGTGAACTACACAACCAAGTCAGGGACTCACAACTCAGGGGTTAACACTTCGTGCTGAGTTCATAGACAGTCAAAAATATCACTTAACTGGGAGAGACTCTTGGTTTCTAAAGACATGCATAGTTTCGTACCTACGGAAGGCCTTATGTCTACAATGGAAGGGAAATATAGGATGTCTCTTCAATACATATCCACCAACTTGTAGGGAATACCCATCTACCTTGATGGTCTAGAGAAGACAGTAGCAAGAATGATAAACACCACAGAATCTGAAATAATTCCAAGACCAGCTGTCAAGTATGAAAGTGGAATTTATAGGGACAAGATGGACCAGATATATGTAGTAACCGAAAACCGTGATTAGATTAATGAAAGAGGAGAGTTAGCTCAAGATCAGGCAATTACCTCACAAAACCCATTTGAGACCCAGCAAAGAATAGAAAATGTGATGTTAGGACAAACGAGCCAAGGTAGTATACCCAATGGACCACATGAGCAATTCACCATGCCAAGAATTAAACCCCATAACCACACTGGCCAGGGAATGGGAAATCTGAATAGAATCACATATAGGGGAGAACCACCCCAAGATGTAGGAGCTGGAATACACCTAGTAAAATCCACTTATCCCATCATAAGTCAAACCCTAGAGCCCGGAAAAATACTGAGACCAATCCAATTGGCCAAATGTATGAAAAATAGTTACGATGGCACAGGAGAGCCGTATGACCACATTGCAGAATTCAAGCAGGTATTGCGAGCAGAGCAAGTGGATGACTTTTTCATGCAATATGAATCTTTTAGGCTAACCCTCACAGGAATAGCCTTGACCTGGTTTCAATCCTTGGATCCAAGTAGCTTTGAACATATTGAAAAATTCTTCCAAGAACTTATTTGGGAATTCACTAAGCGAGGGATCAAGCACAATTCATCATCCTTAATACATAGTTTCAAACAAGCTCCTAATGAGACAGTAAAAAATGCAGCACAAAGATTTAAGCAGTACATAACCCGATGCCATGTGACAGAGAGACCTTCTCAGCAAAAAATGATATCTTTATTTTTAGAAGGTCTAACCAATGGAACATTGAGAATCTTAGTATATGTAAAACGACTACAAACCCTAAGTGAGTGTCTTCATGAGTGCATAGATTTGGAAGAAAACATAGATGAGGATCTCTAAACCACACAAGATCCTACCAAATCAGAGGATACGAGGAACAATGAAACTTCTAGTTCGAGTTATGTGGAGGAAGTGGCACATTTAGTGGTCAAAAAATTAGGGATACAAGGACAAAGGAACTACAAGAACGCTTCCTTGAGAGTGCCAATGTTAGGAAGTTGCACACTTTGCGGTGGGGATCATCCATCTCATGTCTGCACCAGAGAAGCATTAGGGTTATCACCACCTTACCCTTATGAGAGACAACCAACTCAAGTGCCTAACATGTACACTTATAGTGAGCAAAAGTACATCAACTACAACACCAAAAACTATCCAATGAATAGACATTCGCGACCGTTTGTACCACCCCACTGTAGACCATACGAGTACCCTCCTACATAACAAGGCAGAGAAGTTCCCATGTATAACCCATGTCCAGGATCACGAGGAGCATCTAGACTGTATGAACATGGAGGATATAGCCAACCTCAACCTATACCAGGACAACAATCACCCCACCCACTATCTGCGACACAAGGGCAGAACATCACAATACAAGTTGTTTGTCTTGAGTGTGGCAAAGAACAACTCCTGAGAGATTGTCCCGGACATCCCTCTAGTGCACCAAAGGTTACACCCATTAATGTAGTAGGCTTAGTGGGGGATGCAAGTTTCGATAGCGATAAAGTGGCTCCCATACATGCAGTTACTAGGGCACAAGCCTTACAACAACCTAAACCACTTGAGCAATCAGTGCCAAGTGAGTCAGGAGAACCTAGTAAGAGAAAAACAAGAACATGGAAGGATACTAGAGAGAAGGCCAATCGTAAGTGGACCAAGAAATTATCCAAACTAAAAGAAAGCCTGAAAGATGCAAAAACAAAAATAGAAGATATTGCCTCTCAAAATCTCTCGCATGCTGAAACTCCGTCCACACCACCTCATCCCACCCCACCAACCATTGTAAATAGACCACCACAACAAGGATCTATTCTTGCAGATCCAACCCCAGAAGGCTTGGACATGATGTTCAAGGCATACCAGGCTCGACTTCAAGAAGGGCCAACACCTGCAAACCTAGACAAGAGCTACCCTAGAGCAGATTTAGAGATTGACAATACTTATCTTCCAATCACCTACCAAGGTTACACAACCAAAGCAATCATAGATTCAGGTGCTGGTGTTGCTATTGCAACCACCTCCTTGTGGAAGCGATGGGGCAAGCCCACATTAAGACCAACTAGAATGACGCTTCAAATGGCCAATGGTCACTTTGAAAGACCTTTAGGATTGCTCGAAGGGATAACTCTAACCACTTGTGGTGTAGAGTTTGAACACATATTTGCTATATGTGACTTTGAGAAAAATAATGTCTACGAGATGATCCTAGGGAGGCCCTTCCTACGACAACTGCAAATAGTACAGGATTGGGGAACCAACTCCTTGTACTTGCAGTGCATAGGGGTCACAACCAAGGTCAATTTGAAGGATTACACCTTCAGAGATGTACCACCCCTACAGTGGAATCCTATCCACAAGGATCAAGAAGATTCAATCTCTGTGCATTCTAAAAGTTCATCTGATACATCCTGGATGCATGAAGATACTCATTTATGGATGTGCAAGGTCACAAAGGAGGAGGAAAAACGCTTAAAGGCAAGAGAAAAAGGAATTTCTCAAGGAGATAGACCAGTTCGAGACCCAGCCTATACGTCGATGATTCCAGATGAGGAATTTGAGCCTCATGGTTGGGCAGAAATCTTAGCCACCGTGGACATTGCTGTCAATGAAGAACAATGGACACCTCATTGTGATGAGGAGGGTTATGATATTTCAGTGTTCATGTGTCAGCCCTTGCTAGAAGAAGGTGACTCTAATGACTTCATAGAAGAAGAAGAGAACCATGATGATCTAGAGTCCATTGTGATGGATAGTTGCTTTATTTCAGAGGAGCACTATCTAGAAGACATAGGAGTATTTACAAAAAAAAAAAGAAGAACCTCTCACAAGCATCAAAACGGTAAATTCAAAGGATGGGAGTGAATGTAGTAAAAAGAAAAAGAAGAGAAATGTAGTGAAACAGGACAAGGAGGAACCATTGTTTGAAGTACCAGAAAATTTCAAAAAATATGAAGTTGAGGACCGAAAAATTTTGGTACGAATGCTTAAGAGAGAGGCCACCACAGGAGAAGCATATGATAACAAAGAAAAGACCCAAAAAGTCGTAGTCACCATCGAAGAGAACGAAGAGAGATGTACATGCATAGGAGATGACCTAAGTAAAGAAGAGGAAGCAGAGTTCGTAGCCTTATTAAGGGAATATAGGGATGTATTTGCATGGCACTACAGAGACTTGAAGGGAGTAGATCCAAAAATTTGCTCTCATACAATCCCCATGTTAGCAGATGCCAAGCCCACCAAACATAAGCCCTACACATATAATGACACTTATGCATCCAAAATAAAAGAAGAAATTGATAGATTGATTGAAGCTGGGTTCATCTATGAGATTGAGCATACTGAATGGGTGTCCCCCATTGTAGTGGTGCCCAAGAAGAATGGAAAGTTACGTGTGTGTACTAACCTTAAAAAAGTTAATGCCGCCATGATAAGAGATAGTTATCCGCTTCCAATCACTGAACATTTATTGGAACGTGTTGCAGGCAAGGAGGTTTACAACTTCCTTGATGGATTTTCAGATTAGAATCAAGTAGCCATTGCCCCAGAAGATCAACATAAAACAGCTTTTGCCATAGAGTGGGGGATCTTTGCATTCTGGGTGATGCCATTCGGCCTCACCAATGCACCTGCAACCTTTCAACGGCTCATGTGCCATGTCTTCAAAGAGTTCTTGCGAAAGAGCTTAGAAGTATATGTGGATGATTTATGTGCTCATTCCCAAGAGTGAAGATACCACATCCCTGAGCTCAGATAGATCTTCAACAAGTGTAGAGAATATCGAGTGTGTCTGAACCCAGAGAAGTGTGTGTTCATGGTATGTCAAGGTAAAATCTTAGGTCACATTGTCTCTAAGAATGGAATATCAATAGATGAGGACAAGGTAAAAGCCATAGCGGAGTTTCCGAGGCCAAGGAATGTTAAAGAAGTACAAGCCTTCATGGGCCATTGTGGATATTACCGTAGGTTTACTCACATGTATGCAATTATAGCTAAGCCTCTTTATGCCTTATTGACAAAGTTTTAGTGGAACGACGAATGCGAGAAGTCCTTCAATGAGCTGAAGAAACGCTTGTGCACAACACCAATACTGACCACTCCTGATTGGAATAAGCCATTCCATGTACACATGGATGCATCCAATTATGCTGTAGGATGTGTGCTGTCACAACCAACTGGTGAAGGGAATTTAGATTTGCCTATAGCATATGCTAGTAGGCAATTGAACGTTGCTAAACGAAACTACACCACAACCGAAAGAGAAGGGTTAGGCATGGTATATGCTGTAAAGAAGTTTAGATACTATCTATTGGCCAACAAGTTCAAATTTTTCACTGATCATCAAGCTTTACTATACTTGGTCAATAAACCTTGCAACACAAGATGCTTAGTAAGATGGTTCCTCTTACTAATGGAATATGACTTTGAAGTGGTTGTTAGGCAAGGTAAGACCCACCTGAGAGCCGATCACCTTTCTTGCATCACTTCAGGAGAGCCACCGCAAAGAGTGTTTGATGAATTGCCCGATGCTTATCTGTTCAATCTAGAAGTTGTTCCTAAATGGGCAAAAAAGTTGGTACCAGTCCTAACCTTTGGACCCGCAAATAAGAAGGTGAAGATGAACAAGGATGAAATTGTGCGGTCACAAAGCTATCAAATATTGGCAGGAAGCATGTATAAACAAGGTACGGAAGGTATTCTAGCTTGTTGTGTCGAGGACGATGAACATAGTAGTTGGTTGCAACAAGCCCATGAAGGATTTCTAGGGAATCACTATTCTAAACAACGAACATTGCAAAATCTAAAACGTTTAGGAGTGTATTGGCCTAGTATGGATAAAGAAATACATGAGTGGATCAAGAATTGTCGAGTATGCCAGAAGAGATCCCCCATGGAGCATGCCACCCTTTATCACGTGTCATTAATTCCAGATTGGAGTGCTCCATTGGTAGAATTAATGAGATCGGGAACCTTACCCAAGGAGGCTAGTCTAGCAAGGAAACGAAGCATGGAGCAAGAGACTAAAGACTACGCCTTCGTAGGAGACAACCTATATAGGAGAGGAAAAGATGGTTACTTAAGATTGTGCGTTCACGAATCAGACTACTTGAATGTCTTAGAAAATGGCCATAGCAGTGTCGTAGGTGGACATTGCTCATCGAGTAATTAAGACTATTCTATTCTCAGGACTTTGGTGGCCCACTCTTCATATGGATGCACATACCTATGTGAAGAAATGTGACACATGCCAACTGTTGTATATTATTGAACAAGGCATTGTTAAAATGTTAAATTATTAATGTATTAATATGTTTTTGATGTTTTTGATATAGCAGCTGAAGGTTCATGAGGAGCGTGCAAGGCGTGAAAGGGCGGACATCAATAATCCGAATAATTATTATTTAGCTTGTAAATAAACCTGCGTAGAAGGTTCTATTGTTAGAAAAGTAATGGTTAGAATAAGGGTCGTTGTAGACCGCAGTTTCTATTATTCAAAGTAATGGCTTTCTGTAAAAGTTACCAACTTTTAGTTTCACGCCTGCTTTTTGAAGCCGCCCTCTTGTAACCACTCTTTTCGACGTAATCAAAAGTCCTATAAATACATGCACTCTGTGGACTATCGAAACAGAGTGCATGGGGGGAGATTGCACCGAATACTGCGTTGTGTCTCGTCTCTTGTTGCATCTATTCTCTGTGTGTTTTCTGTGTCCGTAATCTTTGTATGCGCGTGAGTAAGATCCTGACAACAATGGTATCAGAGCTCTTCACACGTCAATACAGAGGACTCTGTTCTCTGTTCGCGACTCTGAATCTGAATTCCGATTCCGTCTCCATCTCCGTCTCCGTTTCCTGTTCCCAAGGCGTCGACTAAGGCAAAGAGCTTAGGCAATAACTTAGGCAATACATTGGCAACATTGGCACCCAAGGCTCCCTTGGCGACCGTTGGCTACGCGCGAGACAATTTTAATTTTTGAGTGGTAATAGAGAGGTTTAGAGTCCCTAAGGTAGGAGGATTTGAACCCACAACCTCCTACTTTCAAGGGAAGTACTTTAACCACTCCACCATCTCTTGGAATTGTTATTCAAACTCTTTTTCTTTGGTACTTGTGCAAGGCGCTCGCGGCGATTTCAAGGATGGACCCAACAAAGAATTAAGTGTAACTTTCAATCCGTAGGTCGGATTGAGGCGTGTAATATACCGTTGGAAAGCTCTTGGAACGAACTTTCCAATAAGCTAGCTTGGAAGTGTGAATTCCTTCAAAATCTTTGGGTGGCACTTGATTGAGTGTTCAAGATACCAAGCAAGGTTGAGAACACGGGATCGAGACACCAAGGTTGCAAACAAGAAGGTTCAATACACCAAGGTTGAGAGCAAGGGTCCAAGAGAACCATGGCGGATTATAGTAATTCATCTTTACCTGGAGTTTCATTCGAACAAGAGTTAGAGATTATGAACCAAGAACTTCAAGCACTTCAACAAGCCATACACAGACGTTATGCTATGCTTCAATTCGACGGACGAAAAGATGGCCGCTTTGTCTTATCATGGCTATCCCTATTCAACGATTTCTTTTCCCATGGGTTATATTCAAAAAATCAGAAAATTGAGTTTGCCACCAATTATTTGGTAGGACGAGCGCAGTTATGGTGGAATGATCTTTCTCGTTGTGCAAATTGTCCACGCACCTGGAAGGCTTTTCAAGAAGAGTTTAAAGATTCATTCTTACCTTTACAGTTTACCTTACCTGTTTGATAATTGTGATGTATTTACATATTGAATTTAGTCTATAGGAGCATATTACCTTTACTTTTTGAGATTTTGTTTTACTGCTATGGAAAGATATCTCCGATCTCTTTATAGAGTGGCTATAACATATCTTTTGAGCTTCTCTTCCAAGATCAAAAGAATTTGGACTTTACCCATTCATCATCAAACAAACTTTTTTTTTAATCATCTTTTCGTAGCCTCGATTCCTGAAGGCATATTGTCATGCTATTATGATAAAGGGGTGGATCATCTTCAGCACCTGCACACATCGGCAAATTACTTTGTAACCATCCAGATACGTTTCTTGTCAATTTATATGCATAGTTTTCTTTTTGCATCCATTTACATTTTGGACATGCATGTTTTGCATCGTACATGGAATATACGCATCGTTTAAACATGGTTTGTCTTGTATGGTACATGAATTCTTATTGCAGGGACAGGTATGTATTTTATTGCAGGTTAGCGAGGAGAAAAAAAAAATACATATGTCAGGGTGTGTAATCCCCTTTTGGTCTCTTTATGTATCATGGAAATTGTTTGTCAAAAATTTTTCAGTTTTCAAAATCACGCCGTTATGCTGCCGAAATTTTTACAAAATTCATATGCACATGCATTCAAGTATAAATTCATGATTAGAAAAGTAATTATTATTTTCTCATATCCAGATATTCATTTTTGTCATCACTTTTGGATTACATTTTTGACTTAAATCCTGTATATCATACCCCAACCCATTAATGTACCAGCTCCATGAACATTTCCATGCATGTATTTTTACATGGCACATGCCTATTTTCTTTATTCAGTGATGAAACATGTGACTGGCCATCCATGTTTATTCTTTTATCACCTGAGGTCAGTTGCTTGTTCAACTGAGGGGCATGTTATACCTTATGGAAAATGTTAGCCAATGCATTGTTGGATTGAAATATGGAATAGCCAATGCATTGTTGGATTGTAACATGGAATATGTTAGCCAATGCATTGTTGGATTGAAATACCGAATGCCAATGCATTGTTGGATTGTAACATGACATATGTTGGCCAATGCATTGTTGGATTGTAACATGGAATATGTTAGCCAATGCATTGTTGGATTGAAATATGGAATAGCCAATGCATTGTTGGATTGTAACATAGAATATGTTGGCCAATGCATTGTTGGATTGTAACAGTAACATGGAATATGTTGAACAATGTATTGTAATTATTAGAGTGTTAAATTATTTTATCAACTGAGGTCAGTTGCTTGTCAACTGAGAGGCATGTTGTATATTATTGAACAAGGCATTGTTAAAATGTTAAATTATTAATGTATTAATATGTTTTTGATGTTTTTGATATAGCAGCTGAAGGTTCGTGAGGAGCGTGCAAGGCGTGAAAGGGTGGACATCAATAATCCGAATAATTATTATTTAGCTTGTAAAAAAACCTGCGTAGAAGGTTCTATTGTTAGAAAAGTAATGGTTAGAATAAGGGTCGTTGTACACCGCAGTTTCTATTATTCAAAGTAATGGCTTTCTGTAAAAGTTACCAACTTTTAGTTTCACGCCTGCTTTTCGAAGCTGCCCTCTTGTAACCACTCTTTTCGATGTAATCAAAAGTCCTATAAATACATGCACTCTATGGACTGTCGAAACAGAGTGCATGGGGGGAGATTGCACCCAATACTGCGTTGTGTCTCGTCTCTTGTTGCGTCTATTCTCTGTGTGTTTTCTGTGTCCGTAATCTCTGTATGCGCGTGAGTAAGATCCTGACAACACCAACATGCCCAGTACCCAATTAGAAAAGATGAGATGCCTTTGAGGCCAATGATGGGAGGACGTGCATTCTCGAAGTGGGGCATAGACTTTGTAGGTCCTATTAACCCCCCAGCTAGAAACTCCCATGCAGAATACATTATTGTAGCCACGGACTACCTTACAAAGTGGGTAGAAGTCAAGGCCACAACAAAGAATGATGCTCAAACAACGGCAAAGTTCTTATTTGAGAATGTGCTCACGAGATACGGATTACCAATAGAGTTAGTAAATGATAGAGGCACACACTTCTTGAATGAAGTAATCGAAAATCTTGTCCAAGAATTCTTGGTGATACATAAGAAGTCTGCCCCCTATCATCCACAAGCTAACGGACAAGCTGAGAGCACAAACAAGATCCTATGTAATGTATTGAAAAAACTAGTAAATAACAAATGCTCTGATTGGGACAAACAACTTCATCATGTTGTTTGGGCCTATCGAGTTGCCTACAAAACAGTACTCAATGCCACCCCATTTCAGATGGTCTTTGGATAAAATGTTGTGCTACCGTTGGACTTCCTAATCCCAACTTTAAAAGTAGCACAAGAGCATGACTGGAATGGACACGAGTTATCCTCAAGGATCTTTGATTTAGAACGCTTAGGTGAGACCAGGCTACGAGCAGCAGCAGACATCTAAGCTGCAAAGAAACGGCAAAAGGCATACTTGGATGCACACATCAAAGATAAAGGCTTGAAAGAGGGAGACCTAGTGTTGGTTTATACATTAAAGCAACATGCCCGTAAATTGGAAAAAAGAGGATATGGACCCATGATCATTAATAGAATTTCCACTAGCGGTGCAGTTCAATTGGCCACACTAGAAGGTGATATCTTGCCCAACTATATTAGTGGTTGTCGATTCAAGCTATATCAAGAACCTCTTACAGAGGATATGCTACAGAGACTCAACACTACTAAGAAGCGAAAACAAGAAGAGTTAAGGGTTAGAGAAGAAGCATAGGTAGAGGCTAGAGAACGCATTAAGAGAAATAAGTTAAGATGCCTAGGCCTAGAATTCGATCGAGAGGCCCCAAGATACCACATGGCCATGTGTCAAACATCAAGTGCAATTGCTTCTCAAATAATTGATCGACGTCCTTTTGTGACCATAGCGGTAGGACAAGGGAAGAATGCAAGGACTGTGAGAGCATTGATTGACTGAGGTGCAGCAACTAGTGCAGTTAGACTATCCTACTGCCAAGACTTGCAATTGAACATAAAGACCATAGAAGCCTATCTCATAGGTTTGGGAGGTGTGGAAACCCCTTTTTTGGGCGAGGTGGAACTTCCCATCTACCTTCAAGATGTTCCAATGAAAGTCAAAATGCTAGTATGTCATGATGAGGACATTATAGAGCCACTTGTCCTGGGTCAAGATTGGATTTACGACCATGCAGTCAACTTGAACCTAAGAAGTCAAATCCTTCAAGTTTGGGCACATGAACAATGTATTACATTAGAATTAGACAATTGCATGGTCACAAATCCAAAGGTCACACATTCTCTTAGTTCTTTTGAAACTAATTTTCGTATAGAAAATGTTGTGTGTGTCAAAAACCCTACGAAGCAAAAGGAATCAATCATGGAAGCACAAGCTCAAAGGCCAGCAAACCTCTCTTCTTCTTCACATACTAATGCCAGTGTAACTCGACCAAAGAGGCAAGCAAAAAAGACATCTGCTATATCAACTAGACAAACCAAATTCAAGAAGAAAGAAGCTCAGGGCATGGAGCAGAATTGGGTACGAAAAGGAGAACAAGCACCAGCTTTGCCATAACCCTTCCCAGTGAGGCAAGCCCATCATGCTACAAGAAACACCAAGAAACGAGGAGCAGCTCAATTTCCATGGTCTTCGACAAATTTGGGTACCAAAGCAATCGATGAAGGCCGACCATACTTACATACAAATTTGGGTGCCAAAGAAATTAGCTGCAGCTCAACACGGGCGATTACAAATGTGGGTACCCAAGGCACTGATACATGCACAAAACCATATGATCACCCTCACGAGAAAAGTCTCAACAAAAACACCACGAAGAAGCAAGAGTCAAAACCAAGGGCAGAGGCCAAAAGAAGAAGAATTCATCTTCTCGCCCATAATAGAAGGAAAATCATGAAGGATATGGGTTTGGAGGCCAAAAGTACCTGCAACTTCCACAACACCAACTAACCTACCACAATGGATATCAAATTTTAGAAACCATCCACAGATGAAAGGGCCAGAAGTGATCTCCACAGGGCCACATACCCTTCTCAAATGGATCCCTATAAGGAGGATTACATCATTGCAAGATTCAATCGACACATCCAAACAAAGATTGCATCAATTCTACAAGTAACATCAAATGCCTTGACCAGCAACAACCATGTGCCTTTGGCATAACCCTGTCTTTTGCACCATTCAGGTCATGCATTTCCAAAGTATGCATTAATACAGGGCCTCCTTACACGGCTGTGCATAGACACAATTGAGAATCCCACGGACATGATACACATATGACATATGTAAAATATTTTATTGATGCTAACACCTTTCTTCTTGTCTTGTTCCCAAAAAAAAAGACAAGAAAAGAAAAAGAAACAAAGAGAGTGACAGGACAAGTGTGCACGCTTGAACAATCTCTAATGAGAACCATCAACACGGACATCCACCAACACGAGAGACAAGCCAGTGGTCAATCATCACGACGTGCATACAACATGAAGAGTGACGATCGACGGAACTTTCACCATGGTAAGAATTGTATGCTTCAACAACAACATAACCATGGTCGATTAGGAAACCTCTTTGTCTGCATTCCCTTGAGTACCTAGCTCAAGACCCAACTTCTTGCACCATAACTTTTCCAATGCATTTCCCAAGTTGCATGCATAGGGCTATATTACAAGGCCGTGCACAAGGCACATATCTTGTCCAACCCATGCACGACCCATCATCCATTATGGGTTACAAGTACTTGACATGAAAACGAGGAAAGCCATCTTTGGAAGAACCAGAGGACATCAAGGGGACAATGACAAGAGCAAGGAAGCAATCCACCACGCGAGTTTCTCATACCCCACATTGAAAACCTCTTTCAAGTAGCTCACAATTTTTGAAAGCTCACAACGACACCATCAAGCGGGAATACAAGGAAGACGTACATACAAAGGTAGTAGATATCTACCCAAGCTACAATTGGAAGATGGACCACTCTTGTGGATACATGATGGACACTATCTCTCCAAGCACTACACGGAACAACCACTACAACAAGGGTCTGTCAGGGACGACAGACTCTAGAGGGGGAGGAGTGTTCAAGCTCAAGGTCAAGGACAAAGCATGGAAGCGCATCAAGGAAGTGGACACACAAGAAGAGGGAGCAAGTAGGGAGCTCCAAGAATCACATGTCGAATTTTCAAAAGAAATCCCTATAAAAATAGTGATTTTTATCACTAAAAATCATTGTAAATACCATTTTCTATTTTTACAACTCCATTTTGTTCAAGACAAGGAGTCCTTGAGCTTGAGGAGTATTAGATGTATCATACTAAGAATTTTCATAATTTTTAGATTCTGTTTGAGCCCCCAAATAAGCCCTAGAACCTAATTTTTAACTAGGCCGGACACTAGGTTTGGACAGGGCCAAAACCACTCAAAAGCTATAAAAAGGGCTGGAGAGCTCATTTTTGGGGGTTAGCTTGTTGTAGATTTCAGCTTTGTAAGAGATTTCTCTGGTAATCGAAGCTTTCCATTGTTCCACTCTTTGCTCTTACCTTGTGCACGTGTGTGTGTATGTGTGTGCATGCTTGTGTGCTTTCACTCACGCACTTGTGCCATCACTTGCTCACAGTCTTCATACTGGTCCTCACGTCTCCACGGATTGAAATTTATGAGGTGTATCTCCTCACGTTGGTACTCACCATTGTGCTAGAGTGACAATAGACCAAGAAAATAATAGTAGTTATGGAGGAAGGAGAAGAGAGATGCACTTGTATAGGACAAGATGTCTCATTAGAGGAAGAATAAGAGTTATTACAGCTCATAAGAGAATATAGAGATGTCTTTGCATCGACATATAAGGATTTGAAAGGTGTAGATCCTTCTATTCGTGCCCATAGAATGCCTATGACAATAGAGGCCAAGCCCTCCAAACAAAGGCCATACACTTATAAGGATGTTTATTTGGCAAAAATTAAGGAAGAGATAGATAAGTTTTTGGATGCGGGCTTCATTTATGACATTGAATAGACGGAATGGGTATCACCCTTGGTAGTTGTGCTGAAAAAAAATGGCAAGTGAAGGGTATGCATTAACCTGAAAAAGTGAATGCCGCCACCATACGAGATAGTTACCCATTACCCATCACAGATCATCTGTTGGAAAGGGTAGCGGGAAAGGAAGTCTTTAGCTTTCTTGATGGCTTCTAAGGATATAACCAGGTAGCAATTGCTCCTGAGGACCAACATGAGACAACCTTTGCAACCAAATGGGGAGTTTATGCATTTAGGGTTATGCCTTTTGGTCTAACTAATGCCCTAGCTACTTTCCAAAGGTTGATGTGCCATGTCTTCAAGGAATTCTTGAGGAAAAGTATGGAGGTATACGTGGACGATCTATGCACCTATTCAGCTATATGATCATAACATATCCCAGAACTAAGAAAAATATTTGCCAAATGTCAACAATATAGAGTCTGCCTTAATCCGGAAAAATGCATCTTCATGGTTCGACAAGGGAAGATATTAGGACACATTGTCTCTAAAAATGGATTTTCCATGGATGAAGACAAAATCAAAGTGATTCTAGATTTGCCAAGACCAAAGATCGCTAAGGAAGTGCAAGCATTTATGGGGCATTGTGGATACTACTGTAGATTCATTCACATGTATGCCATAATTGTGAGACACCTTTATGGATTACTAACCCAGTTTATTTGGACGGAAGAATGTGAAAAGGCTTTCAACAAATTGAAGAGTTGCTTGAGTTCAACACCAATCCTGAGGGTTCTTGATTGGAAGCGGCCACTTCATATTCATGTAGATGCTTCCAAGTTTTCCATTGGATGCATCTTAGCGCAACCAACGGATATAGAAACACTAGATCACCCTATAGCCTATGCCAGTAGACAATTAAACCAAGCAGAACGTAATTATACAACTACGGAGCAAGAAGGTTTAGGAATGGTGTATGCGGTAAAGAAATTTTGACACTACTTATTGGCAACCAAATTCAAATTCTTCATCGATCATCAAGCTCTACCGTACCTAGTCAATAAACCTTGTAATACGAGATGACTAGTGCGATGATTTCTATTGTTAATGGAATTTGAATTTGAAGTAGTAGTCAAGAAAGGGAACATGCACATCCGTGCAGATCACCTATCGAGAATGACACATGGAGAACCTCCCACAAGAGTGATAGACGATCTGCCGAATACTTATCTTTTCAATCTTCAAGTACGTCCACAATGGGCAGAAAAGTTGATCCCCATCCTCACATATGGACCTCTACATAAGATCATTGAAAACAAAAGCCAAGAACTATGGAAGACTAGAAATCTCCACATCATAGCTGGAAGCCTATACCACCAAGATCCAAGTGGCCTACTTATGAGATGTGTAGAAGAAGAGGAGCAAGAGATGTGGCTTCAAAAAGCACATGTAAATCAATGGAAAACTCATCGAAGTGTGAATGGAACATGGCAAAAACTAAAGAGATTGGGCATATATTGGCCTACCATGCAGAGGGATACACATACCTATGTATCTACCTACCCCACTTGTCAGGAAAGCAAGCCAGAAGAGAACTCCACTCTATGTTACTCTACCGTAGCACCAAGGTGGAGTATGCCTCTAGTAAAATTCTTGAAAACTCAGGAGTACCAAAAAGGAGTTAATTTAGCAAGAAAACATGCCCTCGAAGAGCAAAGAAAGGATTATGTTCTTATGGGAAAACAACTTTTCAAGAGAGGAAGGGACAATCATCTAAGAATGTGCATTCCTAAAGAAGAGTACATTTCTGTCTTAGAGATGGCTCATACGAGAGCCGCGAGAGGACATTTTTTTGCAGATAAAACTTTAAAAATGATTATCTTCGCTGGAATGTGGTGGCCAACTCTACACAAAGATGCAGCCACTTATGTCCAAAGGTGCGATACACGTCAACGAACAAAGTATCCCATTAGAAGAGATGAGATGCCATTGAGACCTATGATGAGTGTCAGAGCATTTACCAAATGGGGAATAGATTTTGTAGGACCTATTAGCCCACTAACTAAAGGTTCCTATGCCAAGTACATAATTGTAGCAATGGATTATTTGACCAAATGGGTAGAGGTTGTTGGAACAAAACAATCCCAAATTGATGAGTACAAAGAGCTTGAAGTAAGTCAATGGTCAGATTGAAGTGAAAGAGGTCATTTGAGAAAGTGAAGATATTTCTGAATGGTAGCTTGTATACATATGTACATTAGAGGTGGAAATCCTTGTACTATGAGTATAGGTAATCCTTAGGATGATAATGAGTAATGTAATAGATGTGGAAAACACGATTTTCACCACAAAATCGTGAGAAACACGATTCTCTGCTCAGAATTGTGGAAAACACGATTTTCACCACAAAATCATGAGAAACACGATTCTTTGCTCAGAATCGTGGAAAATACGATTTTCACCACAAGATCGTCAAAAAACACGATTCTCTGCTCAGAATCGTGGAAAACGCGATTTTCACCACAGAATCGTCAAAAAACACGATTCTCTCCTCAGAATCGTGAAAAACACGATTCTCACTACAGAATCGTGAAAAACGCGATTCTCACCATAGAATCGTGAAATTAATTGAATGATCCTTAGGTTTGGTAATAAAGTAAATACATATTCGAAACAAGAGCTAGGAAGGAAAGAGGTAGAGCCAGTGGTAGGAGAATTGCAAGAGAAAGATTTAGGGTAGGAAATTAATATGGAGAACTTAAATGAAACCAATGAATCTTCTGAAACTGGTGATTATAGAAACATTCTCAAATACATGTATACAAATAGGTTTGGAACTTATGTATATCAGGATGGAATGCATAAGTTTCTCATTAGATTGAGGAGCTTAGAGGTTCCCCTGAATATAACACCAGTAGCACAATTCAAGGATGGTAGATATGAGGATAGGCAAGGATGTGTATACATCTTCTCACAAGACCCAGAAAATTCTAATGACCTAGGGCAATGTGCAGACAAGAGACCTTGGGAACAGAACCTAGGGCAATCAGACTTGCCAAGACCACATGAAATTCACAATAATGGTGAACAACAACAAGGTAGGAGAATACATACTTCCCCAAATCCTTTTGAAAAAAAAGCAGAAGAGTTAATGATTTTCCATTAAGAAGAAGACATAATTGGCAAAATCAAGGCAGAATGCTTAGACCCTATCAAGTAGCCAAATGCATGAACAATCAATATGAAGGATATTTTGATCCTCATGCCCATGCTCCAGAATTTAGACAATTAATTAGAGCAGAAGAAGTGGAGGATTACAAAGTCCAATTTGAGGCATTTGGTCTAACCCTGACAGGACCTGCACTATCTTGGTTCATTCCTTTGAGAAAGGAAATGTATCTGGATATTGAATCTTTCTTAGAAGCCTTCATAGGAGAATTTTCAAAAACTGGAATAAAACATAGCACAGCTACCCTGATACATAGCTTTAAACAGCAAAAAGATGAAAATGTCAGAGAGGCACCTAGGAGATTCAAGCAGTATATTGATAGATGTCCTAGAGAGGAAGTACCATCCATGGCAAGACAAGTATCTCTATTCATAGAAGGATTAAGAAGTGCACGATTGAGAACCTTGGTGTATTATAGAAGGTGTCCAGACCTAGGAGCATGTGTTAAGGAAGCAATAGACTTAGAGGACAACCGAGGACAAGATCTATTAGCATTTGATCAATCTAGAACAAATGAAGATAAAATTCCACCAACAGAAGAATTGGCATAAGCTATTGCTAAAGCCCTGGAAGCTAGCACCAAAACAAATTTGATAAACACCAAGGTGACAACAAATAAAAAATGCTATAATTGTGGAGAAAATCATTTGGTACAATAATGTCCATATCAAAAACCACAACATTTGCAAGATAGAAAAACAATCAAATATTGTACACTAGAAAGAAAGTGGACAAATCATACCAGAGAAGAATGCTTCTACAATAAACAACCCATTAAGGAGAGAGATTACGCAAACCAAAGAGAATCTGGATTTATTGAACAACCAAGACCTGTACTTGGGCAACAACCTCCATTACCAACAAATGTGGTACCAGTTAAATACACACCGATAGAGGAGGGAAACTCAAGAATAAGATCACCATACAAAGAAGAATATCACTGGAATGAAGGATATCAGGAAGAGTGGGCAGGTTATGAGATGAGAGAACCAGAACTACAAGCCCTAGATTTGGGAAATGGGAGAATTGAGATGGATACAGCCACATTCATGTATATAACCAATAATTATATGTCCAATCAGAAATCCTAGTTCAAAGGGAGCCAAAAGAAAACTTGTTATAGATGTGGGGGAGAACATTTCATTAGAGACTGTCCACAACCTCCTACATTAAGAATAGAAGGAGCCTATTGCAAGGATTGTGGCAGGGAACATTTAATAAAGGATTGTCCAAGAAATCCTCAAAAACAACAAAACACATCTAATAACATACCATTGAAAATAGTCAACATCATGGAGCAAGAAGAATTGAGTGACCTTGACCAAGTAAATGTAAATGCTATAACAAGGGCACAAGCTAAACAACAAAAAACAATGAAAGAACAAAATAAGAGTTCAGTTTCAAAGGTAAAGAAAAACAGACAAAAGGGGAAATGGGAAAGGAAAATGAGAATAGGTAAAAGTTTAGAATAAGAGAGTATGGAACAGTCAAACCATACTCCTCCTCAAAAGACACAAACCCAGTCAGAGATAAGAAATTCACAGAGTCTAGACACCCTAATAAAAGCATACAAGGGAAGAATTCAAGAGGGACCGAATCCTACAGACCATGTAATGGCTTATCCTATGCCAGAAATAGAACATGAAAGGATGCAAAAATGCAAACAAATCATACAAGAAACACAACTCAAACTGGAGGAATTAGACAATTCTCAAACAACCGTTGGGGAATCAAAGGAAACAAGAACAAGAGAAACTATTAATCAAGAAGATAACCGAAAAATTACATTCCAGGTAAATATAGATAAACAATTGACAATCTTATACCACACCACAATGGAGGAATTGGTAAAACAGAATCCTCACTTACAATACAAAATGAAAAAATGGGAAGCAATACCAGAGAATCTTGATCCACAGCCACAGGAATTGGAGGAATTGTGGTACATTCCTATTGATAAGATAGGAGGATATTGTGAAGGAGAAGAGGGAAACTCAACCCTAAAGATACAATTTGGTAAAAATTATGCCAAAGCTATATTGGATAGTGGATCAGGTGTGGCTATCATGACTAAACAAACTTGGGAAAAATGGGGAAAAAATGAATTAATACCCACTAAAATGAGATTGCAACTGGCAGATGGACACATAGAAAAACCACTAGGAATATGGCAAAAGGTGATTGTGGACATATGTGGAATAGAAATAGAGCATACTTTTGCCATAGTTGAATTTCCACAATCCACGTCATATGAAATTATCCTAGGAAGACCATTTATGAGACAAATGCAAATTGTGCAAGATTGAGGTAATGATTGTCTATACCTTCAGAGCAAAGGAAGGATAACCAGAGTGAATCTAAGAAATGGTCATTATTGTGACATATCCCCTCAAGAATGGTTCAAAATACATCAAAACCAAGAATTGAGTGAAGAATCAGAGTTGGAAGATTAGAATGAAAGTGAATCATCTTTATGGAAGTGCAATGTGATAAGAAAACTTACAAATAGAAAAAGAAGATTAACAAGAGAAGATTGTGTAGAAGGGAGAAAATTACAAGATGAGAGCTATATACCCCAAAATTTCAAAGATGAAGAATTTGAGCCTTATGGTTGGAACCAGATTTTGGCTACCATGGATCTAGCCAAAGATGAGTATGTGGGAGTGAGATTTCAAAATGAAGAAGGATATGATGTTTTTCGCATAGGAATACAAATGATAAAGTTATCAAAAATAGAAGAGGACCAGGAAAAAGAAATGATATTAAGAGATGGGAAAACATAATATTTGGAAGAAGTAAAAGCTGAAGATGCAATAAAAGACAAAATCTCAGGAAAATATAAGAAAAACAAACACAAGGAAATAGAAAAAGACCAAGAGGATGAAAAAAATGAGAAAATGACAAACAAAGATCAACAATTTGATGTACCAGCAAATTTCAAGACTTATGAAGTAGAAGACAGATTACTTCTAAAAATGAAACCAAAGAGAGAAAAGAAAAGAGGAGAGGCATATGACAATGAAGAACAAACTAAGAAGGTTATGATCACTCAGGAAGATGGGGAAGAAAGACATATTGTAATAGTTGATGACATGACAAACCAAGAAGAGGAGGCATTAAGAGAACTGGATAAAAATTATAGGGATGTGTTTGCTTATAGCTACAAAGATTTGAAAGGTATTGATCCTAAAATCTGTGAGCATAAGATTCCTATTACACCTGATGCAAAGCCTAGCAAACAAAGACATTACACATTCAATGATAAATACTCTGCTAAAATAAAGGAGGAAATTGACAAGCTATTGGTTGCCAATTTCATCTATGAGATTGAGTATACAGAATGGATATCTCCTATAGTTGTAGTACCAAAAAAGAATGGGAAACTTAGGGTATGCATTAATTTGAAAAAAGTGAATGCTGCAACTATAAGGGATAGCTACCCATTGCCTATAACAGATCATCTTCTAGAAAGAGTTGCAGGGAAGGAGGTGTATAGTTTTTTGGATGGTTTTTCAGGATACAATCAGGTACCCGTAGCATTGGAGGACCAACATAAAACTGCCTTTTCCACAAAATGGGGAATTTATGCTTTTAGGGTTATGCCCTTTGGGTTAACTAATGCCCCAGCAACGTTTCAAAGATTGATGTATCATAGCTTCAAAGAATTCCTAAGGAGTGTAATGGAAATTTATGTAGATGATATGTGTACTCTTTTATTAAAAAGATAGGATCATTTTAAAGATTTAGAAAACATATTCAGGAAATGCAGAACATACAGAGTATGTTTAAATCCAGAGAAGTGTGTATTCTTTGTAAGACAAGGAAGAATGTTAGGTCACATAATCTCCAAAAATGGAATTTCAACTGATAAGAAAAAAATAAAGGCCATAGTAGAACTTCCAAGACCAACAAATGTAAAGGAACTTCAAACTTTCATGGGACATTGCGGGTATTATAGAAAATTTGTACACAAGTTTGCTGACATATCTAAACCTTTATATGCTTTGATTACAAAGTTTGAGAGGACCAAAGAGTGTGACCAAGCTTTTGAGACCCTAAAAACTTGTTTGGTTACAGCCCCAATTCTGAAAACACCCCAGTGGGATAAAATTTTTCATGTCCATGTGGATGCTTCAAACTATGCTTTGGGATGTGTGTTAGCACAACCAATAGAAGGGAGCAAATTAGATTTTCCAGTTGCTTATGCTAGTAGGCAACTAAATTATGCAGAGAAAAATTACACAACTACTGAAAGGGAAGGGTTGGGAATGATATTTGCTATGAAAAAATATAGACATTATCTGTTGGCCAACAAGTTTAAATTTTTTGTGGATCACCAAGCTTTACTCTACTTAATAAATAAACCTTGTCACACTGGTAGAATAGTCAGATGGTTTCTTCTACTGATGGAGTTTGAGTTTGAAGTGGTGGTCAGACAAGGAAAAACACATTTGAGAGCAGATCATTTGTCTAGAATCCAGGCTAAAGAACCAAGTTCACCTTTAGATGATGACTTGCCAGAAACATATCTGTTCAAAGTAGAAAGTGTTCCTGAGTGGGCCATGACTTTAGTACCTTTGCTAACCATGGGACCTTGCAGAACATTTGGAAACGACACACATTTAGTATTACAAAGTAGGAACTTTATGTTGCTAGCTGAGCACTTGTATCACCTCAACCACACAGGCATACTGGAATATTGTACTCCAGAAGAAGAGCAACAGGAATATTTGAGAAGAGCTCATTGTTGGAACCCTTGTACACATGCTTCCATAATAGTCACCCTAAGTAATCTCAATAGGATGGGAGTACATTGGCCTAATAAGATTCAAGATGTAACAAAATATGTTGCTAACTGCTGGGAATGTCAAACCTTGCAAAATTAAGAACTTATAACTCTATTATGGTTTCAGAAAAATCCAGAATGGAGTGAGAACATCATTGAAGAGTTGAAAAGGAAGAAGAAAGGAAAACAAGTAAGAGCTAGTGTCGACTCAAAAAATCTACAAATGATCTCTGAAGAATA
Organism: Ceratopteris richardii; assembly: GCA_020310875.1. Taxonomy (NCBI): domain Eukaryota; kingdom Viridiplantae; phylum Streptophyta; class Polypodiopsida; order Polypodiales; family Pteridaceae; genus Ceratopteris; species Ceratopteris richardii. The sequence continues at coordinate 182,615,635 of CM035422.1, read as the reverse complement.
TCAATTGATAGGAGATCAATTGTATAAGAGGGGGATGGATGGATATTTAAGAATTTGTATTCCTGAAGATAGATATCTGGAAATGTTGGAAATGGCACATTTTGGAGTGGCAGCAGGACATTTCTCAAGTGATAGAACTGCTAAACTCATATTATATTCTGGCTTTTGGTGGCCAACCCTATTTCCTGATGCCAGAACATATGTAAAAAGATGTGACATTTGTTAGAGGGTGAGTCAACCAAATAAAAGAGACAATATGCCATTAGTTCCATTAATCTCAGCAAGAGCATTTAGTAAATGGGGGTTGGATTTCATTGGACCTATACATCCTCCAGCAAAACAATCCCATGCTGAATACATCATAGTGGCCACATACTATTTGACCAAATGGGCAGAGGCTAGAGCTACAAAAAAGAATGATGCTCATACTACTGCCAGATTTCTCTATGAAAACATCATCACTAGATTTGGACTACCATTTGAATTGGTAAGTGATAGGGGGACTCATTTTTTGAACCAAATCATAGAGAACATAACTGAATATTTCATGATTAGTCATAGAAAGTCAGCCCCATATCACCCACAAGCCAATGGGTTAGCAGAAAGTACTAATAAAGTACTGTGTACTGTATTGTCAAAATTGGTAAACACAAACAAAAATGATTGGGATTTACAACTTAATCATGTCCTATGGGCCTATAGAGTGGCATACAAAACTGCATTAGGAACCACACGATTTAATTTGGTATATGGACAAAATGCAGTTCTACCTTTGGAATTCCTCATCCCAACACTAAAAGTAGGTAGTCAATACAATTGGACCGGACATGAATTATCTGAGAGTAATGGAATTGGAACAACTGGGAGCTTCTAGACTCCAAGCAATTATGAGTTTATATGTAGACAAGAAAAGGCAAAAATCTTATCATGATGTTCACATAAAAGAAAAAGATCTACAAGAAGGAGATTTAGTTTTGGCATACACTGTAAAGGAACATCAAAAGAAATTTCAGAAGAAAGGACATGGACCATATATTATCAATCAGATCAGTAATAGTGGAGCTATTCAGTTAGCTAACATAGATGGGGAAATCATGCCAAACCTTATAAGTGGATGTAGAGTTAAAAGGTATGATCTTCCATTAACTGCTTCTGAATGGAGAAGATTACATCAAGCTCAAAACAGGAAAAAAGAAGAGGAAAACATTAGAAAAGAGGCCCAACAGGAGGCAAAGGAAAGAATAAGAAAAACTAAAAATCTTAGAGAAGTCCTCTTGCGTGACACACCTCTAAAACAAAAAGAACATTTGTCTGTGGTAACAATGGATTTTCAGGATGAAAAAATCAAGGTTTTGATAGAATCAGGAGCACTGGTAAATTTGATCAGTTCAGCCTTGTTGAATAAGTTTAGCATAAAAAGGACTGAAAGTAAAACCTTTATCAAAACCTTGGAAGGACAAATAATAAAAAACATGTCTTCACCGTCTATTGAGGTCAAGTTCAATAAAGAATTTATGAGAATAGACTGTGAAGAATGGCCTAATCACTTGATGACTGAAAAATTGATTTTGGGACAACCATGGCTAAAGCAAGGTAAAGTAATTTTGGATTTTGAAAAAATGAAGCTTAATTTGACAATAAATGACAAAAGGTTTTTAATTTTTTTATTGAGTAATGAAGAACAGGAAGATCAACAGCATGTGCATGACCGAGACCTGGAAGGATTTACTTTTTCATTAGAAGACACACAGACATTACCAATACAATTACTAAATGATCAAGCTTCATTTAATCAAAACGAGCAAAAGATTGAAGGAGCAAAAGAGGGTGAAGAGACAAAAGCAAGGTGGCAACTATGACATAGTCAGAAGCATCAAAGTATCAGAACAAGAAGGATGTGGAAACAAAGTATACACAAACCCTGTTCATCAACACAAAATTCTAGGACAAAATGGATATGGAAGCCAAAAAATTCAAAAAATAGCTTACCAGAAGGAGATGGAATTTTTCCTAAGACAAGGGCAGCAAGGGTTAAATATTATTGGGTAAAAAAATCAGATTTGATTAAATGGAAAAAGACCATCTATATTTGATTTGTATTTAGAATTTTTTAAAGAAGAAAATCAGAATGTTACAGAAAAGAAATCATGACATATTGGAAATTATGACAGATAATTCTACCTTATCCTTTTTCTAAGAAAAGAATTGGGAGGGGAAGAAAAGAAATGGAAGAAATTATTATTAAAAAAAAAGAGAAAAGAAAAAAAAAGAAAAGAAAAAAGAAAAAAGAGAAAAAATTATCCATTTTTCCTTTTTTTAAGTTATATAACACAAAGCAAGATATAGGTAGAAGGGTAGCAGGTTTCTATTTATTATTTTTTATTTTTATTAATTTTTTATTCATTTTTTCTTCTAAATATCTCCTTCTTGGATAAGAGCTGTCAGAAGAGAAGAGAGCACTAGACATCTTGCTACACATGTAATGATCACTTTAATTGAGTTTTTTTTTTGAGGAAGTCAGGATTTAATTGAGATTTTATTTCATTCTTCTTTTATGTCATACCACAACAAATGTCATTTTTTATTTTTCTTATGACTCTTATGTGTGTGGAGTTTTTTTTTCTTTTTGTGTGATGCTATATTTTCTCCAGAATGGTGAATCCAAAGGAACTACCAATCCATGAGTTCAAAGCAGACTTAGTCACTCTGTCTAGAGGACATTGGTTCTTAGACAATGAAGCAACAATGGAGACAGTAGAATTAGAATTTGATGAAGAGAAGGAGATTCCAGAAGCAGAAAAGATAGTCAAGGAACTCAAGGAAACTCTAGGTATTATTGGCCAACACATATTTACAGTGGGAGTTGGAGGTTACAAGTACACTATGCTGTGTCAGGAGTTTTACAAATTCCAGAAAAGTGAAGTCAATTACAAAAGATGGAAAGTAGTGGGATTACACAAGCTATTGGATGAACCTATATTTTTCATACATTTTGAAAGAGTGGCACAGGTGATGAACAGCTTGTTAGAAGTTGGAAGGGGCAATGAGGCGTATTTCAGGTGTACAGTTAAGAACAAAGAAAATCAGGAAGTGAACATCACAATAAAAGCAGAGCATATCACGGCAGCCCTACAGTTTTATCCAATGGGAAATAAGTTGGATAACAGCTTTGTTAAGAAGAATAAAGAAACATATACACGATATTCTAAATTTCCTGATTTTAAGGGAAGAGAAATTGAGGAATATGCCATCAAAATGTTTTTGCAATATTTCTGTTTCCCAAAACTGCCTAGATACACCATGCCACACAAATCAGTAACATTGATTATGTTCAATAATAAGGATAGAACTAAGCCCTTTGAAATAATGGATGTATCACCATATATACATGAGCAATTAAAGGAAGCAACCAAACATTGGGAGCAAAAGAAGTATATGAATGGAGCCCAATTCTTAACTAGAATTATATATCATGTTCTAGGAATGGAGGATCGATTACAACTAGCTCCAGCGGCCCAATATTTTAGAAATTTGATGGCAAGAATCAAAAGTCCTTCAAGGAAGATATCTGTAAGAGAATCAGAAGGCCAATCAAGCATGAGGGGAGCAGAAAGGAAAAGAAAAGGAATTTTAGAAGAAGTCATTCCACTAAAGAAAAGAAGATTGGATCCAAGAAAGGTGGAGTTGGAACACATAGAAGCAACTAAGGAAGAGCATGAAGCTGCTCAGAAGCAGGTACAGTGTTCAAATGACCCACACTCACCTCAGACAAGCAAGGAGTAGTTGTATACTTATTTGACCCAAGGAAATAATAAAAGGGCAGTATATGAAGCCCAATATCAAAAGACGTTGGAGGACTACTCTTGCAAAGCAACAGATTGGATTCAAGAGGAAGTAGAACATTATGAAGAACTGCATGATCAAATGATGGCAGCTAAGACAAAGGAAGTTTTTGTCAAAAAAGAAGTGGAACTGTTAGCATACTTCAAAGAGCTATAATGACCTCCTGAAACAAGAACTACAGTTGTAGTGAAGAAGAAGGTTCAGAAGAAACCTGTACAGAAGAGGAAGTTAACCAAGAAAAGTAAAGGAAAATCAGTAACAGAACTTGTACCAATGATGGAGACAAAAGAAGTGATAGTAGAAGAAAGGAACCAGAAGGAATCTACTGTTGTGGAAGAGTCAAGACTGGAAAAACCAAGAACAACAAGCTCTTCACAATTTTCTTCAGACTCTGAAAGTGATATTGAAAACTTTTTATTGAAAAGTTTTAATTTATCAGTGCCTAGTACACCCAATGTGATAAAACAAGTCTCTGGAAAAAATAAAACACCAGAAGACTTGAGTGAGAAGCCCCAAGGAAAGCAAGTTCAAGAAGAAGCAGTAAAGCAGGTTAGTCTTGAAGAAGAGAGAATATTACTAAAAGGAAAAGCAGTGATGATGGAGGAAGAGATTGAAGTCAGAAAGACATTCAACTATGGATTAGTGGAATTTGGATTCAAGACAATATGTACAAAATCTTTCTGGCAAACCCATTTCAAATTGGATGAAGGAAAAGTAGAAGAAGAAAAGGGAGTTCAGTTATGCAGTCCAGTCAATAAACAAAAAGATACAGCTCAAATCAAGGAAACAGAAGAGGAAATAGTAGAAAAGGAGAATGCTCAAGAAGTAGAAGAAGGAATTACAGAGAAAGAGATCAACCAAAGCATAGACGACATACTATATGACTTGAATCATAATGAAGAATTTACAATTACAAAAGATCAAGGACAAGAGGAAGAGCTGGATCTCAATGATATAGATGAGCAAGAGGAAGGACAGAAAGAGCAGATAAGTAATGATCAGATAAAGCTTACTGAGGAAACTGAATCAACCCTAATTTAGGAAAAGCAAGTGCAGGTAAAGGAAAGACATCTCTTTGAAGAAGAACAACAAGTGATGGAGAACAAGAAGTCAGAAGAAACAAAGACAACTAAAGATACATCAGGACATGAGAATAGGGATGATCAGGTATTGAATATGAGGAAGATGTTGCAGACCAAGAAAAAATGGAAGCAGATAAGAGCCATGAAGAACAAAAGACTCAGGTCATAGAGTATGAGGAAGAAGATGAACAAGAGAATGAGTGCAAAGAAAACAAGCAGATAGAAGTCAAACAAATGGAAATAGAAGTTGGGTTGGAAAGGATACCTAAAAATATAAGATCTGCTTGCAAGATCATTATGATCAACATAGAGCAGTTCAAACCATCAAGTAGAAACATGATTATATCAAGTATGGTAGCAGAATCTGAGTTTGAAAAAGGTAGTAATATCATTAAGGAGCACAAAAAGGAAACATAACAACTGACAGAACAATTGAGGATTGTAAAGGAGAAAAATGAGGAATTAACACACAGGATAATTTCTTTGGAGGAATTGGAGGTTCAGCAACAAACCAAAATCCAATATCTTGAAGAGAAGTGTGCAAAACAGATAGAGCATAGTAGTAAAATGGAGATGGAGCTGAAGAAATTAGAAGGGAGATACAGAACTTTACAGAGTTCATATCAAATTATGGTCAAAGCAAATGAGGAAATCAACAAATTATTAATGGAAGAAGGCCAGTTGAAGGAAGAAAGCAAGACTGTTCAGGTGACACAGGAGGAGAAGGAAGATTTGCACAAGGAAATCATGAGATTGCAAACAGAGTTGAAAGAAGCCAAGGAGTTGGAAAAACAAGCTAGTATACATGCTGCTACTTCTATGAGGGGATATAATAAGTTACATATAGACATAGAAAAAGAGAGAAGTGATTGGCAGTTGAGTTTGGAAAAGGAAATAAATGAATGGAAATCAGAAAGAGAGTTGTGGACTTCCCAAAATAGAAGTTTAATGTTGACAATAGAAGAACTACAGAAAAATTTGGAAAAACCACAAACTCAGGTAGAAGAGCAGATAGAGGCTACACAAACAAAAGAATATGAAGTAGGAGATGGTGACAGAATCCAACATGGTAGTGAACAAGAAAACAAAGCACCAAAAGAAGAATACTCAGAAGAGTTTGTTCAGAGACTTTTGACAGACAGGGAATCCAGAATGGAATTCATTAGAAAAATGCATGATGAATATGAGGAACAAATTGTTAATTTTGCTTTGAATAAAGGGATAAATCCGGATCAACATCATTGGGCTGTAGATGGCCTAGGAATACGCATATGCATGATCATGGAAAGCATTAAAAACTATCAGTTGGCAAGGGTGGGATTACCTCCTAACAAGTATTTAGAATATGAGGAGGATATCTATGTGACAAAAGAGTTATTTGAAAAAGCCAATCCAAAATGGAGAAATAGGTGGTTGGATGCTAATAAAGAATGTAGAAAAATATGGAAAGAAGCACCTATTCAGTTGAAGATCAATCCAGCATACTGCTCTGTAGCAAGGAGAAGAGAGTGGACAGTTTTTTGGGAAAGAAGGACAGATTCCATCCAAATGGTTGAATTTTCCAAAGATAGCAGGTCCGAAGGCAGGAACATGGCCCACAAAGAAGTATATGGTGGACGCAGCTGAGTCTGTTATATCCACATACAAAGATGTTAATGACCCAACATGTATTTTATTAACCAGAGTAATGAGACTCATCTTGGCATGTATAGAGACCTTTACAGATACAAATGTCAGAGTTCTCAATTACATTGGCTTCAATTCACTGACTGATGCTTTATTATTTGACCTCAGTGAAACCCCAGACAGGATATGCTTGATGGCTTACTATAGTAGAAAAATATTTTTGGGTAGCCATTATCTTCAGATTTTTGAGGATGCATTTGATTAAGGGTTTTTTGAAAGGGAATCAGAGATATTTGGAAACTTGTCAGTAATAACAAAGTCTCGACTCACTGCCTATGAAGCTGTATACACAGAATATTTGAAGAAAGATGTAATAGATAAACCAGAGGCTACTGTGCAATGGAGAAAAGCACTATTTGAGATGGTAAACAACTTGAATGTTACTGAAATGAAAAGCCATGACCTACTGTCACAAGTGTATCAAAGAAAAAAGAAGTGAAGGAAGCATTCATGGAATATCAGCAAGAATGTCTTTTGTCAGGAGCCAAAAGGTCTAGGAGGGGAAGAATGTTAGAAGAAGTATTTTTTATGGAAATTGTAAAATTCCAAAAATTGTAAAAATATTTATGCAAATGATGTAAAAATGAGGAAGAGTCTTCCTCATGTAGATTAGAATCATATGTATTTTTTCTAGAATTTTTGGAAACTCCTAGATAGCATATTTTTAGATTAGAAGAGGAAAGGATCAAAATTCAAGTGTGAAAAGGGACACTTGAAAATGTATAAAAGAAAATTTCCTCTATTATGAGAGGGTTGGTTATTTGTAATTGATGCTATCCAAGCAAAGAGAGAGAGTTTCCTGCAAAAAATCACGATTCTTCCTTTTGTGTGAATTTCTTTGATTTGTTGAGTCTATTCTATGTGTATCCATGGAGATTTGCAAGCTTCTATTGTGTATTCCTGATGAATGTGTATCAAGAGAGTTGATTCCTGATGTGTTGAGTGAGAAATTGATGAATGGTGCTGGAGATGAAAATCGTCAGATTTTACAGAATCGTGATTGTCTCGTTTGAAGGTTACAGGTATCATTTTTGAGTTTTGACTTTATGATTGTGTTCTGCTGAGAAAATAACACACTTTAGACACCAAGATTATTGAAAATGATGGAGTATTGCTCAAGATAATCCAAACCCTAGAAATTCCTCTTCATTTCCATTATTTCTAAGAAATCCAGCCAGTTTTCTCTTAATTCTTGGATTCTATCATCTAGAAGGGGCTCTGGTCTCATATATACTTCCAAGATTGACAAGTATAAGATGTATTGTTGATTCTTTATGCTAAATGATTGGAGAGGACAACTCCAAAGAACAAAAAACACAACCTGAAGAAGTACAAAGCACGAGTTCAAAGGATCAAGAGGGATTAAAGCTTCATATCAAAGGTACACTATATTATCATAAATCCTAGTAATTGTAGACATAGAAGATCAAAGATGGGAGAAAGCTTGCAGATTGATAAGCTAGATAGGGAGAACTATCCAGCTTGATCCATGAGGACGGAGGCACACCTAATGAGCAAAGATTTGCTGGCATTCATTACAGGAGAAGAAGAAAAGCCTGAGTTTGAAGATCCTAGTGTTCCAACTAGGGAAGAACTTGCAGATTTAAAGAATTGGATGAGAAAGGATGCTCAAGCTAGGAGCATCATTTACATGGTTGTAAATGATTATCTTCTACCTCACATTAGAGGATTAGAAAGTGCAACAGATATGTGGAATGCTTTGGAAGAGCATTTCCAAAACACAACCAAGTCAGGGAAGTCCTCATTATGGGCAGAGTTCACAACTTTCAAGAAGAAGAGCTCACAATCAATTTCTGATTATGTGGCAAGGATGAAGGATATTGCAGATATCTTGGGAGCATTAGATGACGACATTGAAGAGGATAAGTTGGTAAGGCAAATACTTACACGTCTAAGAGGAGATGAGAAGTGGAAGCCTTTCATATTGTCCATAGAATTGTCATTATATCATTTTACTCCTGATCTTAATCAATTGCTAGGACTGTAGCTCAGTGATGAGTAGCACCTCCTTTAATGTCAATCCGGGAAGACGTGAGGATGGTATGAAGACCTCGAACAAGTGACGGCACAAGTGCGTGAGTGAGAGGCACACAAACATGCACACACATACACACACACGCGCACACACGGCAAGACAAAGAGAGAGAAGCAATGGAGTTCTTAGATTACTTTTAAGAAACTCTTACAAGTTCGTTTCAATTACAATCTCCCCTCAAAAATGAGCTCTCTAGCTCCTTTTATAGTTTTTGACTAGTTTTGGCCTTGTTCAGACCTATTGTTCGGCCTAGTTAAAAATTAGGTTCCAGGGCTTATTAGAGAGCTCAAACGAGATCTAAAAAATGTGAAAATTGGCAGGTAGATACTTCTAAAGCTCCTCAAGCTCAAGGACTCCTTGGATTGCACAAAATGGAGCTACAAAAAGATGAAATGGTATTTACAATGGTGTTTAGTGATGAGAATCACTTTTAATTGGTGTAAAGGTTTTGAAAAATTAAAGGTTGCCTTAGTGCTAGTCTGCATGAATGCTCATACTTGCTTCTTCATGAAGAGAATTATTGGCCTACTTGCCAGATCTTCTTTGACTGCCATGTCTGCTTGTGCTCTCCCTTCGCTCTGACTCTCTTCGTCTTGTGGCTCCTTCGGTTCCCTGACTGCTGCCAACACCCCCCCCCCACTCTCGCGTTTGTCGCCCCTGACAGACCCTTGTCTAGAGGATTTTTGAACATAGTATTGGACGACATCGGAGGCTAGGTGGTGTTCTTCGAGGCGCAAGCTGTGTGCTAGATCTATGAGCAAATCATCCCAATTCACAGGTCCGCGAACATCGGGATGAGGCACCCTCAATTGTTCTGAGTAAATGGTTCTCTCCACAGCAAATAATTAGAGGAGATGTGATGGTCTGGGTATAAAGATTTCGGAGTGATATTCCCAAAATCCTGTGATGAACATCTCCTCAAATGTCTGTTTAAAGCAGGCTGGGAGGTACTTGATTCTGGCGTGCCAAGCATATATTACTTCAATTGACGGGGTGGTACTCATATCGTACACTAGATCCTGGTTTCCGGTCACAAAGCCTGCACCTGAGAAGTGAGGGTCCTTAATGTTCTTAAACGTCCTGAAAGTGATCAGCATTAATTCAAATATTTTCATACACATCTGGGCCATCACATCAGGATTATTGCGTAGCCGAGTACTCCAGTGACGGATTGTAGAAATCATGTAGTTGACCGTGGGGGGTCCTCGTGGAGGTGCTAGATACACATAATTCAACCATTTTGCACAGGCTTTGATGTCTCTGACGGCAATAGTGAATTCAGGCCAGGTGCGTCGTCGAAGAACTAGAATGTAACAAGGGTTATACTTAATAAACAACGGCATATTATTCCAGGTTCGGACCATTTCTGGATACGTTTCCAAAAGCCTGATTCTCCAGGTGGGTTGATGGATGGACCCACGCTGAGCACTTTCCGGTATATCATATGGACCAAATTGTGTAGCAAATGTGGGAGGCTTGCCACATTGTCGTTGAATCTCCGCGTTGTAATCGGCCAAAAGTATACAGAATGGCACATATTGGTCATTATTGGTGCCGATCCATCTATGATGAGACATGCTTCTGAAATATTCAAACTTTATGACAGTTTCTTCTAAGTTCGCTAGTGATTGGATCTGAATGGCCACCCGTTCTTCGTGGGTGTTTGCTGTCCTTTCCAGTGTCTGAAGCCACTGGGGTGCTTCCACTTCCAATGTGTCTAGTCCCTCTGAGGTTCGTCGCCCGCCTGGCATTGGCATAGGAACATATGGTTCTTCGTACGAATCATCTACCTCAATAGGGACCAACTCTTCTGGCTCTGGTTCTACCACTGGAGATGGCTGCCTCTCGTATGTCAGTAACCTCTTTTGTAATTCTGCTACCTGCTCTGTTAAGGCCTTTACTTCGTCTGAGGTAGAGGTTGATGGGACACTCTTCGGTTGTTCTTCCTGTTCCTTAAGTCTGCTCTGTAGTGTGTCACGTTCTCGTTCCAAGTCATCATGGGCTTCCAAGAGATCTGCATAACTTTCCAAAATGGTTTCTTGGCTTCCAAGAGATCTGCCTCTCGTATGTCAGTAACCTCTTTTGTAATTCTGCTACCTGCTCTGTTAAGGCCTTTAGTTCGTCTGAGGTAGAGGTTGATGGGACACTCTTCGGTTGTTCTTCCTGTTCCTTAAGTCTGCTCTGTAGTGTGTCACGTTCTCGTTCCAAGTCATCATGGGCTTCCAAGAGATCTGCATAACTTTCCCCGGCAACGGCGCCAAAATTTGGTGTAGCTCAGTGATGAGTAGCACCTCCTTTAATGTCAATCCGGGAAGACGTGAGGATGGTATGAAGACCTCAAACAAGTGACGGCACAAGTGCGTGAGTGAGAAGCACACAAACATGCACACGCATACACACACACGCGCACACACGGCAAGACAAAGAGAGAGAAGCAATGGAGTTCTTAGATTACTTTCAAGAAACTCTTACAAGTTCGTTTCAATTACAATCTCCCCTCAAAAATGAGCTCTCTAGCTCCTTTTATAGTTTTCGACTAGTTTTGGCCCTGTTCAAACCTATTGTCCGGCCTAGTTAAAAATTAGGTTCCAGGGCTTATTAGAGGGCTCAAACGAGATCTAAAAAATGTGAAAATTGGTAGGTAGATACTTCCAAAGCTCCTCAAGCTCAAGGACTCCTTGGCTTGCACAAAATGGAGCTACAAAAAGATGAAATGGTATTTACAATGGTGTTTAGTGATGAGAATCACTTTTAATTGGTGTAAAGGTTTTGAAAAATTAAAGGTTGCCTTAGTGCTAGATCTGCGTGAATGCTCATACTTGTTTCTTCATGAAGAGAATTATTGGCCTACTTGCCAGATCTTCTTTGACTGCCATGTCTGCTTGTGCTGTCCCTTCGCTCTGACTCTCTTCGTCTTGTGGCTCCTTCGATTCCCTGACTGCTGCCAACACCCCCCCCCCCACTCTCGCATCTGTCGCCCCTGACAGACCCTTGTCTAGAGGATTTTTGAACATAGTATTGGACAACATCGGAGGCTAGGTGGTGTTCTTCGAGGCGCAAGCCGCATGCTAGATCTATGAGCAAATCATCCCAATTCACAGGTCCGGGAACATCGGGATGAGGCACCCTCAATTGTTCTGAGTAAATGGTTCTCTCCACAGCAAATAATTGGAGGAGATGTGATGGTCTGGGTATAAAGATTTCGGAGTGATATTCCTAGAATCCTGTGATGAACATCTCCTCAATGTCTGTTTAAAGCAGGCTGGGAGGTACTTGATTTTGGCGTGCCAAGCATATATTACTTCAATTGACGGGGTGGTACTCATATCGTACACTAGATCCTGGTTTCCTATCACAAAGCCTGCACCTGAGAAGTGAGGGTCCTTAATGTTCTTAAACGTCCTGAAAGTGATCAGCATTAATTCAAATATTTTCATACACATCTGGGCCATCACATCAGGATTATTGCGTAGCCGAGTACTCCAGTGACGGATTGTAGAAATCATGTAGTTGACCGTGGGGGGTCCTCGTGGAGGTGCTAGATAAACATAATTCAACCATTTTGCACAGGCTTTGATGTCTCTGACAGCAATAGGGAATTCAGGCCAGGTGCATCGTCGAAGAACTGGAATGTAACAAGGGTTATACTTAATAAACAACGGCATATTATTCTAGGTTCGGACCATTTCTGGATACGTTTCCAAAAGCCTGATTCTCCAGGTGGGTTGATGGATGGACCCACGCTGAGCACTTTCAGGTATATCATCGGGACCAAATTGTGTAGCAAATGTGGGAGGCTTGCCACATTGTCGTTGAATCTCCGCGTTGTAATCGGCCAAAAGTATACAGAATGGCACATATTGGTCATTATTGGTGCCGATCCATCTATGATGAGACATGCTTCTGAAATATTCAGACTTTATGATAGTTTCTTCTAAGTTCGCTAGTGATTGGATCTGAATGGCCACCCGTTCTTCATGGGTGTTTGTTGTCCTTTCCAGTGTCTGAAGCCACTCGGGTGCTTCCACTTCCAATGTGTCTAGTCCCTCTGAGGTTCGTCGCCCGCCTGGCATTGGCATAGGAACATATGGTTCTTCGTACGAATCATCTACCTCAATAGGGACCAACTCTTCTGGCTCTGGTTCTACCACTGGAGATGGCTGCCTCTCGTATGTCAGTAACCTCTTTTGTAATTTTGCTACTTGCTCTGTTAAGGCCTTTACTTCGTCTGAGGTAGAGGTTGATGGGACACTCTTCGGTTGTTCTTCCTGTTCCTTAAGTCTGCTCTGTAGTGTGTCACGTTCTCGTTCCAAGTCATCATGGGCTTCCAAGAGATCTGCATAACTTTCCAAAATGGTTTTCATCGTCTCCGTGGGGACTGCTTTGAACTGCTCTGGATCTATCTCGTGGGGAGAGCCTTCCATTACCGCTTCCAGATTCTCTTCATTGTGTTTTTGCAGTTTTGTTCTCTTCCAGTGCTGTGGCCATGTGTTTCCTGAGTAGCGCCAAGTTACGTCTGACTCGCAGGTTATCGGCCTGGTATACTTCGAGCAAGGCGTCTAGTTGTTTGACGCCTGATTCTGTCGATGGTTGGGGTGCCTCCAATAGTGTTTGGTGAGCCTGCTCAAGCGTTGTATAGCGTTGATTCACTTCTGCATTTTCCTCTTGTAGAATTTGAAATTGCCTTTGTACGTTCTGGTGGTGAGTTGTCAGTTGTTGATACCGGTCGTCCAGAGCTCTGTACTCATTCTGAAGCTGATATACACATTGATTTAATGCTAAAAATATGCTATTTACATTAAATGATGCTGGGAGGGGTGAAGATGCAGGGGGAATGGGGGCAGGAAAGGGAGTTGTGAATGATATGGATGCAAGTGGAGATGTGGGTGGAGGGGGTATGGGAGATGAAGGTGGCATGGGGGGAGGGAGCGGTGCTGTGGTAGGAGATGTTTCCATAGTGTCAATTGTTTGAGTGACAGTGTAGATGGGGATCGTGGGTGGAGTGGATGTGACGTCAGTGAAAAGAGTGGTGAAAGTGGGCATGGTGACTCCCCCGAATTGGATTCCCGGGGAGAGTGGAATTCCCATGACAATGGTGGTGGTGCTAGTGTCATGTGGTGGAGTGAGTTGTGTAGTGAGAGGTGGGGAGGGTGGTGACAGTGGTGCTTCCTGATGTTCGTCTGCTTGCGTTGTCTCTCCTGGTGCTGATACATTGATATGAATTTGTTTCCCGGACCTCATGGGACCAGCGGGAACCCTCTTCTCAAATCTGTGAATGTAGGCCATTGCCTCATGGATGGCCTCATCCAATCCTACTGCATCGGCATGAAGGTTTATGGACTCAATGAACAAATCGTCCACACCTTCCTCAGCTAGCAACTGGTTCATGAGTTTCTTGCTCGATTCCAGTGACATCTTATGTTGTTCTTGAACTAGTTGCATGGTTCGATATAGTCTTTTGATTTGTGCCGAATACGCAGGGGCACTTGCCAGCTCTGAAAGCTCGTCATATTCTTGTTCCTCGTAGGCTTCTTCTTCTTGTTCTGTCTCTTGTTCCTCAACTTCGACTTCTACCACTTCTGGTCGGGTGGGGGCTGCTGTTGTTGTCTGGGGTTGTGGTTCCTGAGCACGTTCTGTTTCCGTCTCGAGATTAGAATCATAGATCAGTCGGGCTACTTCTTCATCCGTGAGATCATTTAGAGTAAAACCCTGTGGGAATTCCAGATCTGATGGGACGGGTGGAAATACCAGATTAGGTCCATCTGTGCTTGGTCTTGGTAGCCGGATTGTGAATGGCCTAACGCGTCGTGTCTGGGGAGGGGTAATTTCTGCTGTAGTGGTGGCTCCCCTTGGTTGAGCACAGGGTAATTGTACTCCCCCCCTCATCTTCTTTGATGGGGGACCTGCTGCTGATAGTCTTCTCTGGAATTCTTGGGCGCGGGGCCATATGAGTGCCCGCTGAATAGGCACGTCATAGGCCAGACATCGGTAGATTATCTTTGTTAGAGCGCAACATCCATGAAGCACATTTTTCTGCTTCTTGTTCCACCTTTGATGGGCTAGGTGGATCTGATCTATGATCCAATGTGGCACGTTGATGGGAAGGCTTTCTGTCTCTGCCAGATACAAGCTGAACCATATTTTCTTTGGGGGCATTGTGAATCTTTCCTGGGCGGGGAAAGCAAAATGTTGCATGACGGTGCGCAGGTGAAGCCCAATGGTAGGTGTCATCGCTACCATATCCTTCAGCTTATTAAGATCTTTGTGTTTCATTCGTCCTGGAACCATGGTTTCCTTTTCAGTGGGGATGTGCATGCCATACATGCCCAACGCTTCTCGTACCAGATTAAGGGTCAGCTTGAATCTTTTAAGCTCATGACCCGACAGCAGTGAGGGTAATACAAAGGTGCTGTCGCCTCCCTTGGCCCTGCTTGGCGTGATGGTACTGATAAGATATGAACATCGTAAGAAATCCGGCTTTGGTAAGTGGGCCCTGAAATAACTGTCCACACCGGCTTTGGTCCAAACTGATCGCATGACTTCGGCGTTTTGATAGCTTTCAAACTCACGCGTGAAAAAGTGGTAACGTCCCCATTTACCATTAAATTCCAATTCAGCTTCCCAGAAATAGGTTCCATCGCCCAATGGTCCAGCGACATCACTGAACCAATGAGCGTGTTTACCCACTTGCGAAGTGTGCCCTTGAGGAGGATCCTGAATGGGGAGCACATGCACAGCTTGAAGTTCTTGCGGCCTTTCTGTGAGATGTGGCTCGAGAAGGAGTGTTTCTATGTCCACAATATGAGCACTGGATCCGGCCTGAGAATTGGCACCACCTGCTTCTGCCATGGCCTTGCTTGCTGGTTGGTTCTGTGAGAATATAGAACCACATGTTAACATCGTAATGGACAGAATAAATCCGTTGTTGTCCCCGTTACAACATTAACATGAGGTAGATGATGAGTTAGTGGTTAGTAAGTGCACGAAGACAGTGTGTGTAGTTAATGCTTGGGTAGTCCTAGGAAACTAATGCAGTTAGTAAGTGAGGATGAATTCACAAATTGGGGTCGGGGGGTTTATTACAGGTCTTAGGCTGCCAAATGCAGTGGATGGGTTTTGCTCTTGGTTTCGTAGAGACTCTAGAGAGCTTTATAGGTGTATCGGCTTGGAAATGAGGCCTTTTAGGAACCCATTTACAAGCGATTAGGTTCGTGCTCATGGGCCTTGGTGTGTTCCTGAGTGTTGAAAACGAGTGGATGCCGGCTGTGCGAGTGAATGGATCATGGTGTATAGGATGTGGTCTTGGTGTAGCTATTTGAGCCCGCAAACAAGCCTTAGGCACCCAAATTTGTCTTGATTGTGGGCTAGCCTTCATCGACTTCTTGGGCACCCAAATAGATTTCACGTTAGCAGATGAATTTCTGAAAGACTTCTTATTGGTGTCGTGTTGTTGATTACTAATAAGAGGCTTTGCCCGTGTGGTTGGCTTGAGTGCAACCGGGTGTTCGCCTTTCCGCACCCACACTTGGTTCACTTGCTGAGACATTTTGTTGCGCAGGTACTTTTGATCTCTGGCATAGGTAGTACTCTGCTTCTTCTGCCTTTGATCCACCTTTGGTGGCTGCCTCCTTCGGGCCTTTGGAAAAGAAGGGAGTTCTGTTGCATCCCTCACTCCTTGTTTGAGAATATCCTTCCTCTGCAACACATAGTTTTGGACAAGAACAGCATGGTCAACTTCATGTGCACCCCTGGAGGGACCAAGAGTCTGTGCCTTTCCTAGTTCCTTGAGTGCTCCATTATCTAACTCTACTGTAATTCGACTATGATTGACCCATACCTGAAGAAGTCCACTTCTTAGGTTTAAGTTGACTACTTGGTCATAGATCCAGTCTTGACCCAAGACAAGGGGTTCCGTGAGGTCCTCATCTTGACACACTAGTACTTTAACTGTCATTGCCTCCTCATGAATATAGAGGGGAAGTTCCACTTCGCCCATGCAAAGGGTTTCCATGCCTCCCAATCCTATGAGATATGCTTCCACAGGATTGACAGTTAACTGCAACTCTTGACAGTAAGACAACTTAACAGCACTAGTGGCTGCACCTGAGTCAATCAAGGCTCTTACGGTCCTTGCAATCTTTCCTTGTCCTATATCTAGGGTTATGAAAGGACGTCGATCAATTATCCTATGCGAGCTTGTTCCTGCGACTTCACACATTGCCATATGATATCCTTGATCTGCATAGTCATTTTTTCTAGGCTGATCTCTACCTTGCCTTTGTAACTTCATCCTTCTGATGCGTTCTAAAGCTTCTGCTTGAGCTTCTTCTCGAATTCGCTTTTCTTCCTCTTTGCGTTTCTTAGCAATGTTGAGTCGGCTGAGCATTTCCTCCGTGAGGGGTTCCTGATACAACTTGACTCTGCAACCGCTAATATAGTTTGGGAGAACATCACCCTCTAACGTGGCTAGTTGTACTGCTCCACTCGTGGAGATCCTATTGATGATCATAGGTCCGTAGCCTCTCTTTTCTAGCTTCCTTGCGTGTTGCTTCAGTGTATAGACTAAAACTAGATCTCTTGCTTTCAAGCCCTTATCCTTCACATGGGCATCAAAGTATGCCTTCTGTCTCTTCTTAGCTGCATATATTCCTGCAGCTGCTCTCAGTCTTGTTTCTCCTAATCGTTCAAGGTCAAAAAGTCTAGAGGAGAGTTCATGACCCGTCCACTCGTGCTCTTGTGCTACTTTCAATGTAGGAATTAAGAAGTCCAAGGGTAGCACAACGTTTTGGCCAAATACCATCTGAAAGGGGGTGGCTTGGAGTACCGTTTTGTAGGCGACTCGGTATGCCCAAACAGCATGGTGTAGCTGCTTGTCCCAATCAGAGCGTTTCGTGTTCACTAATTTTGTCAGTACATTGCATAAGATCTTATTGGTGCTCTCAGCCTGTCCGTTAGCTTGAGGGTGATAGGGGGCAGACTTCTTGTGTATTACCAAGAATTCTTGGAGTAGAGTCTCAATCACTTCGTTCAAGAAGTGAGTGCCTCTATCACTTACTAGCTCTATAGGTAGCCCATATCTTGTGAATACATTTTCAAACAAGAATTTAGCAGTTGTCTGGGCGTCATTCTTTGTCGTGGCTTTTACCTCTACCCACTTAGTTAGATAGTCTGTTGCAACAATGATGTATTCTGCATGAGAACCCTTAGCTGGGGGATTAATAGGACCTACGAAGTCTATTCCCCACTTAGAGAATGCACGTCCACCCATCATAGGTTTCAGTGGCATCTCATCTTTACGTATAGGATACTGAGTTCTCTGATAGACATCACATCGTTTCACATGGGTATGTGCATCCATGTGAAGGGTCGGCCACCAGAAGCCCGCAAATAGTATTGCCTTGATCACCCGATCTGGTCCAAAGTGTCCTCCTGCTACACCTTGGTGAGCAGTTTCCAAAATCTTAAGATACTCACTTTCATGGACACATAGCCTCAGGTAACCGTCTTTACCACGCTTGTATAGATTATCACCGATAAGTGAGTAATCCTGGGCTTCTTGTTCTAAACCTCTTTTCCTAGCCAGAGTCATGTCTGGAGGGAATGTTTTCGTTCTCAGGAATGATATTAGTGGTTCACTCCAATCTGGCACAATGGATACTTTGATAAAGAGTGGCGTGTTCCACAGGTGGTTTAGTGCAACAGATTGGGCATTCCTTGCACAACCTTTGGACATCAGCTTCCATAGTTGGCCAATGCACTCCAAATCTCCTTAGCGTCTGTAAGGTTCGTTGCTTTGAGTAGTGTTGCTCTAATGCACCTACATGTGCTAAATGCAACCATTTATTGTACTCGTCCTCTTCTACGCAACAAGCCAAGATCCCTTGATCTGTGTGCTTGTACACACTTCCAGCCATGATGTGGTACTTTTGGGCTTTTACAACCTCTCTATTCCGTGTGTTTACCACTAGATGATTAGGTCCGTATGTCAATACTGGTACCAATGGCTTAGCCCACTGTGGCACCACTTCCAAATTAAACAAGTAAGCATCAGGAAGGTCATCTGATACTCCTTGTGGGGCTTCTCCCGATGTGAGCCTAGAGAGATGATCTGCTCTTAAATGAGTCCTCCCTTTTCTTACCACAACCTCAAAGTCATATTCCATGAGCAAGAGAAACCATCTCACTAATCTTCCTGTATTGCATGGCTTGTTTACGAGGTATAGCAATGCCTGATGATCAGTAAAAAATTTAAACTTATTTGCAAGCAAATAGTGTCTAAATTTCTTAACTGCATATACCATGCCTAAACCTTCTCGCTCTGTAGTGGTGTAATTCCGTTCAGCTGCATTCAATTGTCTACTGGCATAGGCAATTGGAAGATCCATATTACCTTCACCAGTAGGTTGTGCAAGCACGCATCCAATGGCATAATTGCATGCATCCACATGAACATGAAAAGGCTTATTCCAATCTGGTGTGGTCAAGATTGGTGCTGAACACAACCTTTGTTTAAGCTCCTGGAAGGAATTCTCACATTCATCCGTCCACTCAAAGTTAGTTAGAAGTCCGTACATGGGCTTTGCAATGACAGCATACATGTGAATGAATCGCCGGTAATAACCACAATGCCCCATGAAAGCTTGTACTTCCTTGACATTCTTTGGCCTAGGTAGCTCTACTATAGCTCTCACTTTCTCTTCCTCAGTAGATATGCCATTCTTTGACACTATGTGCCCTAGAATCTTGCCTTGCCTGACCATGAAAACACATTTTTCTGGGTTTAGGCAGACTTGATATTCTCTACATTTGTCAAAGATTTGTCTGAGTTCAGGAATATGGGTTTGTCTAATGTTGGAATGAGCACAAAGATCATCAACATAGACTTCTAAATTCTTCCTCAGGAACTCCTTAAACACATGGCACATCAGTCTCTGGAAGGTGGCTGGTGCGTTGGTAAGCCCAAAGGGCATTACTCTAAAAGCAAAAATGCCCCATTCTATGGCAAAAGCCGTTTTATGCTCATCCTCTGGAGCTATGGCTACTTGGTTGTAACCCGAAAATCCATCAAGGAAGCTGTACACTTCCTTGCCTGCCACTCTTTCTAAGAGATGTTCTGTGATGGGAAGCGGATAGTTATCTCGAATCGTGGCTGCATTAACCTTTTTCAAGTTAATGCACACACACAGCTTGCCATTCTTCTTGGGCACCACTACGATGGGGGATACCCATTCAGTGTGCTCAATTTCATAGATAAATCCAGCTTCAACCAATCTATCTATCTCTTCTTTGATCTTAGCAACGTAATTATCGTTATATGTATAGGGCTTTTGCTTAGAGGGTTTAGCATCTGAGGTCATGGGGATGGTGTGTGAGCATATGTCCGGGTCAACACCTTTCAAATCCTTGTAACTCCAAGCGAAGACATCTCTATATTCTCTCAGCAAGGCAATTAACGCCTGCTCTTCTTCTTCTGTTAGGTCATGGCCTATGTACGTGCATCTCTCCTCTCCTTCTTCTAGGGCCACTACTATTTTCTTGGTGGTTTCTTTGTTATCATAGGCTTCTCCTGATTGTGCCTCTCGTTTAGGCATTCTTATCATGACTCTCCTGTCATCTATCTCATACTTCTTAAAATTTTCTGGAACCTCAAACAAAGATTCTTCCTCTTCTCGTGAGACTTCTCTCTTCTTTCGTTTTTTTCCTTCTTCCTTCGGGGTCACATGTGTTGCTAATCTTACATCATTTGTAAGCTCTCCATGTCTCTAGGGTTGAAATTCTACTTCATGGAAGTATTCTTCATCTGATGCAAAAGGTGGATCCATAATGATTGATTCTAGATCGGAGTCACTTGCATCCTCAAATGCATCAGGGCTAGGTTCGCATTCTTCTAGAACTGCCTCTCCCATGATTGGCTCTATGGAGAAGATTGAAATGTCATAGCCATCCTCATCACAGTGAGGTGTCCATTGTTCCTCATTGATGGCTACATCCATGGTTGCTAAAATTTCTGCCCAGCCGTGAGGTTCAAATTCTTCGTCTGGAAAAACTACAGGTGCATAGGCTGGGTCTTGAATTGATCTATGGTTTTCTTTTGCACCTACCTCTCTGGCTTTTTCTCTCTTCTCTTCGTCTACTGCTACTTTGCACATCCATAAGTGGGTGTCTTCATGCATCCAAGAGGATCCTGACCCAATGGAATGCACCGATTCCGTTTCATCTTTGGCTCTATGGATGGGGTTCCATTGGATGGGAGGTACATCTCTATGAGAGTAATCTTTGAGATTTACTTTGGTTGTAACACCTAAGTGTTGCAAATGCAAGGAATTGGTTCCCCAGTCCTGTACCACTTGCAACTGTCGCATAAATGGTCTTCCCAAAATCATCTCATAGGCATGATTTTTGCTGAAGTCACATATAGCAAATGTATGCTCAAACTCGACACCACAGGTGGTGAGAGTTATTCCTTCTAGCAATCCTAAGGGTCTCTCAATATGACCATCGGCCATCTGCAATTTCATTCTCGTTGGCCTGAGTGCTGGCTTGCCCCAACGCTTCCATAGGGAAGTGGTGGCAATTGCAACTCCGGCACCTGAGTCCAAAATTGCCTTGGTGGTGTACTCCTAGTATGTAATGGGAAGATAGGTGTTCCCTTCTTCGCCTTCACACATGTCTCCTATCTTATCCAAGGGTATTTCTGGCACTATTCTCTGGGATCCTACCCGAGAACGAGGTTTTGCTATCTCTGGTACTTGTTTGGCGACATGTTTCCATAATTCAGGTCTAACCTTGAGTAGCTCTTCTAACTTGAGATTGCACTGCACGTTAGTGTTCTTCACTACCTCAGTGTTCCTAGGTATGACTGAATCTTCGTTTCTTACCATGACTGTAGGTGCTCTCATACAGGTGGACCTTGCTTCCCATGGGCCTGTGAAATGGGGTAGTTCTTGTAAAGAATTAGACTCAAAGTCTAATCTTTCTTGAGATTGGATACTCTCCTGCTCTCCATAAATGGATGGGATGTCTTGTGGGAATTGGTCATGTGCATCATCCACAAGTTCAATAGGAGGAGGGACTTTACTCTCTTTAGCCCATTTGTCTTCTTGAATCTCTCGTAGGAATTCTGGTGTAAATCGATTCATAGAAGGTGATGTGTCTGGCTCTGTAGAGTTAGGCACATAGGCTTCAGGCACATAGGCTGCTTGAGCAGGAATGCTTACTCTTTCACTTACCTTGCCCTTGTGTTGAAAGGCAGGTTCCTTTTGTGATTGTGCCATCAGATTCTTTATTCTTTCTAGGGAGGGGGGGTTGTCTGGTTCAGTGGAATTGGCCACATAAACTTCCGATGGGGAATGGGTCATGTTTTTGCTTGCTTTATCACTTTCTTGATTTTTTTCTTCCTTGGCAGATCTTGCAATTATGCCCTCTAACTTCTCTAGAAGTCCATCCAAGTGTAATTGCGTCTTGGCTGAGCCCGAGTAATTGAAAAGGCGACTGGCTTCAAACATAGTCTCAGCCAATGCGACCATTTTCGCGCAAAGCTTGGTTCTTTCTATCTCTAGGTCAGCTCTAGGGTAACACTTGTCATGATCCGTGACATTTGGCCCTTCTTGGATTCTGGCCTGATATGCTTTAAGCATCATGTCTATATCTTCAGGAGTGGGATCAGCTAATACTGATCCTACTCTAGGGGGTGGTGGAATCATATGAGGTGGGTCGGAAGGTGGCGGTTCGGATGGCGATGGGAATGGCGGTGGTGGGATAGTGTGAGAGGGGGTTTGAGAGGTGAGTTCAGTTATCCTGGCTTTGGTTTCTCTTATGCTTTCCTCGAGTTCACTCATCTTTTTAGCCCATTGTCTTTTCATTCTTTCTCGACTATCTTTCCACGCTCTAGTCCTTTTCTTTGTTATGCTCTCGGTTTCACTAGCCTCTGGGTTCTTATCCTGGTTTACTCCTTGGTTCTGCTGCAATGCCTGAGCTCTAGTCACTACCTGTACTGGTGCGGTGGACGTCACACTTCCTATGGAGTCTACCACCAACCCAATAACGTTGATAGGCGTGATTTTTGGCATATTATTGGGGTTCTTTGGGCAATCTCGTAAGAGATGCTCTTTTCCACAATCTTGGCAAAAGCCTTGGATCGTCACTGACTGGGTTTGTGTAGGTGGAGGTAGGGGGCAATCACGAATGAGGTGATCTCCTTGGCATCTGTAGCACGGTCCTCTTGGGAATGGAGGTCTTACTTGCCTAGGTTGAGGCCTAGGGTTGGGGTTTGCATACATGACGTTTGTGTAATCTGACTCCCAACTAGGTTCATTCAGCTCTTCGCTGTAATAGAACTCACCATGTTCTGGAGACTGCATGTAGTACGCCTGGGGACTATCAACATGTGTAGAATCAAAGCTATGGTCACTCGGGTCACTTTCAGAAAGCAGTGGTGTTACAGGGACAATAGCTCTATTCAGGTTCTCTTCTGCAGCTGCATATTTTACTGGGATCGCATTAGCTGGGGTAGGGGGTTGTTGAGCTAACACAGGCTGAGGCCTTTGTTGGTTTTGGTAGGGTTGCTAATACGGTTGTTGTGGCCTGCCATATGGTTGTGGAGGGTATGGGTTCTGGTACCTTCCTTGCTGAGGGTATGGCTGAGGGTACGTCTGCCTAACGGTTTGCTTATTGTAGGGGCAATCTTCTGCGGTGTGATTGGTGTACCTTCATTCTATGGTGCAGTACTGACTACTAGGATTCACTTGGGGTTGGGCCATAATGGGACAGACATTCGCCATGTGGTCGCCGCCACAAGTATAGCACCTTTTCACAAGGGCAAACCTTGGGATTTGTTTGCTAGTTACACCTAATTTCTAAGCTACTTTATCTGCAAGTTCCTCGATTGATGTGGATTGCGTGGAAGAGAGGCTAGAGGCACTATCCGAATCTTTGTATATCTTAGCAAGCTCTAACTCCTCCCCTAGGTTATCCTCGATGTCAATGCACATGCGCACACACTCTTCTATGGTCCTAGGGTCTTTCAAGTACACATATGATCTTAATTTGGTACTTAGCAATCCATCCAAGAATAAGGCCACTTGCATAGCTGGTGTAGGTAGCTCCGAAACAGGGCATCTTTCTAAGTATTGTCTAAATCTTCTTCCTGCAAGTCTCACAGTTTCTTGAGGGGTTTGCTTGAAGCTGTGAATCAGCGAGGAGGTATTATGCCTTATGCCACTCTTAGAGAGTTCAATAATGAAAGCCTCTAGGAGTTGGTCTATGCTCCTGAACTGCCTCTCATTTATTGGCTGAAACCATGTCAAGGCAGTGTTCCTAAGGGTCAGACCAAAGGCATTGTATTGCGTGAATAGATCCTCCACTTGTTCAGCTCTCAGGACTTGTCTAAACTCAGCCACATGATCGTATGGATCTCCCGTGCCATCAAAGTAGTTCTTCATGGACTTAACTAGCTAAGTCGGTCTCAACGTCCTTGTGTGCTCTCTAGGTCGTGGTAGAGGGAACTCATCCGCATTTCTCTGATTCTTGTGAGCTCTAAGTACCTCAGGTTCTACTCTATTTGTTTCCGTCCTCGTTCTTTCTCTGCCCACTGGGTTGGCAAAGCTTACTTCTGGTCTATCTCTTTGCATTCCATGAGCTTGGGATGTTCCAGCACCAGGGGGACCATAGGATACATTCGATCTTGGTTGGGGGAAAACGAATTCACCCTTCCAAGTGTAAGCATGCCTATCATGTTCTGTCACCACAAAGATCCTCTCTGAAGCGTGATCTAAGTAGGTCACTCTACCTGGGCTATCAGGATCCTTAAACTCATAGATCATGATTGTTCCTATATCAGTTGGCTGATCAGATTTGTACCTCCAAAAGGCTTCGTCAGTCTCTCGATTGAGAAGCAGACCTATGCTCTTGTTGTCTTGGGGAACCCACTCAGGTGTGATAATCCTAGTGAGAACAGATTTGCCTCGGGGGGTTCTAGGTTCTACACCCATGTTTCCTTGTTCCAAGTCACCTAAGTCCGCTTCTAAGATCACATTTCCGAATTCGTCCGTCCTATGTGGATGACTGGTGACTACGTATATGGTTCCTTCTTTGTCCAGGTATGCCCCGTTTTCAAACTTGACAGCTGGGTGCTCTAATCCTATGGATTGGTCAGGGTTTTTAATCTGGACCACGGATCTTCCTAGGCCGTCCTCATAGATGCTGACACCTAATCGGTTGGTCCTAAGGTATTCCAACTGTGTTTTGTAAGGGCCTTCTATCCTGTGCAAGTATGGCACACCTGAACTTCCCGTAGGTCTGTCCATGCCTTGAGACATCTCTGATTCATTGGTATCAGAGCTAGGGTAATGCGAGTGGTGACTCAACTACTGGGCCCAAGACCTTGCAGTATGATTGACACTAGCCTCTGAAGACCTAAGGCTTTGTCTCTCTCTTACTAGGTGTCGTCCTGATCTAAGGTTCATATGCCTAACTGATTTACCCAATTTCTCCAGGTACAACCACGTTTCTGAGTCCTTTTGTATCGGTCACTTGGTTCTTTTTATGTTGATTATCGTGTTTATACTCTTGTCTGATATCACGTCGTTAGGAATACTTGAGTTTAATTTCGCATTTGAGTTTGGTCGTTTCACGTTAGGTTCTTTTCCTTTAAAGTTGTCGTTCACACACACACAGGTTATCTCTTGACTTGCACTTGATTTCTTAGACAGTCTTTGATTTATCTTGTGCCTATCGTTGCCTGGAATTACTTCTAACACTACCCGCACTTAGCCTAAACTAAGAATTGACAGAGGGTGTTGCGGGTTTTCCAACCTTGAGTTCCTTTCCTTGTATTGTTGCCATGGTGTGCCCAGGACGCGTGTTCCCAAGCCTGCACTTACTCTTGCCTTGCGTACCCTTCGCTGCTCTCAAAGGACCTGTAAAAGGCCCACTGTTAGCTCAAGACTTAAATTCAAAAGACAGAACCAATCACTTTCATGCATGTAACACTTCACCAATTTGCACTATGACTTTTTGGACACAACTCTAGAGATCCCTGAATTTTTGTTCCCCCTGGGTATGGTCAACTTCAAAAGACCCTATCTAATATTCCTGATCTTAATTTAACCGTAACCAGTCGATGTTTTTGTTGTACTCCCCGCGAGCTTTCCAACAAAACAAGAATCACGGCAAACAAATTTCGTATGAGAAAGTTATGCCAGTTCAGGGTTTTGGGACTCAAATCGGATTAAACTAGGTTAACAGGCAAACAGGAATTCTCGAGTTTACTTGAGTCATGCCCTCGCAATGCAATACTACACCCTTGTGTTTGTCCCACACTTGGCCAAAATTTAGACCACTATTTTTACCTTAAAAATTTGACCTAAATTGCCCTTCTAACGTGTTCACAAAGTCTGTCGGTCGCGATTGACAGGTCAGTCGCGATCGACGTGTTGATCGCGATTGACAGATCCGTCGTGGTTGTCAGTCGCGATTGACTGGTCAGTCGCGATTGACAGGGGTTATGAAAAGTCAATCAGTCGTGGTCAAAGGGTCGTTGACTCTGTCGGTCGCGATTGATGGGTCGATCGCGATTGACAGGTCGGTCACGAGGGTCTGTCCGTCGTGGTCAAACAATCGTTGACTGTGTCGATCGCGATTGACAGAGCCGTCGGGGCTGTTAATCGTGGTCAAACAGTCGTTGACTGTGTCGGTCGCGATTGATGAGTCGATCGCGATTGACACGTGTCACGCGTATGGTCCGTCGGTCGTGGTCAATTGGTCGTTGACTCTGTCGGTCGTGATTGACAGAGCCGTCGTGGGCTGTCGATCGCGATTGACAGATCTGTCCGTCGTGGTTTGTCGGTCGCGATTGACAGAGCGATCGCGATTGACAGAGCGATCGCGATTGACAGAAATCTGAGGAATTTCAAGAAACTAAACACATTTTTGGGAAGCTCTAGGCCTGTAGATCATGGTTTTGCACTTTGTTTGGTAATTTGAGCGTTTTTTCTGTCGGTCGCGATTGACAGAAGTCGGCGACACACAGACAGTTGCTTCGAATTCCGTACCTGCGCAGAGTGCTGGGGACGATGATGTGACCTGTACCTGCAAGACAGCTCAAGAAACATGCAAAAACAGCACACGCAATTTCGCTCTCTCGCTCTCTCGCTCTCTCTCACAAGTGAAATGAGGGAAATGAGGTGGAGATGGTGATATAGTCAAAAAACTGAAATTTTCGCGATGATGGAAATGGAGGTGGAAGATGGTGATGATGATGATGGTGATGAGGATGGTGAAGAAAAAACAAGAAAATAGATGAAAGTGAAGAAAATACCTACAACTCCAACGCGTCAACTCTACGTCTTACCATCACACGCTCGTCCTCAAAGCTCGATCCCCGGCAACGGCGCCAAAATTTGGTGTAGCTCAGTGATGAGTAGCACCTGCTTTAATGTCAATCCGGGAAGACGTGAGGATGGTATGAAGACCTCGAACAAGTGACGGCACAAGTGCGTGAGTGAGAGGCACACAAACATGCACACACATACACACACACGCGCACACACGGCAAGACAAAGAGAGAGAAGCAATGGAGTTCTTAGATTACTTTCAAGAAACTCTTACAAGTTCGTTTCAATTACAATCTCCCCTCAAAAATGAGCTCTCTAGCTCCTTTTATAGTTTTTGACTAGTTTTGGCCCTGTTCAGACCTATTGTCCGGCCTAGTTAAAAATTAGGTTCCAGGGCTTATTAGAGGGCTCAAACGAGATCTAAAAAATGTGAAAATTGGCAGGTAGATACTTCTAAAGCTCCTCAAGCTCAAGGACTCCTTGGCTTGCACAAAATGGAGCTACAAAAAGATGAAATGGTATTTACAATGGTGTTTAGTGATGAGAATCACTTTTAATTGGTGTAAAGGTTTTGAAAAATTAAAGGTTGCCTTAGTGCTAGATCTGCGTGAATGCTCATACTTGCTTCTTCATGAAGAGAATTATTGGCCTACTTGCCAGATCTTCTTTGACTGCCATGTCTGCTTGTGTTGTCCCTTCGCTCTGACTCTCTTCGTCTTGTGGCTCCTTCGGTTCCCTGACTGGTGCCAACAAGGACACATGCTAACTTTTGAGTAGGACATTAAGGGAGACAATGATAGGAGTGCAAGTCAAGCTATGTACTCCAATGACAAGAAAAAGAATGGCAAAGGGAAGCAGTCAATTGATGATGAAGGAGCTTCAAGTCAAGCTAATTTCACAAAAGGAAAGATGAACTTCAAAGGTAAAGGAAGAGGAGGTGAGAAACAAAGACAATACTAAAGCCTGTTGGATTTGTGGCAGAACAAATCATTTGGCAAATGATTGTTGGTATAACAATCAAAATGGTGGAAGTAATAACTAGAGCTTCAATCAAAGAGGTATAGGAGGCAAAAACCAAAGAGGCAATTTTAGAGGAAGAGGTGGTAGGACATCATATGCTAGAGGAGGTGGAAGAAGTTTTCAATCTCATTCCTACAACAAAAATTATTATAATTATGCATCAGATAGAAAAGATGACATGACTCTCATCTTGAATGCAACTCATGAAGGAGTAGGAGAAGATCAAAGGGTGTTCTATATTGACTCAGGATGTAGCAATCATCTGAGTGGCAATATATCATTGATGACTGATATGGAAGCAAAGGTGAATGGACATACACTCAAACAGGAGATAACACCAAGCATAAAATGGAGAGCATTGGATCAGTGAAGACAAAGACTGGAAGCACACTCTTGAGCAAGGTACTTTATGTTTTTACTATTCCTAAAAACTTGATAAGTGTAGGACAAATTGTGGAGAAGCGATATGAAGTAATTCACAAATGATGGTGTTTATGTGCAAGATCCAAGTCAGGGATATATAAATATCATTGCACGTAAAAAGGAAGGAAGGCCGTTTACTCTCAAGGTCCAAGGTAATGTGGGACATGCATTATTTACTTATGGAAGTCAAAAGATGTCTGAGTTAGAACTATGACATAAAAGGCTAGGTCATTTCAATGAGAGAGCCATAAATGAAATGTCAAAGAATGATGTGGTGCTTGGATTTCCAAATGTTGAAGGTCAACACATGGTGTACAAGTGTGAAGCTTGTCAACTAGGTAAAGCACACAAAAGTTCATACAATAAATTAGGGTACAAGTATTCAAATCTGCTTGAGTTAGTTCATACAGATGTGTGGGGTCCTTCAAGGGACTATAGCATAAATGGATCCAGATATTATGTGTTGTTTGTTGATGATGCAACTAGATGGATTACTTTATATGTAATCAAGGATAAGTCAGAAGTGTTCAAGACATTCAAGCATTATCATGCTTATCTAGAAAGGATTACAGGACAAAAGCTCAAGAGGTTGAGATCAGATGGAGGGGGAGAGTATTTCTCTAAAGAGTTTGATGATTATTTGTGGAATCCAGGTATAGATAGAGAAGTAACTTGCAGGTACTCCCCTCAAAAAAATGGAGTTGCAGAAAGAAGAAATAGAACTCTTGTAGAGTTCACAAGAGCAATGATGAAGGAGAAAAATTGTCCAAACTACTTATGGGCAGAAGCTATCAACACTGCAACATACCTTGTGAATAGGTTACCTTGTAAAGGTTTGGATGGAAGAACACCTTATGAAGCATGGTGGGGTAAGAAACCTACTCTTGATTATTGTAAGGTATTTGGATGTTTAGCATATGCTTATGTTCCTTCACAATTGAGACATAAGCTAGAACCCAAAGCAGAGAAGTATGTGTTTATTGGGTATGATGATAGACAGATGGGTTACATGTTATGGAGTCCATCCACAAAGCAATTTCTTGTTACAAAAGATGTTACATTTCATGAGCAAAGCACATGGTATATAGGGTCAACAAATGATTATGCAGATGTTGAAGAAATACAAAGGAAAGGGAAGACAAAAGTAAATGTGTATGAAGAAGATATTGATGATGTTGATTATAAAAATAAATTGTAGGACAATGTTGAACATGGGCCAAGATTTGATCCAGAATCTAATGTGATTGAGACTTCAAGAAGTGCAGAGGGGCAGAAGATCTTTGAGAGAAAGGAAAGAGCCTATCAGGTATAGCTATGATACATCTTTCTTAACAACAAAAGATTATTCTTACATTGTGAAGACAGAAGAGGATCCAACTACATATGAAGAAGCTAAAGGTAAACAGAATTGGGAGAAGGCAATACAAGAAGAGTATGATGCTCTACTTGAAAATGAAACATGGGAATTTTTGCCAAGATCAAAGAATCAGAAGGCCATTGGATGTAAGTGGGTATATAAAACAAAAATGTTTGCAGATGGAAAAGTGTCTAGATACAAGCCTAGACTTGTGGTTAAAGGTTATGCCCAAACTTATGGGGTAGATTATGATGAAACCTTTAGTCATGTTGCTAAGATGTCTACAATTAGAACATTGGTTGCAATTACAACTTGTAAAGGATGGAAGCTATCACAATTAGATGTGAAGAATGCATTTCTGAATGGATACATTCTAGATGAAGTGTAGATGGAGCAACCAGAGGGTTTCATGGAGTCAATTGGATCAGATTATGTGTGTAAGCTCAAGAGAACTTTGTATGGTTTGAAGCAAGCTCCAAGAGCATGGAATTACAGGCTTGTTGAGTTCTTGAATGAATGTGGATATCAAGCATCAAAGGTAGATAGTAGCTTGCTAGTGAAGGCAAGTGAAAATGGATATATAAATATACATGTGTATTTATGTTGATGATATTATTGTGACAGATACAGATGCTCAAGGAATCAAGGAGCTTAAGAAACAAATAGTGAAGGAGTTTAAGATAAGTGATTTGGGAAACTTATCTTATTTCTTAGGAATGCAGATTGTGTATACTCAACATGGACTATATGTTACACAAGAGAGATACTTGAAGAACCTTCTGGTCAAGTTTAACATGGAGGATCGCAAGCCTTCAACCACACCATTGGAGGTAAATCATAAATTGAGCAGTTTATGCATTGTCCAAAGAAGACTCATTGGATTGGAGCTCAAAGGGTACTCATATATCAAGGGAACTTTGAGTGAAGGTTTGTATTATGGATTTACTTCTGATACAAGAATCAAAGTGTTTAGTGATGTAGATTGGGCAGGTGATTCAGATGATAGAAGATGTACTCATGGGTATCTATGTTATTTTGGAGATAAAGTAGTTTCTTAGTGCTCAAAGAAGCAACATATAGTTGCTTTGTCATCCACAGAAGCTGAGTATAAAGGAATGGTAGAGGCTGCAAAAGAAGTGATATAGTTAAAGACCTTGTTAAAGAGCTTTGGAACTAATAAGAGTACTCCAATTATTTTTGGAGACAATATGAATTCATTATATTTGGCAGCTAACCCTGATTTTCATGCCAAGACTAAGCACATAGAGATTCACTATAATTTCTTGAGGGAAAAGGTACTTGATAAAGAGATTGAAGTATTGTATACTCCAACAAAAGAGCAAGTTGCAGATATGTTGACAAAAACTTTAGATGGACCTAAGCTAGAGAGGTTCAAAGAGATGGCAAGAGTAAAGAAGAATGAAATAATCACAATTAGTGATAGAGGGGGAGCTCTTGGAACAAAAAAATCCCAAATTGATGATTATGAAGAGCTTGAAGCAAGTCAATGGTGAGATTGAAGTGAAAGAGGTCATTTGAGAAAGTGAAGATATTTCTGAATGGTAGCTTGTATACATATGTACATTACAGGTGGAAATCCTTGTACTATGAGTATAGGTAATCCTTAGGATGATAAGGAGTAATGTAATAGACACGGGATAAGTCTAGAAACATATTTATATAAGTCAATGATGCAAAGAAATAAGTGTGAGAGTCATTAGAAGCCAAGTGTCAATAAGGTAGATGTGTAGAGAGTCATCTTCAAAAATTAGCGACGAGTATTTCTCTGATTTCTTTCAGTCTGATCATGTGGATTAGGAAATATTTTGTACACATCTAATCTAGAAGCTTATGAAGCTATGTTCAAAGTTTCATGGCCTAATTCGTTTCATGCTGTGAGTATCATCAATAGGAACATGTGTATGTAAAGTTTGTAGGTAGACCTCTCAGAGTCGCACACTTTTTCGTGTCAATGTTTTGCTTGGATCTCAGTGCACAGTGTAAAGTTTTTGATGAATGAGCATTCAAAATCTAAGTTAGAAGGTAGGGAAGGTATGGCTAAAAGCATTTAGCAAAACAGGATCTGTGCTGTGAGAAATCAACCTTAGAAGTTAGCTATGTCAAAGTCACTTGTTCAAGAAGATAGATTCTGACATACTTTTGATCTTAAGGATCAAATTGAAGTTTTTATTATTCTTTTGAAGAACTAATGGTTGATATGATTGTACAAGCATAGCTTGGAGATATGTGCATCATTAGTTTGAAGAAAACTGAAGATATGTGCAGGTAATGAAGTCAATCTTTAAAGCAGACTTCTTGAAGAAGAAAGATTTTCACTTAGCGAAGTGATAGTGGAAGATTTGGTAAATGAAGGTAACATTTGTGTAAAGTTTGGTCCATAACTAATATAGAGGTGTTCTTAAATCAGTATAGATCAAAGCTTTGGAGATTTAGAGGTCTCCAATAGAGGCCAAGGCAACTAAGAAGAATGATGCAAGGACCACGGCTAAGTTTCTGTTTGAGAACATATTTAGTAGGTTTGGATTGCCAATCAAAATTGTAAGTGGCAGAGGCACACACTTTGTCAATGAAGTAATAGAAGCTTTAATGAATGAATTCTTAGTGATTCATAAGAAATCAGCCCCTTATCACCCACAAGCCAATGGACAGGCTGAAAGTTCGAACAAAATCTTATGTACAGTTCTCACTAAGATTGTTAACAATGGCCGTTCCGATTTGGACAAGCAATTACATCATGCTTTATGGGCATTTCGGGTAGCATACAAAACAGCCATAAGAACTACTCCGTTTAACCTGATGTATGGACAGAATGCCATCTTATAAATTGATTTCCTAGTACCTACTCTTAGAGCAGCCTCAAATTATGATTGGATGGGACACGAGTTATCGACTCAGTTGGACCAAATTGAAAAATTACATGAAACAAGATTACAAGCAGTGGCAGGTATTTACGCTGCAAAAAGACGACAAAAGGCATATTTTGATGCCCATATTAAGGATAAAAATTTGAAGGAAGGAGATTTGGTCGTGGTATATACCTTGAAGCAACATGCAAAGAAACTACAAAAAAGAGGATATGGCCCCTTGGTGATCAATCGTATATCAACCAGCAGAGCCATCAGCTTAGCAACCCTAGATGGAGAAGTATTGCCTAACTATATAAGTGGCTGTCGAATAAAGAAAGTATTTACAGCCATTGACAGAGGAAATACTGTCACGACTTCTAACGGCAAAAAATAGACGAGAAGAGGACAAAAAAATACGAGAAGAAGCAAGACAGGAAGCCCTAGAACGAGTAAGAAAACGGAAGGAATGGATGAGAGAGAGGGATGAAAGATATCAGCTAGGAGAGGAACTCATCCCAGTGGCTAAATTTAGAGCCTCTACCAACTTAGGACATACAACAAAGCAAGCATATTTGAACTTGGGAGCTGGAACAGTGGAGTACCACTTGGTGGATGCTCTCATTGACATAGGAGCAGCTCTCAGCTGCATCAAGTCTTCTTTGACTCATAAGCTCAAAGAATAAGTACGTCCAACCAAAGCACATCTGATTGGAATAGGGGGAAAGGTGACTAAATGTATAGGCGAGATTACATTGTCACTGCACCTAGGCAATAACACGATGCAACATAAACTCTTCGTGTGTCATGATCAAGATTTACTAGAAGAACTTGTTTTAGGACAAGATTGGATATATGAATACGAAGTAACTATCCAATTAGCCTTGGGCTACATATCAACCAAGAGAGGGCATCGTGAAGTATTCAGTGTGTTAGAAGAATGACATGTCAAAGCCAAGTGTGTAGACCCGAGAGATCAATTACTCATGCATGATGATGATTGTAC
Organism: Ceratopteris richardii; assembly: GCA_020310875.1. Lineage (NCBI taxonomy): Eukaryota > Viridiplantae > Streptophyta > Polypodiopsida > Polypodiales > Pteridaceae > Ceratopteris > Ceratopteris richardii. The sequence continues at coordinate 182,581,966 of CM035422.1, read as the reverse complement.
CTCCACCTCTACTATGGAACCCCCACCTCCAAGCACTTCATGTGAGAGTACACCAATTTTTAATCTTACGCACCCTCCTCATCCAATGGCCCCATCTACTAACATCGTCTCCATGGAAAGCCCTAGTGAGGAATCAAACACAAGAGTGACTAGTCAGTATAATCACCCCGAACTTTCTTGCATCAGAATATATCCCATTCTAGGCAACAAACAAGCTTGGATTAGACAAGATCAGGTGATAGCATATCATCAACAACACAACCATTATCTACACAGAAAACAACAACAGTACAAGGACACTAGTCAAGCTGGACCCTGAGGTCCATAGAAGATTGCCCAATTATGGATACCAAAGAAATTGATTGCCACTCAACCTTCTAGAACACAAATATGGGTTCCCAAATCAAAGGTACCAACAAAGACCACCAAATGGAAAACATGAATACACAAGAAGGATCAGTATGACATGAAGATGAGGGATCAAGAAAGATGCGACGACTTGCAATTGAAGAAATAGAAATACTCAATGAGTGCAACACAAGGATATGAAGGGATAGCAAAGTGGAAGTACAATGTGAGAATCGCACCAAGCACCAGAAAGAATGGAGATACAGTCAACCGTAGAAAAATAAAACAAATTTGGATGCCTAAATGCCGATCAATCCACATACATCAACCAGAGACTTGAGCTTGCACACATCTTGAGTTCTAGGAACATAGAGCATGCATAATAGGGCCACATTACAAGGCCATGCATTCGGCACCCAACTCTTCTTCTACTTATTAGTGAAGCACATTTCCCTCTCAGGGAATAGGAGAGCACTTGTACAATAATCCCAAGGAAAATAATTAAAGATACAATAAAAGCTCCGGCTAAGTACTAATGTTTTTGTTTTCTTTCAAAAAGAAATAGAAAAACATAATATAGGTGAAAAAAAATCCTAGGTACTACCTTTGTCACACACACGAAGGGGGGACAACACAAGTCACTCGGAGAGTGGTCCAACTCATGAAGGCTAAGTGGAAGATAACTAATGCAACCACTCTTACACTGATTGTGGTGTGTATTGAGTGGAGATGGCATCCCCAAATTCTGAGGCTACATAGGAGGAAGAGGTCTTGCTTCTTCCCTTGGAATCAATTACTAAGGCGAGAGGTCATTGGTTCCTTGAAGACCAACCTGTTTCAGATCTCATCTTCATGGCCACCATCAAGATCATGGATAAGGATCACTACTTTCCATTAATGTCACAAGACTTCCAAACCATAATCCAGGGCCTACCATGCGTCATAGATCTTTGGACAAGGGCGGGAATCGACGCATTTCTGCAACTTCCAATATATTTACCATATTTTCAAAGATGCACCCAAGTTATGAACACACTCTAGTCCGCAGCAGATAAGCCTTCGATCCCGGAAGCTAAAGTGCTGAATAAAACAGGTGCATGGAAAACTATTCAATTCACTCATGAAGTCATCAACAAAGCTTTTGGATGGAATCAGAATGGTCTCACCAATCTCAAAGATGAATGTCATGATGCGAAAAAGAAAACCTTTCTGGAAATCAACAGAACAGATATTGAAGAATCAGTTCGATTGGTGCATTAGCCCTTTTGTTTCCCCAGCATGAACAAATATATTGCACCCCAAAAGATCATGGTTCAATTGCTCTCCCATGCTATGAGGCAATTCGGGAATCAAGTCAACTTTACTCCATATGTACAAGAACGCCTATTCAAAGCTAAGAAGAAATGGAGTTAGAAGAAGTTTCTGAATGGAAGCTTTGCATTGACCTTGCTGATTTATGAAGCACTTGAGATGAAAGAATGTCTACGATTAATGCCAACCTCCACCGAAATGGCAAAATATGTGAAGTCGGCCACCATCCCAAAGAAAAAGAAAACAACCATATCCATAGAGGAGGTGGGAACAAGTTCCAAGTAACCGATGCGAGGGGCTAAGCGGGCTAGAGACAAAGAGGTGCAAGAAACACCACAATCAAAGCGGACACATTTGCTACCAAGAATTTCATTGACACAACCACCTATAACAAAATGAGATCTCTTTGCAGCACTAGAAGAAATGCATACTTACATGCAAGGCTAAGTCAACCTCAATGTCCAAGGACATCAATATAGGCAGGCAAGACAAGTGCAGCAACAGGAGGACAAGGAACTTAGCCCATCATTAGCTACCATATACAAGGAATTGGGATTAGAAGATTCAAGTGAAGAATCTAGTCGTGAGAATGCCACATTGGACACAGACATACAAACAAAAATGAACAATGAGGAATGGATGGAGATTCACAAAGTCAAAACCACCCTCGACAATCAACAATCACAAGTACAGAACTAAGAAGCATCATCTGAACAAATACACCTCATTCAATTGAGCGAACAATTCCGGATTAGCATAAGGGAAGCATCTATAACACAAACAGATGTGATGCCACCAATAAAGGAAGAATTACAAACAAACCTGGAAAATGAAAGGCTCTTACAACGAAATATGGAAAAAAATTGTGATTGAAATCCCGGATGATACAAGGTAAGACAATAATCAAAGAGGCTGAGCCAAAGATACAACTTCATATTCAGCAGCCCCACGACACAACACTACATGTGGCACAAGGGAAAGATGTTACCATTGGGGAAGAACCTAGCATACCGACAACGTGGTTAAATGTAGATGTTACTCAGTTGAAACCAATAGTAAAACAAATGATACAGACAACAATGGATATGCAACAACAAATGATGGAAACACACGCAGACTATGACAAGGACATGAGAGAAAAGCATCAATTTCAAGTAATTCGTGAACAGTTGTCTATGCAGCTAGTCCAAGCTCAACAAGTAATTTCATCCAAAGAAATAAAATTCACAGAAGTCCGAGGGTTATGCACTACACGAACAGAGTAGAATCAAAAACTCCAAGAGCAAGTTATAGAGCTAAACAAGCAAACATCGGGACACCAATAGAACCACAACCAGGAAATCCTACTAACGAGGTAGAGGTACGTCCTCTATCTCCCCCAATTTATAGTTCTCCAATAAAAGAGCAGATGGCAGAACCGTGTGATGATCATCCCATGCCATATATTTCATAAATAAGTCAGAAGGAACGTGCATTATTGGTGTCCTGGTTGACAGAAAATTTTGAAAATGAGGTAGTTAGAGTATGAAGGAAGCCAAAATTAAAGGAAAAGTCTTGGATAAGATTATAAAGCCCTTCAGTATCCCTTATGGGCTACTGAAAGAGAAAACACGGCGATACATAAAGCATATGACGCAAAAAGATCCCGATGAGCATTTGCACTTCAAAGAAAACACCTTCGATTACACACAAGAAGAATTTGAAGCTGCCCAACCTTTGTGGAGAAGGAAATTTTTGGAAAAGAATCTGACTTTGCAGGTGCACCGGCAAGCAGCACCATATTTACTATAGGTAAATCCTTCTTTTTTCCCCACACCGCATCGCCGTGAAGCACAAGAATTTTTGGACATGCAAAAGATTGGTACGCTCAATAAAAAATGGTTGAATTATCCACTACTTCCGAGTCCACCTCACAATTATTTACCGACCGAAGATTACATAGTGAAATCCATTGAGTTTTGGCTACATCGGTATGCAATAGTACCCGACCTAATCATCAAGATGACCAATAAAATCCTCAGCATGATACTTACAGTATTAAAAGTTTTCAAAGATGCAGAATATACATTTTTGAATTTCATTGGCATTAACCAAGGTGCAGATATCCTTATTTTTTATCTATCCATTATGCCTAGTCATCCTACGATCATGGCATATTATTCAAGACTAATGTTCTTGCCAAGTCAATACATGGAAACTTTTGAGGAAGCCTTTTTTACCGGATTTTTTGAAATTGACTCCGAGATTTTCTTGAAGATGTCAACGAACCTAAATGCCAAACTTGTGGCATATGACTTGCGTTTCTTTGTAGACGACAGACAACCACCACATGATGGTGTAAAAGTTGAACAATGGAAGCATGTGATGATATGTGAAGACAATCTGCTTAATGAAACAGAGCAAAAAGTCTATAGGACATACTCCCATTGGATTCCAAAGCCTGTCAGGGATGACAGAGTTCAGGAGGGGGGTAGTGTTGAAGGAGAGTCCAACAAAAAGAAAAGAAGAAGAAAACCAAGAAACAAGCTTCACTAAAGACAATATAGCTGAAGACATATCTCTGTAGGAAGCCCCGCAGGGGCACGCAACACCCATCTCTACACAGAGCCCCGAAGGGGCATACAATAGGGGAAGGTACAAAAGAGGCAAGGACGGATCAAGGCCAACAAGTATCCATGAAGAAGTGCAAGAAGATATCTGGCAGATCCCTAGGAAGGTGCTTCAACCTCTTGATCTTCGAAAGGTCCAGATCGAAGGCTGAAGATCCAGACCTTCATACCTTCCATTGGTTGCGTGCGTGGCAGCTCGACTTAACATAGCAACCCAGATTTAAAGGGAAATTGGAAAATTAGACTACAAAATACTTGTAGTTCATCTCCACGCGTTGCGAGCGATGAAAAGAAAAGAGCACACAAAAAATGCATCAGGTCCCAGAGGATGTGGAAGAAGATTCAAGAACAGGGCCTTTAAAATGTAACGCTAGCCTGATTAGAAGGCAAGGCCGACCAAGTGATGCACGTGATGGAAAGAAGCAAACGAGCTATAGACAAGAAGTGAAGCCTGTCAAGGGACGATAGAAACAAAAGGGGGGAGAGTGTTGCAGGGCAAAGAAGAGCAAGGAGGCAGAGAAAAAGAAGGGCTTCAAAATTTTTCCGATTTGAACAATTTATTTTTGTACTATAGTCACTTGTAATATATTTTATGATGTAAATGAACTAGAGGAGTCATCTAGCTGCATAGCTAGAAAGATTCATCTCATTACCCTTGTAAATTAGTAGTGAATTGGTCGTTAAGTCAATAAAGTGCCGGTCTCTTGTGTGAAAGGACCATTTTTAGCGCACATGTATATAAGTCATTTTGTGACTCTTTGGAAGGACTTTTTTGCCATTGTGAGGATCAAGAGCACAGAATTTCGAATTTGTGTCTTCTCCTCTCTGTATCTTCTTCCTTGTGAGCTTGCATGCATGTGTCATGCTTGGAAAGAGTGCTTAGAAGTGTTGTCTATCCATGAAAGTGCTAGTTTGTTGTGGATAAGATGTGTGTGAAGTGTGGGAAGTGCTGAAGTCTAGGAAGATCATTCCCACGGCTCAATATTTTGCTCCTAACTTGAAGCAGGAGTGTCAAAATTGAGTGAGAAGACCATCATTGGATGCATCTTCTTAAGATCTTCGAAAGGAACCCGTTATTTGCTATATTCACAGTTCAGAGATGAGAGAAAAGCTCGATTTATTGTTGCTTCTGTTCCAAGTGTCGCGACACCATGGCTGCCCTTGAAAGCTTGAATGTGATGGATTTATGCTTACTTGTACCTTGCTAGACTTCATTTGCATTGACCATTATTTGAATGCATGTCTCCATACACTCGGCTAGGTCTTGATACTCCTTGGATTGATAATTAAAGCATGAGTCCCCATTATATGCACTTGAGGGGGATTGAGGTATAGTCTCTTTCTCCACGTCCCTAAATTGATACTTAGGTACAAAGGCTTTTGTTTGGTAGGCTTGGCATCAGCTATCATGGGGATTGTATGAGAACATATGTCTGGTTCTATCCCTTTCAAGTCTCTATAGGTCCATGCAAATATGTCCTTATATTCTCTTCATAAAGCTACAAGCTCTATTTCTTCTTTTGCACTTAGGTGTTCTCCTATGTATGTACATTGCTCTTTGTTCCCTTCAGTGGTTACTACAATTTTTTTGGTTTTTTCTTTATTATCATGTGCTTCTTCTGGAATGCTCTTTCTCTTAAGCATTCCTACCAAAATTTTTCGGTCTTCAACTTTATATTTCTTGAAATTCTCTTGTACTTCAAACAATGATTCCTCCTCTTCTTGTTTCACTGCTTTTCTTTTCTTTTTCATTTGACCACCTTCACTTTCATCCTCTGAATTTATAGTTTTGATGCTTGTGAGAGGTTCTTCTTCTTTTTGGGTAAATACTCCTATGTCTTTTAGATAGTGCTTCTCTAAATTAAAGCAACTATCCATCACAATGGACTCTAGATCATTGTCATCCTCTTCTTCTTCTATGACATCACTAGGGTCACATTCTTCTAGAAAGGGCTCACGCATGAACACAGAGATATCATAACCCTCCTCATCACAATGAGGTGTCCATTGTTCTTCATTGACAAAAATGTCCATGGTTGCTAAGATTTCTGCCCAATTGCAAGAAGAAGAAGAAGAAGGAGCAAGGGAACTATGCTAACAACTCCAAGAAGGATGATGAGAAGGAGACCCTCCTAGCCATGAGACATGGCTACACTAGTGATCCCAAGGACACAAAATGGTACATAAACTCTAGATGCTCTAATCACATGTCATGTATGGATGAATCTTCTGTTCATATGCAGTTCCCAAGGTCAAAAGGTTGTGTGGAGACAGGAGATAGCATTGAGCATCCTGTTACACATGTGGGAGATGTGAAGCTAGGTTAAAGTAAATATGTCAAAACTCTTAAAGGTGTGCTCCATGTTCCATCTATTTACAAGAACCTTATCTCTATAGGATAGATGGTAGAGAGAGGTATGTAGGTTATATTTGATGCAAATGGGTGCATGGTGAAGCAAGGAGGCAATTCATTGCCAAGGGAAGGAAAGAAGGAAGAATGTTCACACTAGATGTTGCTCCTACACATGGGACACAACAAGGTATGTTATGTGATGATTGGTAACAAAAGGATTGTAGAGATTGATCTTTGGGACAAGAGGATAGGACATATCAATATTCCCAAGTTAAAAGCATGTGCAAAGTAGGTTTAGTGCAGGGACTACCAAATCTTGAAGGCCAAGGTTTACATGAGTTTTGTGATGCTTGTCAACTAGGTAAGCAAGCAAGGTAGCCATTTTCAAAGAGTGAGTACAAATCCTCTAAGCTCTTGGAGCTTATACACTCAGATGGATGGGGCCTTAGCAGAGAGGCTTCATTGGGAGGAGCTAGGTACTTTTTCACTTTCATTAATGACCATTCAAGAAATCTAGAAGACCTTACACTATATAGGATCATTGTGGGATCATTGATCTATGCTACACTCATAAGGCCTGACTTGTGCTATATAGTTGGAGTTCTATCTCAGTTCATGCATGCAACCACATATACACATCTCAATCATGCAAAGAGAGTGTTAAGATATGTGAAGATTATAGTTAATCATGGGTTGCTATACAAGTATTATGAGGAACCTCAATTAAGAGCATGGAGTGATGCAGATTGGGTAGGGAGTGTTGATGATAGAAGGTCAAATTTTCACTATATTTCCATGCTAGGTACAAAAGCAATTTCATGGATGAGAAAAAAATAGCCCATAGTTGCATTGAGTTCAACAGAGGCTGAATATAGAGATTTAGCCCTCACTACATGTGAAGCAATGTGGCTTAAGAATATCTTCAAAGATCTTGGTACCAAGGACCAAGTTGCGAATATCTTCACCAAAAGCTTGGATGTGACCAAGTTAACAAAGTTTTCAAAAACCATGAGCTTACTTGACATGGACACTACCACCTTAAGCTTAAGGGGGAGTGTTGAAAATGTGAACTATGCAAGCTCTAGGTGGAAAAAGGGGTCAAAACGCCTTAATGTGGAAAAAAATCACGACTTAAGTCACTTAAGGTAGTCTCAAGTTTAGGCAAGGCAATCCTAAGCTGTTGGAAAAGTTGGGAAAGGCATCCAAAAGCTATAAAAGGAGGTGAGGAGACACTAAATGCATGGAAATTTTGTAGGTCATTGAAGACTAGGAGACATATACTCAAGAAGGCTCAAGGAGAGAGTCATCTAAGGCCCAAGGGGCTGAAATGTAGTTGTCCAAGCTAGGAAAAACATAGAGGAAGGCATTACATGCACAGAGGAGGAGTAAGGAGGAGCTATCAAGCCCATACCCCCTCTAGTCTCTTGTAGGTATAGACATAACCTACTTATAAAAGTTGTAACTCCTTGAGTACATATACAATTCAAGAGATTGAAAATGAATTTTGTAAGTTATATGCTCTTAATTTCCCTAAGAGAGCTTCTTGAAATTAGTTTTGTGTGCAAAGAAATTGGTGTATCTCTATAACCCTAATTTCTACATATCCTACATCTTTGCATAGTCTATTTTGTATAGAGTTGTTGACTAACCTAAATAGATCTATTTGAGGTTTTCTATAGCTTATTGGAAAGCTTATGAATGATACTAAGTGTGGCTAAAAGCTTAGGTGATTTGGATTAGTGTAAGGTAGGTGAATTAGAGTTTTGTTGTAGGATAGTAGAAAAGGTGTATGAAGGGACCTAGGTCTTGGGTTCATTTCACTTCTAGTGTGCAAATTTGAGGGATTAAATTCCATCAAAAAAACTGGTACATACCCGAAACATGAATAAATTTGCACTCTGATTCCTAGATGTGGGTGGCATCTCCAAGGCGTTTAGCTAATTCATTGAGCCAATGGGAGTAACCTCTTTTGTTTGACCTTGAATCTTGAATTGGAATGACTCTCAATTGCCTAAACTTTGCTAGCCTTTTTGTCAGAGACTTTGAGATGGGTAGGTTACTAATGTCCACTGGTTGGGAACTAGTCATTGCTTTAGCCATAGCTTACCAATGTAAATGATGTTCTTTGTCGATCTACTAGAAGAAGAACCATATTAGTCTTTTCTAAGAAAATTGATGAGGCTTTGTTCCCTTTACAATACCAACATGTCTCTCTTGATTCATGTGTGTGAATTTAGTGATCATATGAGTGATGAGTGCATGATGTAGTGAGAATGTGAGTTAGTGTGAAGCCTAGATGCATACTTGGTTGATGCATTAACTCGACATGCTCCTAACAGTGTGCATAACCATGTTCCTCTAATTTAAGTGCATGTTTCTTCAATGTGTATACCAATACTACATCACTAGCTTTCAAGCCTTTATCCTTCATGTGTGCTTCAAAATAAGCTTTTTGTCTTTTCTTCACCACATAGATGCCTGTGGTTGCTCTCAATCTAGTTTTATCTATTTGTCTACCAAGAAATCTCACAACTGATGAAAGCATTCATCACTGAGTTCTTCAAGAGTGGAATTAGACATAATACCTAATCTTTAATCCAAAGCTTCAAGTGGACCCTCCAAGAGACTATGAGACTTGTCAGATGAACATATAAGTAGTACATAGAGTGATGTCTGATCCCATAACTACCAAATCACATTAAGCAAGTGTCATTGTTTTTGGATGGTCTTTTGAGTGGGAAACTTAGATCATAGATGTACTTGAAAGAGACAAACACCCTAGATCAATGTGTTATAATGTGCATCGACATTGAGGATAAACTAGGAGAAGAATTGGAACTTTTAAAATTCTAAAGGGGTTCATAATACTTCACTAGCACCACTTCAAAATCCTCATCATCAATGGAAGAAATAGCTGAGTTAGTCACTCAAAAACTAGGGGGAAACGTTCAAAATAGGTAAAAATAGATGGTAATCACAATCAAATGTCGCAACTCTTGCAAAGATAATCACATCGCCAATGCATGTCCCATGCAATCCTAGAATGTACCAACTTCATGCTCATATTACTACACTATAAAGAGGAAGTATACCAACCATGTAACACAAGATTGTCCATACAACAAGCTAGAATTTAGGCAAGACTATCAACACCCTTATAGGTATCAACCTCAATACTAGCCTCAACTGCATTACAAGAATTAGCACCCCCCACTAACAACCTTATCAACCTCAACCTAGGCCACAATTTGTTTTAGGTCATCAACCATCACCCCCTACAAATGCGATCTCAGTTAAGTATGTGGTAGCAAAAGAGAATCAAGATGGGCCCTTAATACTATGTCTCCTATGATCACAAAAAACCATCCAAATGTAAATATCTTTGACTCTTCCCATGGAAATAATGTACCTGCATATTACGTAGAGTTATTAGAGCACCTAAAGACCTACCAATATGAAGCCCCTCCACATGAAAATTGTTGGGAACTTGATTATGCTAATGTAATGTATGTGAATCGCAACCCTAGACCCAAGATGAGGCAAGTGAGGGCACAAGCTCCTTTACATGTCAAGGATATCATCTTGTACGAGAATATCAACACCCTCCACATGTAGGACAACCTCAATCTATCATGACTCAAGGCTTGTGTTCTGATTGTGGCAAGGAACATATAATCCATGATTTCCATAAGAACATAGCTAATGCATCAAAAGTCACCCCGATCAACATAGTGGGCATAGTGTAGAGTCCTTGTGGAAGCCCAACTAGGTTAGTTCCAATCCAAGCAATTACTTGAGTGCAAGCTTGCAAAAAGCCAAGAAAGTGGAGCAAGAAAAATAGTTGGATTCTAGTGAAACCAGAGAGCCCAATAAAAAGAAAGCTAGAGCATGGAAAGACACTAGAGAAATAGTGTAACAAAAGTGGATGAAGAAACTAGATGAACTAGAGGGTAGTCTCAAGGAGAGCAAATCCAAAATCATGGAGCTAACATCTCAAACTCACTCATGTGTCACCCCACCCCCTCAAATTCCAACACCTACACCACCCATACCTAAGCCAGGTTATGTCCTAGGAGACCCTATTCTAGAAGACCTAGATATGATGTTTAGAACATACAAGGTGCATGTTAAGGAAGGACCAAATGTAGCTGAACTAGAAAAATGTTATCCAAGAGAAGATCTAAAAGTTGAGAGAATGAAGCGAGCCTGTGGAGGTAAAGAAACCTATGGCTTGTTTACCAACTTCTCTAATCTTTTTAGTAAGCATTGGAAATGTAAACCCGGTTTGATAGAATTTGTTTGATTGAACATTTCACTAGTCTCAAGCATAGCTTGAGCTAGTTCTACCATTTTCATGCACATTTTTGTATGTTCAATCTCTAAATTTGCTCTAGGGTAACTCTTCTCTAGGTTAGCAATTGTTGCCCCTTCTTGAAGTCGAGTCTGGTAGGCCTTGAACATCATGTACAAGTCTTCTCGGGTTGGATCTACAAGAACACACCCTAGTTGTGGTCTATTTATAGGGGCTGGTGGTGTGGGATGAGGTGGAGTGGATGGAGTTTTAGCATGCGAGGGATTTTGAGAGGCAATATCTTCTATTTTTGTTTTTGCATCTTCCAAGCTTTCTTCTAGTTTGGATAAATTTTTAGTCCACTTACGATTGGCCTTCTCCCTACTATCCTTCCATGTTCTTGTCTTCCTTTTACTAGGCTCTCCTGATTCACTTGACTCCGATTGTTCAACTGGTTTATCCTGTCTTAAGGCTTGCCCTAGTGACTACCTGTATAGGAGCCACATTATTGCTACTTGAACTTGAATCCACCATTAAGCCTACCACATTAATGGGTGTAACCTTGAGCGCATTAGAGGTGCTCCTTGGATAATCTCTCGGGAGATGTTCTTTTCTGCACTTAGGAAAAAAACCTTGTATTGTAATGTTTTGTCCTTTTCCCGGAGTCGGTGAGTGGGGACATTCACGAATGAAATGGTCGCCCTGACATCTAAAACATGGTCCTCTAGGGGCTTGTGGTCTTACTTGTCTCGATTGGGGCCTGGGGTTGGAATTCTTGTACATGACATTGGAGTATTCTGGCTCCCAATTTTGTTCCATAAGTGGTGTGATAGGAATAAGCCTCACTATGCTCTAGTGAATCTGTGTAATAAACTTGTTGGCTATCTTCATGGGAGTAGTCTGAACTATGAGCATGGGAGCCATTTTCTGAGACCAACAGGGTTATTGGCACCAATGCTCTACTAGGGTTTTCCTCTGCCACTACATACTTTACTAGGATCACATTGGCAGGAGGTAGCGATTGGTTTCCTAGGACCACTTGTGGCGTATATGGTGAAGTATTTTGATGGCGATGCACCACAGTGTGCTCTCCTTCTCACTATCGCCGTCATGAATTCATTTTCCTCATCTCATTTGGGGCAATCATCCTTGCTCAATTTCATATATGTGGGTAAAGGTGTACTTAATGCCTTTCCACCCTGCATATTGAACCTATGAAGTACTTTGGATATGTACTCACTTTGAGACAAGTATATGCATCTTTTGATCCTATCACGAGTAATGCGCATGCCAAGGATATGTTTGGCATCCCCCAAATCCTTCATATCAAATGTCTGACTCAACGTCTTTTTGAGAATTGACAAATCATAAGAGAACTTCCCAAAAATTAGCATATCATCGACATAAAGTATCAAGCATATCGAGCTGCTATCTGAGCATCTCTTTGTGTAGAGACAATGATCCTCATTGCTTCGAGAATAGCCTTGGGAATTCATAAAAGCATAAAACTTTTGGTACCATTGTCTAGGGGACTGTTTAAGTCCATACAAGCTCTTCTTAAGCTTACAAACTAGACTTTCCTTGCCAGGAACTACATAACCCTTTGGTTGTTCCATATAGATTTCATCTGTAAGATCTCCATGCAAGAAAGCAGTTTTCACATCCATTTGGACTAGCTCTAAGTCCTCCATTGCAACGAATCCAAGCAACATGTGCAAGGTAGTCATCTTGACCACTGGAAAGAAGATTTCCTCGAAATCAACACCATGTTGTTGTTTAAAACCCTTTGCAACAAGTCATCCTCTATACTCTGTAGAAGCACTATCTGATGTGAATTTAAGCTTATATACCCATTTACATGGTAAGTCTTTCATGCCCTTTGGCAAAGGTACAAAATCCCAAGTACCATTCTTGTGAATAGAATCCAATTCACTCTTCATGGCACGCTCCCACTTGACATGATCCTCTATTTGCATAGCCTCTTTGTAGCAAGAAGGCTCACCAGCATATGTTAGCATAACAAAATCTAAACCTGGAACATATCTATTAGGTGGATGTGAGACACATGTAGAAAGTCTCAATGGTTGTTGAACAAGAATATGTGCAGACTAATCTGAATGGACCTTCTCTTGAACATCCCTATGTGCTGCATTTTTATGCATGCTAACCGGAGGAATAGTATCCTCCAACACCACTCTTCTCACTTCATCCTCCTTAATGGGTTGTTTATGCATCTTAGACTCATTGAAAATGACATCACTACTTCTGATCATTGATTGTGTTTCACGATCCCATAAGCGATATCCAAATTGTCCTTCTCGACCATATCCAAGAATAATGCATTTCTTTGACTTATGATCCACCTTTTGTCTAAGATTCTTTGGTATATGAACATATGCTTCACACCCAATAACTCGAAGATGATCATAATATGGTGGTTTTTGTGTCCATAACTCTTGTGCCACTTTCAAACCTTTGGCAGTACTAGGTGAAAGGTTAATCACATGAACTCCAGTCAATACTACTTCCACCCAAAAACCTTGTGAGAGATTTGCATGATGCAACATAGAGATTACTCTATCTTGAATAGTTCTATTCATCCTCTCAGCTATACCATTCTGTAGTGGGGTATAAGGAGTTGTAAACTCTCTAGGAATCCCTCTAGACAAACAAAAAAGGGTGAAATCATGTGAGGTATAGTCACCCCCATTATCTAAACGTAAAGCCTTAAGCTTAGTTCCTTTTTCAATCTCAACTGAAGCAAGCCATTTTTTGAAATTAAGGAATACCACATCCTTCAATTTGATAGGATATACCCAAACTTTTCTAGTAGCATCATACATGAAAGTGACAAAGTAAAGAGCACCACCTAAGGACCTAGTCGGCATAGGACCACACACATCTGTATGAACAAGATCTAAAGGCTGAATTGAAGAGTCAATGTGCATTCTATGCACATTTCTAGTTTTCTTTCCATATTGACAATTCTCACAAAATCAAAAATCAGAGAAAGATAACACTCGTAAGTAGCCAGAACGGGAAAGATTTTCCATTCCACTATGAGATATACGGCCCAAACGACCATGCCAAATACAATCCATAGGCTGCTTAGTAACAGCTAACAAGTGTTCTTTCTGAGATAAATAAAGGATAAAGTGAGCCAACTTTTCTTCCTTCCGCAATAGCGATATTGCCCTTTGATATGCGAAAGGATTGAGCATAGAAGACCACCTTGTAACCAAGGTCATCAAGTTGACCAACTGATATCAAACTGCATGATAACTGAGGTACATGGTGTACATTATGCATAGTAAATTTTGAACCATCAATGAACTTCACAACCACATCTCCAATCCCCACAACATTACACTGGTAAGAATCACCAAGTCTCATAGTACCAAGAGACTTTGTTGCATAATTAGAGAACCATTATCTATGTGGTGTCACATGGAAAGAAGCCCAGAATCTAGCAGCCAACTGTGGGAAAGAGAAGTAGCCATGAGAGCCTTAGTTGGCACAGTACTATCAAGTGCCAACACATCAACCTCATCAGAAATAGCATTAATTTCTTCAATCTTCACAGTCAAAGTAGATGGTGCAGGTAATTGTTTAACATGCCCATCAACATTATATCCTTTACCTTTAGCATTCTTTAATGCATAACAGTCTTTCTTCATGTGTTCCTTCTTATGACAATAATGGCATTCGATATCCCTCTTCCTTGATTTACTTCTACTATTATTACGTTGACCATTCTTTTCCTTGTTCATGCTCCTACCACGTTGTTGATTCTTTCCTTGGTAAGAATCACGAACATTATATGCATCTCCACTCAGAGTGCCAACCATAGATTTTCTACGAATCTCCTCACTCAAGAGTGCTCGACATATGTCATCATAGACGAGTTTACCACCAAGTGCACTATTGCTAGTCGCTATGCAAAATGTATCCCATGATAAAGGCAAGGTGCATAACAACAATACTGCTTTCATTTCATTATCCATATCAGTTTTTTGAGCCTGTAACTTAGAGAATATAGCATCAAACTCATTTAGATGAGCAGTAACACTATATGTGTCCTTCATATGAAGGTCATATAATTTTCTCATCAGATAGACTTTATTTGATGCCATCTCTTTTTCATATGTATTGCATAACTTCTTCCAAAGCTCCTCTACACTTTCATAGTCTAATACTGTAAAGTAAACATTATCTTACAGGTGCAAGTGAATGGTAGACATGGCCATTTCACCTAACTCATCCCCATCATCTTCATCCATGTTAGCAGGCTTCTTTGAAATTCCATTTACTGGCTTCCATTGACTCCTTTGAATCAGCACATCTTTAATCTGATTCTTCCATAGAGCAAAGTTTGTGCCATCAAATTTTTGGATCTCAAAATGGTCTTTTCTTGCAAGTTATAACTCCTCCTCGGAACACTAACACTAGACCTTGATCCGTCGGATGTGCCTAAGACCTCTGATACCATGATGGTAGAGAACTGAATGGAATGATAATGGAGCCACAAGAGTCCGAACACCAACAAATAAGTGTATCAAGGAGTAAATCGACCACTATATAGTTGACAAAACCAAAAATCTGGAAACATTTTGTCAGAGTATCCTCTGAAAAATGAGCGTATGACCAGTGTCAAAATATCATAAAACTACAAGTACTGACATGTTTGCTTGCATATTGAATCAATGACTCCACTACATATAATCAGTTACCCAATAGAAGCAAACTAGGCTTATCGAGCACCTATGAACAGCTATCATACATCTCCTATGGCAAGGCTGGGTAAGTCTTCCACCTGCATCATCAAAGAGCCCTGACATCTGGGTGTCTCCCAATTAAGAAAACCTCACCATGACCCTCTTTATCAAACGTAAAAGGCTTTATGCAAAGAACGTAACCACTATATCAATGACCACATGGACGTACATAAGCGATATCCACAGAAGCATACATAATGTGTATGTGCTCAATATATGCAATAAAATGACACTTAAAGGCTGAATGCACAACCCAAAAACTAGCCAATAACACCTGCAAGTGTTTGTGAACTCTGATGTTTTTGGCTCAAAAAAACCTACATAACTTTGCAGCGGCTACTCCCACCAAAACTAAAATCTTTCAAGATACCTGTAGTTTTACGAGTGTGGCTGAAAACAGAACCCCAAAGGTTGATATTTAATGTCAAAGAAGTACAAAGAACACTCTTCTTGATGTTCTTGGACCTATCTGAAGAGAGCTATGCGTAGAAGTACTCCAAAATGGATCCAAAAGACACCCCAAAAATGCTTCAAAAATAGCCTTTGAAAGCAAAGAATGAAGCTTTGACGGACCAAAACATGTTCAAGGTAATGTCAACCTTAGTCTTTCCCCTTCTTCAGACACCATAAGAGTGTAGCTTAGTGGCAAGAGATTGCCACGGTTGAGCGAGCTCCGAGGGGAACAATACTAGGATGGGTGAGCTCCTAGGAAGTACGGAGAACCTCTATATTCCTTGATCGTTGAGGTCCTCCTTCGCGCACAGCCAATGGCACCAACAGGGACTTCAGTGACTCGGATGACAAGGTATGCCAAGGTCTATGCCTTGGTCACTGCCTTAGTCATAAGCCTTGGAGAAAGTCGGGGGGGAGGGGCACGATGATATCATCGGATTAGAAAACCGAGCTCCTAAGGCCGCAAACCGTACTCTCCACAGAGAATGCAGAATACGCAAAAAAAAAAAAGTACACAGATGCAGGAAGACAAACTTCTTAGGTCTTACAAATGCAGTTGAACTTATAGTCTGTGATTGACTAGGCCACTATATGTTTTATTAAAGAACATATACAAAGAAGTGTACAATGCCCATTTGGACTTTCACATGGACACTAACGGTAACATATGGTGCCTGATATTGATGTTGTGGTCTATAAGAAGGTTGTTGGTATTGATTCTGATACCTACCCTGTTGGTAAGGTTGTTGATAATTCTGTCTGATAGCCTACCTATTGTATGGAGAATCTTGAGCCGTATGCTTTGTGTATTTTCTCTCAATTTTGCAATATGTATCATTAGGGTTACCTTCGGCCAAACATTAGCCATGTGGTATCCTCCACAGTTGTAACATCGCTTCAATGAGGTGAACCTTGGTGCTTGTCTATTTTGGATTCCCAACTTCTTGACAGCTTGCCCAACTATCTCATCTATCTCTATGGAGGTTCAGGAGGTATGACTAGTAGACCTCTCATAATCCTTATAGAGTTTGGATAATTCTAATTCTTCACCCAGGTTGTCTTCTATGTCTATGCACATTTGCACACACTCTTCTATGGATATAGGCTCGTTCAAGTACGCATATGATCTTAACATGGTGCTTAGTAAGCCATCTAAAAACAAGGCCACTCGTTTGGCAAGTGTGGGTAACTTTGGAATAGGGCATCTTTCTAAGTACTATCTGAATCGTCTTCCTACAACTCGCATTGTTTCTTAGGGTGTCTGCTTGAAGTTGTGGATCAAGGATGATGTGTTATGCCTGATACCACTCTTGGAAACTTCTACAATGAATTCTTCTAGCGGTTGACATATATCTCAATAGTTGCAATTGTTGAGTAAGTTGAAATCACCAAGAAAATTTTAAAACAAAATGCCCAAATTAGTGTAGAATAGGTTTCAGGTATCACAAACTATAAAAACCAAAAATTTGCAGTTCATTTGATACTTGCTTAAAAAGTGGTATTGCCTGCAGACGGCGATCCGTATCGCCTAAGTAGTATCGTGCAATACAAGCCAAAGCTACCTAGTGAGCTCAAGACTTAAGCAAGAAATCCGCAAGGTAAGCTACATTAAGATTTTAACATCAAAAGCACTGTAAAAATGCAATTACACGTGATTAAAGATGTATTCGGTATCTCAAGGTGGAACAGAGAGTATTGACGGGTTCTTTGAGTGAGACAGAGGGTCAGGAGTGAAGAGGAGTGAGAGAGAAACTAAGGGGTGCAAAAATTTTGTGTTTGAAGCAATTTTGGCTATAGTATCGTGATCGATTGAGTTTTGGTATCATGATACCGAAATTCCCTAGTATCGCGATACTTGCCGAAGTATCGTATCGTCGCATACCACTTGAGGTATCCTGATACCACTTTTGGTATCGTATTGTCAAGTTGGCATCGCGATCGCAATCTTCCAGTGGTATCGTATCACGATCCACTGGGTATCGTATCATCCGGTCACGGTATCGTATCGTCGACCGAGCGGTATCGCAATCGCACACTCTAGTGGTATCGTATCGTTACCTTCAGAAGTATCATATCGTTGGAAACCCTGGTATTGTATCGTGACTAATTTTAGTATCGTATTGTTTGAGAGCTCTAATATCGTATCGTGCAAAGTTTCGGTATCGTATCGTGACTTGCACCAGTATCGTATCGCGAAGGATCTCAATATCGTATCATGCAATGCAACAGTATCGTATCACATACTCTAGTGGTATTGTATCACCTGACCCACATAGTATTGTATCGTGTAGTACACTGGTATCGTATCGTGTGGGAAGCAGTATTGTATCGTGAGGATTGTGGTATTGTATCACTGACTGTCCAAAGGTATCGTATCATTGGAAACCCAGGTATTGTATTGTCTCAAGCCTTGCTATTGTATCATCGACAAATTGGTATCGCCTAGTGTAGTATCGCTAGAGTGGTATCGTCCAGAACATTTTGAGCAATTTTAAGAGCAAAATTTGAGGCATTTGAGGAGCCAATTAGGGAGAGAATTAGAGACCAAGATAGCCATAGGAGGGTGGATGAACTTGAGATCAGGATGGGTGCTAAGTAGTCAAAGAAGTGTTATTACATCGATAGGAAATGCAACTCAAGCCAGTCACCGCTCTATCTATTCTGACACCTCTAGTGACTCGGAGGAGGAGATACCCATGGCTTCAAAAGACATGCAAGGTCCTATGCCTAGAAGAAACTTCATGTCTACCATAGAAGGGGAATACCGTACCTCTCTGCAATATGTGTCGATTAATTCCCAAGAGATTCCTATCTACCTGGATGGGTTAAATAGATCAGTAGCCAGGATGGTAACTTCCATGGATTCTACAATAGTACCTAGACCGGCAGTCAAGTATGAGGGAGGAGCATACATGGACAAGTTGGGTCCCATCTACGTAGTGACAGAACACCCGGATCTGATCAATGAGAGAGGAGGGTTGGAAGAACAAGGAAATTCAGGAAGACCAGACCCTGAAGAGTTGATAGCCATTCCTAGAGGTAAATCGGTAGTGACTCAAGTCTTGAGAGGGGATTTGATACCTCAAGATGATTACCTGCTCGAGGTCTACTTGATCCATGGAACAGATTTACTGTTACAAACTGACTCACCCACAAGTGGAGAAGAGGAAAGCCCAATTCTGTGTTCTGTAATCCTTCGAACTCTCTTGAGAAAAATTGGTACTTGCCCCATGTACGGTAATCAAAAGTTAAATTGGCCTCAAAGATAAAATCTGCATCTGCCAATGGGCCTGCAAAACCTTGAAACCAATGAGAGTTGCGATCAATCTTCTCAGTATATCCACTAGGAGGATCGTCAATCGGCATAGGTCCTGGAAATCCTTGAAATTGTGGTGGTTGAGCCGTAGGATGTGATTCGCGAGTAGTTCTCCAATATTATCCATGGGTACACTAGGGCTAGCTTCAGATGGTCCTTCTGCTTGCATGATGAATGATGCGATTGTGTAGTGGATCTCATACAAAATATTAACACATTAGTATGGAAATTAATCATGATCCCATTAAAGTGAGACCGCAATCCCTTTCCATAACCGATGTGTAACCCATGTAGCCGAGTGTCGTGATGTGGTTGATGGAATGATTGTTGCAAAACTAATGCAGGTCTCTAGACACCTACATGCCTCAGATGATGCATACATTTCTTGATGAGATGTTATCATGAGTGGTGTGAGGTTATAGTGTGTTAATTTGTACAAGGTTTAGTTGTGAATGAGCTATTACAAGGATGGTGTTCAGTCGGGGTGGGAGTAATGTTAGATAAGGGAGTCAGAGAAGATGTCTGGATACGTTTGGGTATCCATTTCCTAAGAGTTTTTGAACAGGTGGAATGTTTCTTCTGAGGGACAAAAGTTGAGATCGGATGTGGTGGGCTTAAAGGGTGAAGAGATTTCTGAGGGTTATATATTACATGGTTTGAATGTTGAGCTATGATACACTGCTTGAGTACCCAAATCTGCGTGGGTGTGGGTCGATTCGTAAGGTACTTCTTGGCGATCCAAATTTGTCGGTTGTTCGTACTTGTAGAAGAAGGTCGAGGAGACATTGGATACTGTCTTTGCTTCTGCTAAAACTGCTTCTTGTCATTGTTTGCACTGCTCTGAACTGTTGATGGTTTCTGTCCTTTTGGCACCCATATTTGTTTCGTGCCTCTTATTTGTTGGTGCTAATACTGCTTTCCTCTTTGTGTTGTCTGGTAGTGTCGTCGGTCTGGGTTCCTCCGTTGTGGTTGAGGTTGAGAGGTGGGATGGACACTCTGCTTTGGAAAAGAAGGGAGGTCCAACACTTCCGAAACCTGCCTATTAGGAAATGAGACATTCTGTACCACAGATCTAGGCTAGTCCACCGTAACTGTGGAAGGATGGGCACTGCAGGGTATCTTGCCCATGTGGCTGCTGATGTAGTCCACCTGACCGTTGATTGTCCCCATTTGTCTGCTGCTAGAAGACCAAGAAAAAATCTCCTGACATCCTTTTTTCTGGCCCCTATCCATCGGCAAGCTCTCATGGGTTGTCTTTGGAGGGAGTGTGCTTAGCCGAGGGATTTGGCCAAATATCTTTCGGTCCTCCGTCGCAAGCATTTCATACGGTCTAGGGTGACATACCTTAGGCGGGGTGTTGTTAGGGAAGTCAAGCGGTATCACTCGCTGCTGATCTAAGGTTCCAATCTGCAAGGAGCCTTGTCTAAGCTTTAGGTCCACTGAGTGATCGTATAGCCAATCTTGGCCAAGGATTAGGGATTCTATCAAGTCCTCATCATGGCACACTAGTAGCTTCATTGTCATGGTCACATCATGTATGAGGATAGGAAGGTCCACCTCACCCATCCAAGGGGTTTCCATGCCTCCTAGCCCTATGAGGTATGCCTCAATTGGCCGCATTTCTATTCCTGAGTCCTTATAGTGGGACCATCTAATCGCACTAGTCGCAGCACCTGAGTCAATTACCCT
This sequence comes from Ceratopteris richardii, assembly GCA_020310875.1. Lineage (NCBI taxonomy): Eukaryota > Viridiplantae > Streptophyta > Polypodiopsida > Polypodiales > Pteridaceae > Ceratopteris > Ceratopteris richardii. The sequence continues at coordinate 182,560,821 of CM035422.1, read as the reverse complement.
GAGCTCTTGGCAAGGGTTGTTGTGCTCTAGCTTGACTGTAATGAAGGGTCTCCGATCCACTATGCTAGGATGAATTGTTGACTTTGCTTGAAACATGGCCATGGGGTATCTGGGTGTTGTTTCCAGATGGTTATAATGTTCTCTCCCTAGTCCTTGTCTTCTTAGCTTCATGCGCTTAATGTGTTCTATAACTCTGCTTGAGCTTCAGCATGTATTCTATTTTCTTCCTCCTTACGCTTCTTTGCCAACGTGAGTCGTCTAAGCATATCCTCAGTAAGAGGTTCTTGATATAACTTGACTCTACAGCCACTGATGTAATTAGCCATTATGTCTCCTTCTAAGGTGGCTAATTGTACTGCTCCACTTGTCGAGAGTCTGTTAATGATCATAGGTCCATAACCTCGCTTTTCTAACTTCTGTGCATGTTGTTTCAGCGTATATACTAGGACTAAATCTCCTTCTTTTAAGCCTTTATCTTTCATGTGTGCATCAAAATATGCTTTCTGTCATTTCTTCACTGCCTATATACCTGCTGCTGCTTTCGGCCTGGTTTCTCCTAATTGTTCCAAGTCCATTATTCTTGTTGATAATTCATGGCCGGTCCACTGATGTTCTTGTGCAACCTTAAGGGTCGGTATCAAGAAGTCCAAAGGAAGCACATCATTCTGACCAAAAACCATCTAAAAGGGAGTTGCATTGAGTACGGTCTTGTAGGCCACTCGATATGCCCAAATAGTGTGGTGTAACTGTTTGTCCCAATTTGAATGTTTATTGTTCACGAGTTTCGTCAGTACATTACAAAGGATCTTGTTAGTGCTTTCAGCTTGACCATTGGCCTGAGGATGATATGGTGCCGATTTCTTGTGGATCACCATAAAATCCTGTAACAAATATTCAATGAATTGGTTTAGAAAGTGAGTTCCTCAATCGCTCACTAACTCTATAGGCAATTCGTATCTTGTAAAGACATTTTCAAATAAGAATTTTGCAATCGTGTGAGCATCATTCTTTTTTGTGGCTTTTGCCTCTACCCATTTGGTAAGATAATCTATCGCAACAATAATGTATTCAGCATGTGTACCTTTTGCAGGGGGGTTAATGGATCCTACAAAGTCTATACCCCAATTAGAAAATGCTCGTCCTCCCATCATGGGTTTCAATGGTATTTCATCTCTGCGAGTAGGAAACTGAGTTCTTTGGCACACATCACATCTCTTTACATAGGTATGAGCATCCATGTGAAGAGTGGGCCACCATAATCATGCAAAGAGGATGGCTTTGATTATCCTATCGGGTCCAAAATGACCTCCTGCAACACCTTGGTGTGCAGTCTCTAGTATGCTCAAATAATCGCTTTCATGAACACACTATCTTAGGTATCCATCTCATCCTCGTTTATATAGATTGTCTCCAATAAGTGCATAGTCTCGAGCTTCCTGCTCTAGACTTCATTGTCGTGCTAAGTTCATTCCTTGAGGGAATGTTTTCATCCTCAAGTATGTCACTAAAGGTTCACTCCATTCTGGTGTGAGACACGTGATATAATGTAGCATGTTCTACTGGTGGTCTTTCACAACAAACATGGCATTCTTTGCACAACTTGTAGACATCTGCTTCCATCATAGGCCAATAGACACCTAATCTATGCAGAGTGTGCAATGTACGATGTTTTGAATGATGTTGCTTTAGTGCACCTATGTGTGCTAATTGCAACCAATTCACATGTTCTGATTCATGTATGCAACAAGCAAGAATCTTTTGATTATCTTGTTTATATATACTTCCTGCTATTATTTGGTATCTCTGAGACTTGGTAATCTCTCCTTCCTTGAACCTTATCCTAGGATTCTTGGGTCCATATGTTAGAATAGGGACCATAGGCTTAGCCCATTCTGATGATATCTCAAGGTTAAACAAATATGCATATGGTAATTCATCTACTATTCCTTGAGGTGCTTCTCCTGTGGTTAGTCTCGAAAGGTGGTCAGCTCTAAGATGTGTCCTTCCTTTCCTGACTACAACTTCAAAATCGTACTCCATGAATATTAGAAACCAACGTATTAATCGTCCTGTATTACAAGGCTTGTTGACTAGGTACATTTATGCTTGATGATCTGTAAAGAACTTGAACTTGTGTGCCAACAAATAATGCCTGAATTTCTTTACCGCATAAATCATTCCTAATCCTTCTCGTTCTGTAGTGGTGTAATTTCTTTCTGCTACATTCAGCTGTCTACTCGCATAAGCTATGGGGAGATCTATATTACCTTCATTCATGGGTTGTGCTAACACACATCCTATGGCATAATTGGAATCATCCACATGTACATGGAATGGCTTACTCCAATCCGGGGTTGTCAATATAGGTGCTGAGCACAAACGTCTTTTAAGTTCATTGAATGAATTCTCACATTCATCTGTCCATTCAAACTTGGTTAAAAGAGAGTACAGAGGCTTGGCTATGATTGCATACATGTGTATGAATCATTTGTAATAACCACAATGTCCCATAAGTGCTTGTAGCTCTTTTACGTTATTTGGTCTAGGTAGATCTGCAATTACCTTCACTTTTTCTTCATCTGTAGAGATTCCATTCTTTGACACAATGTGTCCTAGAATTTTGCCTTGTTTGACCATAAAAACGCATTTTTCTAGGTTCAAACAAACCTGATATTCTCGACATTTGTCAAATATTTGTCTTAACTCTGGGATATGTGTCTGTCTCATATTCGAATGAGCACATAGGTCATCGACATAAACTTCCAAATTCTTGCGTAAGAACTCCTTAAAAACATGACACATGAGTCGCTGGAAAGTGGCGGGTGCATTTGTTAAGCCAAATGGCATCACACGAAATGCAAATATGCCCCATTCTATGGCAAAAGCCATCTTGTGTTGATCTTCTAGAGCAATGGCTACTTGATTATATCCTGAGAAACCATCAAGAAAGCTGTAAACTTCCTTGCCCGCAACTCTTTCCAATAGCTGTTCCGTGATAGGAAGAGGATAACTATCTCTAATCGTGGCGGCATTAACTTTTTTAAGGTTAATACACACACACAATTTTCCATTTTTCTTGGGCACAACCACAATGGGGGATACCCATTCGATATGCTCAATTTCATAAATGAATCCTGCTTCTATCAAGCGGTCTATTTCTTCCTTAATCTTTGCAGCATAGTTATCATTGTAAGTGTATGGTTTCTGTTTTGTCGGTTTTGCATCTGGAGTCAAAGGATTCTATGAGAACATATATCCAGGTCTACTCCTTTCAAGTCTTTGTAACTCCAAGCGAACACATCTCTATGTTCGTGCAATAGGGCAATTAATTCTTCTTCTTCTTCAGATGTCAAATCATGCCCAATGTATGTACACTTTTCTTCCTCTCCTTCTATGGCAACTATTATTTTTTTGGTTTTCCCTAGATTATCATATACTTCTCCAACATCATCTTTTTTGTTAGGCATTCGTACCATGATTCTTCTATCTTCTATTTCATATTTCTTGAAGTTCTTTGGTACCTCAAACAAAGATTCTTCTTCTTCTGACATGGCTTCTTTCTTCTTTCTTTTCTTTCCTTCACTTTTAGTAGTCACTTGTGTGGCTAATCTTACCTCATTCATAACTTCTTCATGTCTCTAAGGGTGAGTCTCTACTTCGTAGAAGCATTCTTCCTCTGATGCAAATCGAGGGTCCAGAATAATTGACTCTAAATCGAAATCACTCGCGTCCTCAAATGCATCAGTGCTAGGTTCACATTCTTCAATAATTGAATCACACATGATTGGCTCTATCGTGAAAAGTGAGATGTCATAGCCATCCTGATCATAGTGGGGTGTCCATTGTTCTTCACTGATGGCTACATCCATGGTTGCTAGGATTTCCACCCAACCATGAGGCTCGAATTCTTCGTCTGGAAATACTACAGGTGTGTAAGCTTGGTCTTGAAGGGTTCGTGGATGTTGTTCTGAACATAAGGTCTTGGCTTCTAACCGTTCTTCCTCTTGTTTTGCTACTTTACACATCCATAAATGAGTGTCCTCGTGCAACCATGAGGGGTCTGATTCTAACGAGTGTACTGATTTCGTTTCTACCTGTGTCTTATGGATGGTATTCCATTGTATTGGGGGTACATCTCGATGTGAATAGCCTTTAAGATTGACTTTAGTAGTCACTCCTAAATGTTGCAAGTACAAAGAATTAGTTCCCCAATCTTTTACAATCTGCAATTGATGCATAAATGGTCCTCCTAAATTCATCTCGTAAGCATGATTTTTCGTAAAGTCACAAATGGCGAAAGTATGCTCAAATTCCACACCACAAGTGGTGAGAGATATGCCTTCTAGTAAGCCTAATGGTTTTTCTATATGTCCATCAGCCATTTGTAGCTTCATCCTGGTAGGTCTCAATGCTGGCTTACCCCAACGTTTCCATAAAGCGGTAGTAGCAATGGCTACTCCGGCTCCCGAATCTAAGATGGCTTTCGTGGTGTAGCCCTGATGGGTTATTGGAAGATAAGTGTTACCTTCCTCTCCTTCGCTTACATCTCCGATCTTTTCTAAGGGTATTTCTAGTACCTTTTTGTGTGTTCCTATCTCCGAGGGAGTAGTCACAAGCTCAGGGAATTGATTTCCTATATGTTTCCACAATTCTAGTTTTACCTTCAGCAACTCCTCTAGAGTTAGGTTACATTGTACTTTGGTATGTTTGATCACTTCCGTGTTTCTATGGATCACTGATTCTTCATTCCTCACTATTATCGTGGGTGCTCTCATGCTAATAGACTTAGCTTCCCAAGGTCCTGTAAACTGAGGTAATTCTTGTAAAGAATTGGATTCAAAACCTGTGTGTTTACTCAGTTGTTCTTCCTCTACATCATCGTAAATAGAGGGGATATCTTGGGGAAATCGTTCTTGCAAGTCATCTATTTCTTGAATAGGAGGATGGGTTCCTAGTTCTTTTCTCCACTTATCTTCTTGGATTTCTCTCAGAAATTCATGTGAATACTTATGTACAGGTTGTCTTCACTTTCTCTATTGGGTACTTGAGATAGGGATGGTGCATTCTTTTCCTGTAGTTCTGGAACAATAGGGTTCCTATGCTGATTCTTTTTCTCCTTGCTATCAATCAACTATTCTAGCCTCTCCATCAGTCTTTGAAAGTGTAACTCAGGTTTTGCCATGTTATTCCAATTTAGATATCTCGAGGCTTCAAACATAGCTTGTGCTAATTCTACCATCTTCATGCAAATTTTAGTTCTCTCATTTCTAAGTCTTCTCTAGGGTAGTTCTTACTCATTTCAGCTATTTGAGGTCCTTCCTTTATTATGCCCTGATATGCACGAAACATCATGTCTAGGTTTTCTAGTATGGGCTCCGCTAAAAGTGATCCTAATTTCTGAGCTAGGTTCTCCTCCTTAAATTCTTGAGAAGTCAGTTCTAGGATTTTGGCTCTCGATTCCTTTAAACCCTTCCAATTCAGTTATCTTTTTCCTCCATTTTCTCTTAATTCTTTCTCTAGAATCTTTCCAAGATTTTGTCTTTTTATTGCTAGATTCTCCAACTTCACTAGTTCCAGCTACTTTCTCATGATTAAGCTGTTGGTTTTGTAAGAGCGCCTGGGCTCTTGTTATAGCTTGGATACGTACGTATTTAGGGTTGGATCCATCTACATTGTTTAGAATCCCTATCACGTTGATTGGTGTCACATTTGAAGCATTAGCAGGGTTTTTAGGACAATCTTTGATTATGTGCTCTTTACCACACTCGGCGCAAAAGCCTTGTATGTTATAGTATTGTGACTGTCCTGCTATAGGAGGATGTGGACAATCCTTTATGAAGTGATCTCCTTGGCACCTAAAGCATGGTCCTCTAGGGCCCTGTGGTCTTTTTTGTCTTAATTGGGGCCGTGGATTAGGGTTCGTATACATCACATTGGCGTAGTCGGGCTCCCAACTAGGTTCCAATGGTGGACTATTGTAATGATATGTCTCCACATGTTTTGCTGACTCTGTGTAATACGCGGGTGGACTATCTACATGTGTAGAGTCAAAACTGTTTGAGTTAGGGTCACTTTCTGTGATCAAGGGTGAAGAAGGCACTAAAGCCCTATTAAGGTTTTCTTTTGCAGCAGCATATTTAACTGAGATAACATTAGCTGGTGGGGGTGGCTGCTGAGCTAAAACTGGTTGAGGTCTCTCTTGAGCCTGATACGGATAGTTCTGAGGAGGCCTATAGTAGTGAGGCTGAGTATTGTATTGACCTTGATACCTACCTGGCTGTGTATATGCTTGCGGGTAGTTCTGTCTCACTGCTTGTTTGTTATATGGGTAATCTTGAGCGGTGTGATTTGTGTATCTTCTTTGGATCGTACAGTATTGGCCACTAGGGTTGGCTTGGGGTTGTGTTGCATTGGGACACACACTTGCCATATGATCACCACCACAGGTGTAACAACGCTTGTTTCTTGTTAACCTAGGCATCTGTTTACTAGAAACTCCTAGTTTCTGGGCCACTTTTTTTGCTAGGTCCTCTATCGAGCTAGACAATTTTGTGGATGCTAGAGAAGAACAATCTAAGTCCTTATAGACCTTTGAGAGTTCCAACTCATCTCCTAAGTTATCTTCAATGTCTATGCAAATCCTCACACACTGCTCTAGCATTCTGGGTTCCTTCAAGTACACATAGGAGCGTAGTTTAGAGCTCAATAGGCCATCTAGAAACAATGACACTTGCTTGGCCTGTGAGGGTAACTCTTGCATCGGACATCTTTCAACATACTGTCTAAACCTACGTCTTGCCAGTCTAACCGTTTCCTAAGGGGTCTGTTTGAAACTATGAATCAACGAAGACGTGTCATGTCTGATTCCACTCTTGGAGAATTTAGTGATGAATAAATCTAAAAAGTGATGGATGTCTCTAAATTGCCTTTGTTGCAATGGTTGGAACCAAGTTAAAGCGGTATTCTTTAATGTTAGCCCAAAAGCATTATATTGCGTGAACATATCCTCTACTTGCTCTGCTCTTAGAACTTGCTTACATTCAGCAACATGGTCATAGGGATCTCCTGTCCCATCAAAATAGTTTTTCATAGATTTTACTAACTGAGTGGGTCTTAATATTCTTGCATGTTCACGTGGTCTCGGTAGCGGAAAATCATCTCTACCACCTAGTGTTCTAGGTTCTCTTTTGTATCCACTCTATCTGTGTCTATGGTGGTTCTATCTCTCCCTATGGGATGATTGAAACTTACTTCTGGTCTCTCTTTGTTCTTGTCTCTTTGCATGCCATGGGCTGAGGATGTTCTTGCCCCTTGTTGGCTCGCATTTGCGTTTGTTCGAGATGGAGGGAAGAATAAATCACCTCTCCATGTATAGGTATTTCTTGCATGGTCTGGTACCACAAATACTCTTTCTGATGTTTCATCCAGGTATAAAACCTTTCTAGGTGTATCTCGGTCCTTGAATTGGTAGATTATGATGGAGCCTACGTCACTACGTTGTTTCGTTCTGTACCTCCAAAATGCTTCGTTAGTTTCTTTATTTACAAACAACTCTATGCTTCTGTTATCCTGAGGGGTCCACTCTGGAACTAGTACTCGTGTCAGTACAGATTTCCCCCTAGGTGTCCTAGGTTCTTCTCCTACTGGTTCTTTTCCTTGGGATTTAGCTTCCGTCTCTAACTGAATTACGCCAAACTCATTGGTATTATTTGGCTCGGTACTTAAGATATACATTGTTCCTTCCTTGTCTATGTATGTGTCTCTCTCGAATTTCACCACTGGACGTTCCAATCCAATGGGTTGATCAGGGTTGTGCATTTGCACCACTTGTCTTCGCAAACCATCCTCATAGATGTGAGCACCTAAGTGGTTGGTTCGGAGAAATTCTAATTGAGTCTTATAGGGTCCTTTGGGTCTTTCTAAGTATGCTACGTCTGATCCTCCTTCTGGTCTTTCCGTGCTAAATGCCATTTCTGATTCACTCGTTTCTGAGCTTAACTCGTAGGGATAACTATTATTCAACTGTTGTGCCCACGAATGTGCAGTGGTTCCTACACTTGCTTCTGATGATCTAAGGCTTCGTTGGTTTGACTTACCTATATGTTTACCGGATCTAAGGTTCATGAATTCACTTCACGGCACTCTTTGATTTTCAATGATTCTTTGATCTTTCTTGCTTGTCTCTTTTTTGAATGTCTTTAAGTTTTTGTCTTATCTTACTGTAAGCATCAGTAATCGACTTTCCATGATACTTTTGAGTTCTCGTTCCGTCAGACTTAAGTTCTTTTCTTTTAGGTTCTTGTATCTTGCACCTTTTCTTTAGTCTTAAACTTGAGAAATTAACTCTCTTGAACTTGAGGCATTCCTATCGTCGTTAATCCACAATGCTATCGTTTAGCATAAGCTAAGAACTCTATTACTCAAGAACACTCTTACAAGCTCAAAATAGCTCTAAGATCTTCTCTACTCAAAAAAGCTAACCTAAAAAATGAGCTTTCTAGCTCTTTTTATAGATTCTAGACTAGTTTTGACCGGTTTCACATCTAGTGACCGGCATAGTTAAGAAAATAGGTCCTAGATGCTATTTGAAAGGGTAAACAAAGTCTAAAAATAGCCAAAATTGGTATGCTCCTTCTACCTAAGCTCCTCAAGCTCGAGGACTCCTCGTCTTGCACAAAATGGAGCTATAGATTACAAAAAAGGGTTTTTCTATATTACATATGTTACAAAAGTGATGAAAATCACTGTTGGAGGTTTTGAAAAGTATTTATAAAACATAAATCTTTAAAAAATGATTCGACTGACTCCCTGCTCTATCTTTACATGCTTCTGCGTCTTCTATGCCTCTGACTACTGCCAACACCCCCGCTACTTTCCAGAGATTGATGTCTCGTGTTTTCAAAGAATTCCTAAAGAAGAGTATGGAAGTATACATAGACGACCTTTGTACATATTCAAATCGAAGGCAAGAACACATTCCTGAATTGCGAAAAATATTTGATAAATGTCGACAATATAGAGTATGCATAAATCTTGAGAAGTGTGTTTTCATGGTAAGACAAGGAAAATCCTAGGACACATCGTATTTAGGAATGGAATATCTACTCATGAAGACAAGATCAAAGTAATTCTAAAACTTCCTAGACCAAAGAATGCAAAAGAAGTGCAAAAATGTATGGGTCATTGTGGATACTACCATCACTTTATTCACATGTATGCTATAATTGCCAAACCCTTGTATGGGCTATTGACTCAATTTACATGGACTGACAAATGTGAGAAGGCATTTAACGAGCTAAAGAAGCGACTTCATACAGCTCCAATCTTGAAGACCCCCAATTGGAACAAGCCTTTTCATATTCATATGGATGCTTCCAATTACACAATAGGATGCATCTTAGCTGAGCCAATAGATGAAGGAAAATTGGATCATCCAATTGCCTATGCAAGTAGACAACTGAATCAAGTCGAGAGAAACTATAAAACTACGAAGCGAGCAGGATTAGGGATGGTTTACGCTGTAAAGAAATTCAAACACTATCTTTAAGCCAATAAGTTCAAATTCTTCATAGATCATCAAACCTTATTGTATTTGGTCAATAAGGCTTGCAACACGAGAAGACTCATGAGATGGTTTCTATTATTAATGGAGTTCGACTTTGAAGTGATTGTAAAGAAGGGTAACACTCATGTAAGGGTAGATCTCTCTAGATTAACACATAGAGAACCACTGAGCGGAGTACCCGACGATTTGCCAGACACTTACCCGTTCAATTTGGAAGTTTGTCCTAAGTGGGCAAAAAAGCTGATTCCAATACTCACTCATGGACCACAACATTCAATTAATAAGGAGAGTAAAAAGGAAATTCTGCAATCACGTAACTTACACATTATTGCAGGAAGTGTGTATTATAAGGAACCCAATGGCGTACTATCAAGATGTGTAGAGGAAGACAAACAAAAGAAGTTGATTGAACAAGCCCACGTAAACAAATGGAGGATGCATAAAGGAACTCACGGAACTCTAAGAGAATTGAAACGGTTAGGGGTATACTGGCCTGATATGCCTAAGGATGTCCATGAATATGTCAGTAGTTGCATGGAATGTCAAGAAACCACTCCAAATGACCACAAATCTTTACCCTTCTCTACTATAGCACCCAACTCCAGTAAGACATTGGTGAAATTCCTAAAGACACAAGAACATGAGGAATGAATTAGCTTAGCAAGGAAACGATCCCCAGAAAAAATGAGTAAGGACTACGTTATCATGGGAAAACAATTATTCAAGAGAGGGAAAGACAATCACCTACGGCTGTGTGTATAGGAAGGAGAATACTTACCCATATTAGAAATGGCACATGTAGGTGCCGTAGGAGGATATCTCTCACTCGAAAGGACTGTAAAAATGATTCTTTTTGGGGGCTTGTGGTGGCCAACTCTACATATGGATGCTGACACGTATGTACGAAGTTGCGAGACTTGCCAAAGAGCCAAATATCCGATTAGATGGGATGACATGCCATTGAGACCCATGGCTTGTGCCAGAGCATTTTCTAAATGGGGTATTGATTTCATAGGACCTATTAATCCACCAGCCAAAGGATCACATGCCGAATATATAATAGTAGCAACGGATTACCTCACTAAATGGGTAGAGGCAAAGGCTACTAGAAAAAATGATTATCAAACCACTGCTAAGTTTCTTTTTGAGCATGTCTTCACTTGATTTGGACTACCTATAGAAATAGTGAGTGATAAATGAATGCATTTCATTAATGAAGTGATAGATTCCTTAATGAATGAGTTCTTAGTAATCCATAAAAAATCAGCCCCTTATCATCCTCAAGCCAAAGGTCAAGCGGAAAGTTCCAATAAGGTGTTATGCACAGTATTGACAAGGATAGTCAATAGTGGAAGGTCATATTGGGACAAACAATTGCATCATGCAATTTGGGCCTTCCGTGTCGCTTACAAGACTGCCATTGGAACTACTGCATTTAACCTAGTGTATGGACAGAATGCAATTTTGCCAATCGATTTTTTAGTGCCAACCTTGAGAGTAGCCCAACAGTATGAATGGATGGGGCACGAATTATCCAAGCAACTAGACCAAATTGAGAAGCTACATGAGACTAGGATACAAGCTATTGCAGGAATTTATGCAGCCAAGAGAAGACAAAAGGCTTATTATGATGCGCACATCAAAGACTAAGGCCTAAAAGAAGGAGATTTAGTTCTGGTCTACACCTTGAAGCAACATGCCAAGAAGCTACAAAAGTGTGGATATGGACCTCTAATAATCAATAGGATTTCAACGAGTGGAGCAGTTAATCTAGCGACTCTGGATGGAGATGTTCTTCCTAATTACATAAGTGGATGTCGAGTAAAACGTTACATGGAACCATTGACAGACCAAATGTTAGCACGACTCGTAGGTGCACAAAATAGGAAAAGAAAGGAAGAGAGATTAGAGAGGAGGCAAGGGAAGAAGCCCTAGAGCATATCAAGAAACAAAAAGAGTGGATAAGGCAAAGGGATGAACGATATCTACAAGGAGAAGAGCCTATTCCCATGGCCAACTATCAAGTTCACCAGACCAATGCAACCAAACCCAACATATCCCAACCGTACTTAAACCTAGGAATTGGAACGATAGAGTATCAGCTAATAGATGCCTTGACAGATTCAGGAGCAGCACTCAATTGCATACGAAGTACAGTCATCACACATCTTCAAACGACTATGACACCTACTAAAGCACACATGATAGGTGTGGGAGGTCAAGTTATAGAATGCATTGGAGAAGCTACAGTCTCCCTCCACCTAGGAAATTCCACTATGGAACAACAAGTTCTGCTGTGCAGAGACGAGGATCTAATAGAGAACTTGATCCTAGGACAAGACTAGATCATTGAGAATGAAGTAAGAATTCACATAGCTCAACGGTACATCTCAGCCAAAAAAGGACACAAGGAAATCTTTAGTCTATTAGAAGAGAAACCCTCTCATAGACAGGACATCATCAAGAGTGAGAAACAAATTGTTGAAGAGGACATAGCGAATGATTGCATCAGAAACCAACTAGAAGAAGGACCGATGAAAGAAATGGTTGCATATCCCAATGCATCAGGGGAGAAAGTGGATTCATCCTACATGAATGGTGAAAAAAAGGGAAATGATGAGGACAATGCTTCTAAAGTCACTTACAAAAAAGGGAGATCATGAACATGGAAATCCATTGTTAGCTTGTCACTATCAAGAAGTGCAAACCTGCAATGGGTTCGCAAGGATTGAGTGAAGGAATCAGAGAAGGCAACGCCAATACAGGTCATTCATCCTACAGAGACAAGGGCGAACAAGGGTTCCTCTTCATCACAGTCGGAACCAAAGCAACTTCTGAGAGTATGGCTTCCAAAGTCATTGGCAGAAGCTCAAAGAACACGGCAACAAATATGGATTCCAAAGAAGGTCAGCCAGATTGCAAATAAAAAGATCGATAAGCGAGAAGAAACATTATCTCAATGCAATAGGACCATCAAGCCAAACCAAATTAACCAAGGATATCAAAAAAGAATGACACCAATTACTCAAATTACAAAGAAGAAAGAGGATAAACAGAGAGCAAGACAAAACAAAGAGAAGACAAAGCATCAAACTTCGACTATAAAATGGATATGGAGACAAAACAAGCAGCAAGGATTGGAACAATAGAACCAAAAGGATTCCGTTTGCAGACATGAAGCTTCGAATGCACCTAAAGTATGCATGATAGGGCCACATTATGAGGCCATGCATTTAGCACATGATGTACGTAACAAAACTAGTGGTGCACATTCCCCACTTGGGAACATGTCATAGCTTCTACTTCCATAGGAATGGACCTGCTATGTAAATAAATAAATGCTTCGACTACACTAATTCTTGTTTTCTTTCAGGAGTGAAAATGAAAAAAATATGCAGTAAGAGATCTTACTTATGCAAGCAGGGGGAACCTTTTTTCCTAGTGACCATCAAAATCATGGATACTGACCATCAGTCCCCATCATGTCCCAAGACTTCAAGGTAGTGCATGAACTCCCATCAACCATGGACATTATGAAAAAGGAAAGCATTCACAAGTACTTTGAATTGCCAATATACAAACATGACTTTCAATGATGTATGAAAGTTATGAACACCTTGTAGCCTCCATTGCATGATCCATTGGTGCTGGAAGCTAGAGTATTGGATGCAGTAGGTGAGTGGGTCATTATCCAATTTACACATGAACTAATTAAGGAAGCTTTTGGATGGGAGAAGGATGGGAATACGATATTGAAAGTGGAAAGTCGAGGAGCAAAGACCCGAACATTCACTGACATTAATCGCCTTGATATTGAAGAGGAAGTAAGGCTCATCCATCAACAATTTTGCTTTCCCAACATGCATAGGTACACTGCTCCACAAAAGATCATTGTACAAATGTTGTCACGTGCTATAAAATAAACTGTAAATCAATTCAATATGACTCCATACATTCAAAAACGGCTATTCGAGGCAAAGAAGCAATGGAATCACAAGAAGTTTTTAAATGGAAGTGTTGCCTTGACTATATTGATATATCATGCCTTGGGCATTAGAGAACATTTGCTAGAGATGCCATCATCCGAAGCAATGGCAAAATATGCAAAGATCGCTATGGTCCCTAGGATAAAGAAAGGAGTAAAAATTGTAGAGGAAGTGTCAAACATTGATCCACAGGGATCATTGGTCCACAGGGATCAGTTCACATTGATCCATAGGGATCAATCTATGTGTGTGAGGGATAAGGGCCAGCTAGCCAAGGTCCCAAGCTCGGGGGATACCCTAAGGTACTTTGGTAGTAATGGGAACTGCTTTGGTAGTAATGGGAATAAGTGTTGCATGATGGCCACATGTTCACACTACACTATTCCAGATCATTACTATTTATAGAGTATACCGTTGCTATTTTTAGATTACAAGAGGGTATATATGGATGGGAGGAGAGTCACACACATCATTCAAGCAATTTTGCAATTTCTTACAGAAAGTAGAAACAAGCTCCCAACCTAGAATGAGAGGTACCAAGAGGCTAAGGGAAATGATGCAAGCAGAAGCAGAAGTGCCGGCTACAAAGAGGGCACACGTACTTCCAAGAACGTGACTTGAAGAAAATCCACCCATTACGGAAGAAGAATTGACAAGAGCAATGGAAGCTACCCATCAATATACTGAAGGACAAGTAAACCTGAATTGGGATTAATGAACTCACGCTCATCATCCGATACGCAAGAAGAACAAGACACCTCGATGCTAAATGTGGATATTGAAAGTGAATCAAGAGACGATGGTCAATGGGAAGAACTAAATCAAGTGAATGATGCCTTTGGCGTGGAAGGCACAAATATTGAGCAGATGACTAATAACACAAGCCAAGACAACACAAAGCAAGAAGCACTGCATGGAGTCCATGTGATCAAACTTGACAAAACATCTAATATTCAAATAAAATAGACTCTGCTCACGGGAGAAGTCATTTTCAAGAACCCCAAGGAAGAAAAAATTGACAATATAATTGAAGAATCGGAACCCTTCACACCAATAAGGGTTGTGGCAAAAACCTCCCCTATGGATGTTACATTTCAAGGGAGTGCCACGAAAACTATTAATAAGGAAGAAGAAAGAAAAGAACATGAAGTACAACTTCAAATATGGCAACCACATAACGAGACCATATGTCACTCTAGCACAATGGTGAGTACCAACGTGAGGAGATACACCTCATAAATGTCAATCCGTGGAGACGTGAGGACCGGTATGAAGACCGTGAGCAAGTGATGGCACAAGTGCGTGGGTGAAAGCACACAAGCATGCACACACATACACACACACGCGCACAAAGTAAGAGCAAAGAGTGGAACAATGGAAAGCTTCGATTACCAAAGATCTCTCTTACAAAACTGAAATCTACAAAAAGCTAACCTCAAAAATGAGCTCTCCAGCCCTTTTTATAGTTTTTGAGTGGTTTTGGCCCTGTCCAGACCTAGTGTCCGGCCTAGTTAAAAAATAGGTTCCAGGGCTTATTTGGGGGCTCAAACGGAGTCTAAAAATTATGAAAATTGGTAGGATGGTAGATCTAATACTCCTCAAGCTTGAGGACTCCTCGGCTTGAACAAAATGGAGTTACAAAAATGGAAAATGGTATTTACAATGGTTTTTAGTGATAAAAATCACTATTTTTGTAGGGATTTCTTCTGAAAATTTGACAGGTGCTTCTTGGAGCTCCCTACTTGCTCCTTCTTCTTGTGTGTCCACTTCCTTGATGCGCTTCCATGCTTTGTCCTTGACCTTGAGCTTCAACACTCCCCCCCCCTCTTGAGTCTGTCGTCCCTGACAGACCCTTGTTGTATTGGTCGTTCCATGTAGTACATTGAGAGGTAGCGTCGTTTGCGTCCAATAGGGGTGATCCATTTTCCCAATGTAGCCCAGTCGTTTGTCCAGTTCCTTACTTTGCCACTGCTAGATCTTGCAGTTTGTAGTTCCTTTGTATTTACCTCTTCCTTGTATTCTATCTTGATGGTGCATTTGTTAGCTGTCCAAAACGACTAGTTGCTCAAAGGAGGTGATCAATGTTGATTATGAGCAATTCTCTATCGTGGATGGCTTCCTTGCTCTTGTAGTGGTCACCCTGATGTCCTCTGATTTTTCCAATGATAGCTTTCATAGTTTTCATGCCAAGTACTTGTAACCCATAATGTATGATGGTTAAGTGCATTAGTGCATGGGTTCAACAAATTATGTGCCTTGTGCATGGCCTTGTAATGTGGCCCTACGTATGTGTACTTGGAAAATGCATGGCAAGAAGTATGGTGCAAGAGATTGGGACTTGAGCTAAGTGCTCAAGGGTATGCTGACGAAGAGGTTTCCTAATCGATCATGGTTATAGTGTTGTTGAAGCATACACGGCTTACCATGGTGAAGGGTCCATTGATCTTCATCTCTTCGTGTTGTAGTTCCAGCATGGTGTTTGACCCTCGTCTTCTCCTTTTTGTTGATGGATGTTCTTGCTGAAAGTTCGCTGATGAGCATTTTCAAGCACAGTCCTCTTCTTTGCACAGTCCCTTTTTTTTTTTTTTTTTTTTTGGAACACGATGGCATCAAACAAGAAGAAAGAGGTTAGTATCAATAACATATTTTGCATGTGAAAATTGTGTCTCATGTGCCTGGGATTTCTCAATTGTGTCTATGCACAGCCATGTAAGGTGGCCCTATATTGATGCATACTTTGGAAATGCATGACCTGAATGGTGCAAATGACTGGGTTATGCCAAAGGCACATGGTTGCTGCTGGTCGAGGCTTTTGATGTTACTTGTATACTTGATGAATTCTTTGATTGGAGGTGTCTATTGGATCTCGAAATGATGTAATCCTTCGGATTGGAGCCCATTTTGGAATAGGGTTTGGTACTGTAGAGATCACTTCAGGCCACTTCATCTTTGGATGCTTTCCAAACTTTGGTATCCCGTGTGGTTGGCCTTTTGGTTCCATGGTTGTTGTTGGTGCTTTTGGCTTCCAAACCCATATCCTTGGTGAGTGCCTGCTTATTTTTGTAGAAGGGTTGAGTTTATCTTCTTTTGGTCTTTGTGCTCTGTTCTTACCCTTTGCTTTCCTTGGCTTCTTTGTTGAGGCCTTTCGCATGGTGGGGAGCATAGGCCTTTGTACGTGTAAGAGCTTCTTGGGTACCCACATCTGTAATCGCCCTTGTTGAGCTGTAGCTAAGTTTTTAGGCACCCAAATTTGTACCTGATTGTGGTCGGCCTTCATTGATAGCTTCGGTACCCAAATTTGATGGATTCTTCGTGCTTGACCCTGTCGTAGGTGCTTGGTCCTTCTGTTGTCATGGTCGATCTGGTTGGGTGGGAGTCTTTGAGGCAACATCGATGGTTGTACTCCTTTCTTTACCCAGATCTGTGTCATGCCCAACACTTCTTTCCTCTTGAAGGATCTTTGTCTATTTGATAGACTGGCTGTCTTGCAAAACAAGAAGAAGGTTCATCTTGCCTTTGCGACTGTCCTTCCGTGATTGCGTCCGTCTGGATCATAGAGCTTTTGACATCTACAACATCTTGTTTGAGAAGATTAGCCTTAGAGGAACAAAGAGAGTGTGTGGTGTCAGTGTCAGTGGGCATGCGATTCTCCAATTCTAATGTAATGCATTGATTATATACCCAAACTTGAAGAAGTTGACTTCTTAGGTTCAAGTTGACAGCATGGTCGTAAATCCAATCTTGACCCAAGACAAGTGGCTCTGTGAGGTCCTCATCATGACACACTAGCATTTTGACTTTTATTGGAACATCTTGAAGGTAGATGGGAAGTTCCACCTCGCCCAAACAGGGTGTTTCCACGCCTCCTAATCCTATGAGATAGGCTTCTATGGGCTTGATGTCCAATTGCAGGTCTTGGCAGTATGAAAGTCGGACTGCACTAGTTGCTGCACCTGAATCAACTAATGCTCTCACAGTCTTTACACTCTTTCCTTGTCCTACCTCTATAGTCACAAAGGGCCGTCGATCAATTATTTGAGAAGTAGTTATGCCCGATTTTTGGCACATGTCCATGTGATATTTTGGAGCTTTTGTGTTGACATCTAGGCCTAGCCGCCGTAGCTTATTTCTTTTGATGCGCTCTCTTGCCTCTGCTTGTGCTTCTTCTCTAACCCTTAACTCCTCTTCTTTTCGCTTCTTAGCAGTGTTGAGTCTCATGAGCATTTCCTCTGTAAGAGGTTCTTGATATAACTTGACTCGGCATCCACTAATATAGTTTGGTAGGATATCACCTTCTAAAGTGGCCAATTGAACTGCACCGCTAGTGGAGAGTCTATTAATGATCATGGGTCCATATCCTCGTTTCTCCAATTTGCGGGCATGTTGCTTTAGCGTATAAACCAGCACTAGATCTCCTTCTTTCAACCCTTTGTCCTTCACGTGAGCATCAAAGTATGCCTTTTGTCTTTTCTTTGCAGCATAAATGCCTGCTGCTGCCCGTAGCCTCGTCTCACCTAAGCGTTCTAGATCAAAGATCCTGGAAGACAACTCATGTCCATTCCACTCATGCTCTTGTGCTACTTTCAAGGCTGGGATTAGGAAGTCCAATGGTAGCACGGCATTCTGTCCAAAGACCATCTGAAATGGGGTAGCATTGAGTACCATTTTGTAGGCAACTCGGTATGCCCAAACAGCATGATGAAGTTGTTTGTCCCAATCAGAGCGTTTATTATTTACAAGTTTCGTTAATACGTTACATAGGATCTTATTCATGCTCTCGGCATGTCCGTTGGCTTGTGGGTGATAAGGGGCAGACTTCTTGTGTATCACCATGAATTCTTGAAGGAGATGTTCAATGACCTCATTCAAGAAGTGCGTGCCTCTATCACTAACCAACTCTATTGGTAACCCATATCTAGTGAACACATTTTCGAATAAGAATTTAGCCGTTGTTTGAGCATCATTCTTTGTTGTGGCTTTTACTTCCACCCACTTTGTAAGGTAATCTGTGGCTACAATAATGTATTCTGCATGGGAGTTTCTAGCTGGGGGGTTGATGGGACCTACAAAGTCTATACCCCACTTCGAAAATGCACGTCCTCCCATCATTGGCCTCAAGGGCATTTCATCTTTTCTTATCGGATATTGGGCACGTTGGCATGTGTCACATTTCTTCACATAAGTATGTGCATCCATATGAAGAGTGGGCCACCAAAGTCCTGAGAATAGAATGGTCTTAATTACTCTGTTAGGCCCAAAGTGTCCACCTGCAGCACCGCTGTGTGCAGTTTCTAAGACTCTCAAATAGTCTGATTCATGAACGCACAGTCTTAGGTAACCATCCTTGCCTCTTCGATATAGGTTGTCTCCTACTAAGGCATAGTCTTGAGCCTCTTGCTCCATGCTCCGTTTTCTTGCAAGACTAGCCTGATTGAGTAATGTTCCCGATCTCATGAACTCAACCAATGGAGCACTCCAATCTGGGATTAATGACACATGATAAAGAGTGGCATGCTCCACTGGGGGTCTCTTCTGGCACACTGGACAATTCTGGATCCACTCCTGTATTTCTTTGTCCATGCTAGGCCAATACACTCCTAAACGTTTTAGATTCTGCAATGTTCGTTGTTTATTGTAGTGATTTCCTAGCAGTCCCTCATGGGCTTGTTGCATCCAACTAGTATGTTCGTCGTCCTCAACACAACAAGCTATTACACCCTCTAGATCTTGTTTGTACATGCTTCCGGCCAATATTTGATACTTTTGTGATCTTACAATTTCTTCTTTGCTTGTTTTCACATTTTTATTTGCAGGTCCGAAGGTTAGGACTGGTACCAACTTATTTGCCCATTTAGGAACAACTTCTAAATTGAACAGATAAGCATCGGGCAATTCATCAGACACTCCTTGCAGTGGCTCTCCTGAAGTGAGACGAGAAAGATGGTCTGCCCTAAGATGGGTTCTACCTTTCCTGACAACAACTTCAAAGTCGTATTCCATTAGTAAGAGGAACCATCTTACTAAGCGGCCTGTATTGCAAGGTTTATTGACCAAATATAGTAAAGCTTGATGATCAGTGAAAAACTTGAACTTATTGGCCAATAGATAGTGTCTAAGCTTCCTCACAGCATATACCATGCCTAAGCCTTCTCTCTTCGTTGTGGTATAATTTTGTTCAGCTGCATTTAATTGCCTACTAGCATATGCTATCGGCAAATCTAAGTTTCCTTCACCTGTGGGTTATGCTAACACACATCCTATTGCATGATTGGAGGCATCTACATGGACATGAAAGGGTTTGCTCCAATCTGGAGTAGTCAATATTGGTGCTGTGCACAAACGTCTTTTCAGCTCGTTGAAGGAATTCTCACATTCCTCATTCCACTCAAAATTTGTTAACAACCCATAAAGAGGTTTAGCTATGATGGCATACATGTGGATAAACCTACGGTAATATCCACAATGGCCCATAAAGGCTTGTACCTCTTTAACATTCCTTGGCCTGGGCAGCTCTGCTATTGCTCTTACTTTGTGCTCATCTGTTGAAATTCCATTCTTAGAAAAAATGTGACCTAAGATTTTACCTTGTCGTACCATGAACACGCACTTCTCTGGGTTCAGACAAACTCGATAATCTCTACACTTGTTGAAGATTTGTCTGAGCTCAAGGATGTGGTAACTTCTTTCTTGGGAATGAGCGCATAAATCATCCACATATACTTCTAAGCTCTTTCGCAAGAACTCTTTGAAGACATGACACATGAGCCTTTGGAATGTGGCAGGTGCATTGGTGAGCCCAAATGGCATCACACGAAATGCAAAGATTCCCCATTCTGTGGCAAATGCTGTTTTGTGTTGATCTTCGGGGGCAATGGCTACTTGGTTGTAACCTGAAAATCCATCAAGGAAGCTATAAACTTCCTTGCCTGCAACACGTTCCAATAGATGTTCGGTGATTGGAAGTGGATAACTATCTCTGATCGTAGCAGCATTAACTTTTTTAAGGTTAATGCACACTCGCAATTTCCCATTCTTCTTGGGCACCACTACAATGGGGGACACCCATTCAGTGTGCTCAATCTCATAGATGAATCCAGCTTCAATCAGCCTGTCAATTTCCTCCTTTATTTTGGCTGCATAATTGTCATTATATGTGTAGGGCTTTTGTTTGGTGGGCTTGGCATCAGCGGTCATCGGAATCGTATGAGAGAAAATCTTTGGATCTACTCCTTTCAAGTCTCTATAGTGCCATGCGAACACATCCCTATATTCCCTTAATAGAGCTACAAGCTCTGCTTCTTCTTTTGCACTTAGGTCATCTCCTATGTACGTACATCGTTCTTCGTTCCCTTCAATGGTCACTACAATTTTTTTGGTCCTTTTTTTATTGTCATATGCTTCTCCTATAATGGCCTCTCTCTTAGGCATCCGTACCAAAATTTTTTGGTCTTCCACTTCATATTTCTTGAAATTTTCTGGTACTTCAAATAATGATTCTTCCTCTTCTTGTTTCACTGCTTTTCTTTTCTTTTTCTTTTGACCTCCTTCACTTCCTTCCCTTGAATTTATCGTTTTAATACTCGTGAGGGGTTCTTCTTCTTTTTGGGTTAACACTCCTATGTCTTCTAAGTAGTGTTCCTCTAAGTCAAAGTAAGTATCCATCACAATGGATTCTAGATCATCGTCATTCTCTTCTTCTCCTATGAACTCACTAGGATCACACTCTTCCAACAGGGGCTGACACATGAACACTGAAATATCATAACCCTCCTCATCACAGTGAGGTGTCCATTGTTCTTCTTTGACTGCTATGTCCATGGTAGCTAAGATTTCTGCCCAACCATGAGGCTCAAATTCCTCATCTGGAAATATCATCGGTGTATAGGCTGGGTCTTTTATTGGTCTATCTCTTGGGGGAGTTCCTTCTTCTCTCGCTTTTAGGCGCTTTTCCTCTTCCTCTGCGACCTTGCACATCCACAAGTGAGTATCTTCATGCAGCCATGATGGATCAGGTGAACTTCCAGAATGCACGGAGATAGAATCTTCTTTCGCTTTGTGGATAGGATTCCACTGTAGGGGTGGTACATCTCTGAAGGTGTAATCCTTCAGATTGACCTTGGTTGTGACCCCTAAGTGTTGTAAGTACAAGGAGTTGGTTCCCCAATCCTGTACCATTTTCAATTGTCGTAGGAAGGGTCTTCCTAGGATCATCTCATAGACATTATTTTTCTCAAAGTCACATATAGCAAATGTATGTTCAAACTCTACACCACAAGTGTGTTAGAGTTATCCCTTCAAGCAATCCTAGAGGTCTTTCAAAATGACCATCTTCCATTTGAAGTTTCATTCTCGTTGGTCTTAATGTGGGTTTGCCCCATCGCTTCCACAAGGAAGTGGTTGCAATAGCAACACCAGCACCCGAATCTACAATTGCTTTGGTTGTATAACCTTGATAGGTGATCGGAAGATAAGTGTTACCTTCTTCACCTTCGCTCATGTCTCCTATCTTGTCGAGAGGTATCTCTGGAACTTTTTGCTTAGAGCCTACTTTTGGCATATTGGATTCAAGTTCTGGAACCTGATCCTTCACATGATTCCAGAGCTCAGGTTTTGCTTTGAGAAGCTCTTCCACAGTGAGATGACATTGAACCTTAGTGTTCTTCA
Organism: Ceratopteris richardii; assembly: GCA_020310875.1. Taxonomy (NCBI): domain Eukaryota; kingdom Viridiplantae; phylum Streptophyta; class Polypodiopsida; order Polypodiales; family Pteridaceae; genus Ceratopteris; species Ceratopteris richardii. The sequence goes on along the minus strand of CM035422.1, from coordinate 182,538,606 downwards.
CAACATCAGTGTTTCTTGGAATCACTGAGTCTTCATTTCTTACCAATATTGTTGGAGCTCTGATCTGGATAGATTCAGATTCCCATGGGCCTATGAAATGAGGCAACTCTTGTAAAGAATTAGATCCAAAATCTAATCTCTCATCCTCTTGTTGCTCTGCTTGATCTCCATAGATAGACGGGATGTCTTGGGGAAATTGATCATGAAGATCATCAATCTCAGGAATAGGAGGGGAGTTACCCTTCTCCTTGGCCCATTTCTCTTCTTTTATTTCCCGCAAGAACTCTTGAGAGTACTGTTGAATTGAAGGAGGTATTCCACCATCCGTGGAATTAGGAACATAAGCTCCCATTGGTGGTGAGCTTCCTCTTTCAATAACTGGTTGAGCCTGTGGATGTAAAGAAACTTGTGGTTTGTTTACCAACTGCTCTAATCTTTCTAGTAAGCCTTGGAAATGCAAATCCGGTTTGACAGAGTTTGTCTGATTGAACTTTTGACTAGTCTCAAGTATAGCCTGAGCTTGTTCTACCATTTTCATGCACATTTTCATACGTTCAATCTCTAAATCTGCTCTAGGGTAACTCTTGTCCAAGTTTGCAGTTGTTGGCCCCTCTTGAAGACGAGCCTGGTAGGCTTTGAACATCATGTCCAAGCCTTCTGGGTTGGATCTGCAAGAACAGACCCTGGTTGTGGGTTATTTACAATGGGTGGTGGGGTGGAATGAGGTGGAGTGGATGGAGCTTCGGCGTGTGAGGGGCTTTGAGATGCAATGTCTTCTATTTTTGTTTTGGTATCCCTTAGGCTTTCTTCTAGCTCGGATAGCTTTTTGTTCCACTTGCGATTAGCCTTCTCTCTGGTATCCTTCCATGTTCTTGGTTTCCTCTTACTAGGCTCTCCTGACTCACTTGACTCCGATTGCTCAGATGGTTTTGCTTGTTGTGCAGCCTGTGCCCTAGTAACTGCCTGTACAGGAGCCACATTACTACTACTTGAACTTGAATCTGCCACTAAGCCTACCACATTGATGGGTGTAACCTTGGGTGCACTAGAGGGATTTTTCGGACACTCTCTAGGAAGATGTTCCTGGCCACACTCAGGACAAAAGCCTTGTATTGTAATGTTTTGCCCTTGTCCCAGAGCTGGTTGGTGGGGGCATTCACGAATGAAATGGTCGCCCTGACATCTAAAGCATGGTCCTCTAGGGACTTGTAGTCTTACTTGTCTCAATTGGGGCCTAGGATTTGGATTCGTATACATGACATTGGAATATTCTGGCTCCCAATTTTGTTCCATAGGTGGTGTCTCATATTGACACTGAGAAGTCTCACTTTGCTTAGGTGACTCTATATAATAAGCATGTGGACTATCTTCATGGAAGTAGTCTGAACCATGAGCGTGAGAATCATTTCCAGAGACCAATGGGGTTAGTGGCACCAATGCTCTATTAGGGTTCTCCTCCGCCATCGTATATTTAACTGGGATCACATTGGCAGGAGCTGGCGGTTGGTTTCCTAGGACTGGTTGTGGCCTATATGGTGCCTGACATTGCTGCTGGTATTGAGGTTGATATTGTTGTGGCCTATAATATGGCTGTTGGTACTGATTCTGATACCTACCCTGCTGGTAAGGTTGCTGATAATTTTGTCTAACACCCTGCCTGTTATAGGGACAATCTTGGGCCGCATGATTTGTGTACTTCCTTTCAATGGTGCAATATAGAGCGTTAGGGTTTCCTTGAGGTTGAGTCATCATTGGGTAGACATTAGCCATGTGATCTCCTCCACATGTATAACATCGCTTCAATGGGGTGACCCTTGGCATTTGTCTATTTTGAACTCCTAGCTTTTTGGCCACCTGCTCAGCTATCTCATCTATCTCACTGGAGGTTCTAGAGGTATGACTTGTAGAACTATCAGGGTCCTTATAGAGTTTGGATAGTCCTAACTCCTCACCCAAGTTGTCTTCTATGTCAATGCATATCCGTATACACTCTTCTATGGATCTAGGCTCTTTCAAGTATACATATGACCTTAATTTTGTGCTCAATAGGCCATCTAAAAACAGTGCCACCTGTTTAGCTGATGTGGGTAATTCTGGTACAGGGCATCTTTCCAAGTACTGCCTAAATCTTCTTCCTGCAAGTCGCACTGTTTCTTGGGGTGTCTGCTTGAAGCTGTGGATCAAGGATGATGTGTTATGTCTGATACCACTCTTGGAAAATTCTACAATGAATTCTTCTAGAAGCTGACCTATCTCTCTATAGTTGCGACTGTTTAGAGGTTGAAACCAAGCTAAGGCAGTACCCTTAAGAGTCAAACCAAATGCCTTGAACTGGGTGAATAAGTCTTCAACCTGTTCAGCTCTTAGCACTTGTTTGAACTCCGCCACATGATCATAAGGATCTCCAAATCCATCAAAGTAGTTCTTCATTGTCTTAACCACTTGAGAGGGTCTAAGGGTTCTTGAGTGCTCTCGTGGTCTAAGCAATGGGAAATCATGATCATCTCTTTGATGCCTGTAAACTCTATGTCTCTCCCTTTCAAGTCTTTCCGTTCCATATCCTGATCTGTCTCTGCCTACAGTGTCTGCAAAGCTTACCTCCGGTCTCTCTCTAGTTCTTTCCCTCTGGGTTTCATGAGCCTTGGATGATCCGGCTCCCTGGAGGCCCTGGGAAACATTAGATCTTGGTGGAGGGAAAATTGATTCACCTTGCCAAGTGTAAGCATGTTTGTCATGATCTGATACCAAGAATAATTTTTGAGATGTGTGATCTAGATAGACAACTTTCCTTGGTGTCTCTGGGTCCTTGAATTCATAGATGGTGACTACTGGGCTGGGTTGATCTGGCCTAAATCTCTAAAAGGCTTTCTCCGTTTCTCTATTCACGAATAGTTCTATGCTTTTATTATCTTGAGGAATCCATTCTAGAGTGAGCACTCTGGTTAAGACTGACTTACCTCTAGGGGTCTTGGGTTCTCCTCCTAGGTCTCCTTTCTCTAGATCTCCTATCTCATTCTCAGGAATGATATTTCCAAACTCATCTGTCCTATCTGGTAAGTTGGTAACCACATACATGGTTCCTTCCTTATCAATGTAAGCACCCTCTTCAAACTTGACCACTGGGTGTTCAAGTCCAAAGGGTTGGTCAGGATTCTTGAGTTGAACCACTGATCGTCTTAGACCATCCTCATAGATGCGAGCACCTAATTGGTTGGTCCTCATATACTCCAATTGGGTCTTATAGGGACCTTCTGGTGTCTGTAAAATTGCAGTGCCTGAGCTACGTGTGGGTCTTTCCAAGCTAAAAGACATTTCTGAGTCACTGGTTTCTGAACTTCGTGTGTAAGGATAACCACTAAGCTGTTGAGCCCAAGACTTGGCTGTATGGTTGACACTAGCCTCAGATGACCTAATGCTTTGTCTATCCTTGCCTAAGTGTCTGCCAGATCTCAGGTTCATAAGCCTTGGCTTCTAGTCCCAAAGTTCTCTTATGTTGCTCAAAATCCTTTGGAATACCTTGGTTTTCCAGTTTTCTTGAGGGTCAACTTCAAAATACCCTATCAAATAATCCTGGTATTATTTTTACCGTAACCAGTCGATGTTTTTGTTGTACTCCCCACGAGCTTTCCAACAAAACCAAAATCACAGCAAACGGATTTTGTATGAGAAAGTTATGCCAGTTCAGGGTTTTGGGGGTTGAAACAGGGAAACAGGGTCTCTCAGGAAATGCTCCAAAGTAGGCGATACACGATATGTGGAGGACACGACTCTTGATACTTGAGGAACTCGATACACGATACTTGGTATGTATCGCGATACTTGAAGTAGGTGATACTCGATCTTCAGCAGGTATCGCGAGCAAACTCCACGATACACGATCTTTGATAGGTATCGCGATTGCTGTATAACGATACACGATACTTGACTATCACGATACTCAGGCAAAACAATACTTAACTCAAGATGATACTCGATATTTGGAAGAAAAATGATACACGATCTCTGACTTAGGCGATACCCGATCTCTGATAAATATCGCGATCTCTGATAAACGATACCGATCTTCGACCGAAACGATACCGATCTCTCTTGCAAACGATACACGGCCTATGAACCAAACGATACACGATCGCTGGTGAATATCACGATCTTTGATTGAAACGATCTTTGGCACCAACGATACTCGATACTTGGCTCAAAACGATCGACGATACCTGAACAAAACGATACGCGATCTTTGGTAAGTATCGCGATCTCTGAGAAGCGATACACGATACTTAAGCCAAACGATACACGATCTTTGATCCAGACGATACACGATCTACGATCTTTGGCCAACACGATACACGATCTATGAACCAAACGATACGCGATCGTTGGTGAATATCGCGATCTTTGATCAAAACAATCTCTGGACCAAACGATACTGATCTCTGATTGAAACGATACCGAAAGGAGGGAAATATCGCGATACTCGACCACAGGAGTAAAACGATACTTGCTAAGTATCGCGATACTCGACCGCGGGAGCAAAACGATACTTGACCCTTAGACAAATTTTGGGAAGGATTTTTTCTAAGTTTTGGTTGTACACATGCTCTACTCTTTCCTCTCTCCTCTCCTCACTCTCTGTATCACCCCAAATCACTCCTTTTCACCTCTGTGAGTACCAAAGGATACCTGACGCAGATCGTTTCCCTTTCCAAACTTAATTTACTGAGAAATTATAGATTAAATGGGTGTTTGCTCACCTTGAGAACCTCTCTAACTTCTTTGTCACTTTCCCTTGCTCTGTGTAACCCCAGGTTGCCCGATTGCTCACTCACGATCTCTGGCACATCTCTCACGATACTTGGCGCAGGTTTCGTCTTGTCCGGGGCTGTTCACTCAGATTTTTAGCTATTTTGGTGCTACTTCTTCAGCGCCCCTATTCTGCACCCTCTCTAAGCTTCTTGCTCACAACCACAAGTAAAAACAAGGTGAATGTACTCTAAAAAAAATGGAAAAAACTGAGAAGATGAAGGCGGGTGGAGATGGAGATGATGATGAAGATGAAGAAGAAGGAAAATTCAAAACTGAACTGAAAATGATGATTTTTTTACCTTCCAACGTCGCTACTCTACGTCTTACCGTCACACTCTCGTCCTCCAAGCTCTCTCCCCGACAACGGCGCCAAATTTGGTGTCACTCTAGCACAATGGTGAGTACCAACGTGAGGAGATACACCTCATAAATGTCAATCCGTGGAGACGTGAGGACCAGTATGAAGACCGTGAGCAAGTGATGGCACAAGTGCGTGGGTGAAAGCACACAAGCATGCACACACATACACACACGCGCACAAAGTAAGAGCAAAGAGTGGAACAATGGAAAGCTGCGATTACCAAAGAGCTCTCTTACAAAACTGAAATCTACAACAAGCTAACCTCAAAAATGAGCTCTCCAGCCCTTTTTATAGTTTTTGAGTGGTTTTGGCCCTGTCCAGACCTAGTGTCCGGACTAGTTAAAAAATAGGTTCTAGGGCTTATTTGGGGGCTCAAACGGAGTCTAAAAATTATGAAAATTGGTAGGATGGTAGATCTAATACTCCTCAAGCTCGAGGACTCCTCGGCTTGAACAAAATGGAGTTACAAAAATGGAAAATGGTATTTACAATGGTTTTTAGTGATAAAAATCACTATTTTTGTAGGGATTTCTTCTGAAAATTTGACAGGTGCTTCTTGGAGCTCCCTACTTGCTCCTTCTTCTTGTGTGTCCACTTCCTTGATGCGCTTCCATGCTTTGTCCTTGACCTTGAGCTTCAACACCATACATGTGGACCAAGGAAAAGGCGTACGAACAGGGGAAGCTCCAAGCATCCCAAAAACATGGTTAAATGTGGACGTCGCTCAGCTCAAGCCAGTAGTACAAAAAATGATACAGATTGCCATGAACACCCAATAGTTGATGCTTGAGGCTGATGTTGACTATGACAAGGCAATGCAGGAAAATAACCAATTTCAACAAATAGGTGAGAATCTATCTACCCAATTACTTCAAGCACAAAAGATGGTAGTCGATAAAGAGGCAGAAGTCCATGAGGCCAAGCATCAATGCGATACACTAGAAATAGAAAATCAGATTCTAAAAGAACAATTAAAGGAATTGCAAAGCAAATATGAGGCTAGTGAAGCCGACAAAACATGCATGAATGCCATAAGCAAAATCCTTGAATCGCAAATCAAAGTATACATGGACAAAGCAGATAACTTAGGAAACAGGAATAAGGAGCTAATGACAGCCCTACTTTGCAATCAACCGATAGAAGCTTCAAAAGTACCAGAGAACGACACACGAGCATTGGAGGAAAGGATAGCAAAGTATGAAGATCAGCTCAAGCAAGAGCAAGCCATCATCGTAGAATGGGAGAAAAGATACATGGACGACACTAATGCACTCAAGAAGAAATGGAAACTGCAGAGAATAGGTTCCTAGTACAATGCGATGAAGATGCTAGTCAAGTGGTTGCCATAGGAGAAGAACTCTTGAAGAACATAGAAGAAGTTCGAAGAGCTACAGAAGAAATCAAAGAAAAGGACGAATTAATAAAGCAATTGCAGGATTAGTTAGCACAGAAGGTAACAGAGGGGACACCAGTAGTTCCACACTCCACAGTGGCTACTGAGGAGATTGAGGTATGTCCTCTTTCTCCCCCCTTACATCATTCACCGATAAGGGAGGAAATGGAGACCAACATTGAATGACATACTCGGGATATTGCAGAACTAAGCCGGCATGAGCAGGCACTTTTGGTGTCCCAGCTTACTGAAGATTTTGAAGATCAAGTAATCAAGGTCATGAAGGAAGCAAGGATTGAAAGCAAAAATCTGGAACAGGTAATGAGACCCTTCAATGTACCATATGGCTTACTTAAAGAGCAAACACGATAGTACATAAGAAACATACCAAATAAAGAGCCAGATAACAACCTCCAATTTAGCATGCAAACATTCACCTACACACAAGAGGAAGTTGACAAAGTGGACCCTATATGGAGGAGAAAAGTTTTGGAGAAGAATCCTACTCTACGGGTACAATGGGAATCATCACGATACATTCTTCAAGTGAATCCATCATTTTGCCCAGTACCGAGAAGATGCTCCTGGATGCATTTTTGGGGAGAACAGCGCCAGCGAAGCATAAATAATCAATGGCTAAATTATCCATTACTGTCGAGTCCACCTCGCGATTACCTATCGACCGAAGAATACATGATCAAGACGATCAAATTTTGGATCGCTCGACATGCAACTATACCAGATTTAGCTATCAAAATGACTAATAAGATCTTGAGTATGTTACTTACTGTCATCAGGGTGTTTCAGCATGCCCAATACACTTTTTTGAATTTCATCGACATTAATCACGGATCAGATGCCCTTATTTTTAATCTCTCAACTATACCTAGCAAATTAACGCTCATGGCCATATACTCCAGACTTATGTTTCTGCCAAGTATTTACATGCAGACATTCGAGAAGGCATTTTTCATAGGATTTTTTGAAGTTGACTTAGAAATTTTTGTAAAAATATCTTCCAATCTTAATGCCAGACTGGTGGCCTATGAATTAAGTTTCTTTGCTGATCATAGACAGGCACCAGATGATGGGGTAAAGTCAACCCAATGGAAGGAGTTAATGATATGTCACGCCAATTTGCTTAATCAACGAGAGCAGAATGTCATCCAAACGTACTCATGTCACCACAAAAAGCCTGTCGGGGACGAGAGAGTTTAGGAGGAGGGACGTGTGGAAGGGGACTCGAGCAAAAAGAGAAGAAGAAGAAGATCAAAGAATAAAATTGCTCAGTAAAGAACAAAGTTGATCAAGAAAAAGAACAAATCTTTGCCCAAAGCCCTATAGGGGCAAGCACCAGGCGACAACACCAAAGAACCAGGTCCTGAGGATCAAAATTAAAGAAAGATAACAACCAGGACATTTCATGGGAGGTTGCACACAGCTTCCTCATCCACGAGAAGCAGGCGGTGAAGCAAAACAAGCAAGGAAGAGAGACAACACACGAAGGAATCTTCATCGGATAAGATAACCAATTGTCTGAAGGTCCTAACTGCCTCCTCATGCACTGGATGTGTGCCGTGGAAAGAAATGAGCCAGGTCCCAGAGGATGACAAAGAAGATTCAAGAACAGGACCTTTAAAACGTAATGCTCACTTAAAAGAGATTAGAGTTAGTAAAGTGAGTTGTGCGACAGAAAAGAAGTAATCAGGCTTCAAGCAATACAGCAGGGTCACATGTGTGAAGACAAAAACATATTAGAAGACCAAAAGTTAGAAAGAGGCAGAGGCTGAGAAGTTGAAGAGAATGACTAAGAATATCACATTCTTAGCCACTGATGGCATGCATGGCAGCCCGAATTAATGCAGCAACCCAGATTTATGAATGTATGGAATACGGAGGGGATTATAGAAGCAAAGGACTAGTGTCGGATAAAGTAACAGATTCTCTAACAGTCCTTATTACATCTTCGACCACTAGGTGCGTGCATTCAGGAGCCATAAGCAAGATGCAGACAAAAGAACAAAGCCTGTCAAGGGACGTCAAAGACAAAGAGGGGCAGAGTGTTGCAGAACCTAGAGGCACAAAGAGGAGCCCCAAAATTTTCAAATTAATGGGCATAATTTTCTTCTTGCAAATCCTATAAAATTCCCTCAAAGCTATGTAAATGCACTAGAGGAGTCCTCTAGATGCATAAGCCGGACTCATTGTACAATATTTCTTCTAAAATAGTAGGAGAACAGAGATTAGCCAATAAAGTGCCGATCACTTATGTGAAAGGACCACTTTTAGGGCACATGTATATAAGTCACTTTGTGACTCTTTGTAGAGACTTTTTTGCCATTGTGAAGAAGGAGAGCTCCAAACTTTCGAATTTGCTTCTTTCTTGTAGATTTTCATATTCTCTATGATTTTTTGTGTGTGTGTGAAGTTTGGAATGCGTGTCTAGGACTGTTGTCTACCCCTTCCCATCGCTTTTGAACTACTGTAGTGTGTGTGTGAGCAAGTACGAGTTGTGCAGTGATTGTAGGTGTTTCCTACCATTCACTGTTTTGGCCATAACTTGAAGAGCGGTTGTGAGATTTACCACCAATAGATGCATCTCATCGAGAGCTTCGAAACGAACTTGCTATTGGCCATACTTGGAGTTCGGAGCTAGGAGAAACATTCAAATTTGTATTTAATATTATAAGTGGTATCACGGCAGACACTTTCAGAGATTAAGTGAGTTGGAGAGGTAGTTTAGTCTTTTCTCATGCATTTTAGCGGAACCACTTCATTTGCCATCATGTGCGCACACGTCCTCATACACTTGGTTAGGTTGGTTCTTCGGATTGATAATTAAGCCTGTGTCAATCCACCACTATACGTACTTGTGTGGCAAATGAGATTTAGTCTCTTTGACACAAGTCCCTAAGACCTCATGACTTAGGTACAAAACACATTAATACATTAATAAATTAACACTCCAAAAATGCATTGTTCAACATATTCCATAATTTATAACATGCCTCTCAGTTGAAAAAGCAACTGACCTCAGTTGATAAAATAAAATAAACATGGATGGCCAGTCACATGTTCCATCACTGAATGAAAATAAGCAGGTTCCATGCTCAAAAAAACATGCATGGAAATGTTCATGGAGGAATTACATTAATATGTTTGTGTATGATATGCAAAAATTAAGTGATCATAATGAGATGTTAATTGTGTTTTATGTATCCATTGACATTCTTCAATACAATGATTTTTGTACTTAACTAAATATCGATGATATTGAGTACCTGCATGCGTAGTAGTGACATCATAATCAATTATTTTCTGAGGAACCAAGTTTTCATATTGTTCTTCAATCAAAGGAGGGTCATCAAGAAGTGGAGTGAGTGGTAAAGTTCCTTGAAATGGTTTAAGTAAACTAATATGAAGAGAGTTTTGTATATTCCAATGAGATGGTATATCTAATCTAAATGAATTATCATTAATTTTTTATATAATGCAAAACGGTCCATAATAGCATGGTGCAAGTTTAATTTTCGGATGCTGCAAAATATTTTTGAGACTTCTTTTAATGATATGCAACCACACAAGATCATTTTCCTTGAATTCCTTAGCTAATCATTTTGTATTGATATTACGTGTGTAGTGCTCTTGACTTTTCCTAATGTCCTCGTGAACATCATGAAGTATAGAAATGTGATCTTGAGCAATACAATTAGCCATCGGAATGTCGGTTTGGGTGAGTGACATGGGAGTGGGAAGCTTTTTACCATAAACAATTTCAAAAGGTGCACGATAAGTAGTGGTGTATGTGGTGTTATTGTAAGAAAATTGAAGCAATGGCAACTTTTCATCCTAGTTGGTGGGACTATCTAATGAATAACAATGCAATAAATCAAGAATAGTACTACACAAAATCTAACATCATGATCAGATAACATTACTTTAGGAAATCCATGATGTGGGAAAATGCATTTAATGAATAATTTTGTAGCCTGAGGTGCACAAAAAGTTTTTCTACATGGAATGAAATATGCATATTTACTAAACCTATCAACTATTGTCCAAATCATATCATTATGTGATGAAGTGATGGGAAGACCTGTGATAAAATCCACAGAAATCTGTCCCCATGGTTCGTTTGGAATGGGAAGGGGCATTAATAATCCAAACAATAGCCAAGTTAAAGAATGAAAATCATAACACGTCTCCAAACTTGTTTCCAAATCATTTTGGTAGTCATTTTTTTGAGTAGTATTAGGAGTTTCATAGCACATTTTTCACCTTTAGGGGTTTTAACTCTTAGCTTATGGTTTTTGTCCTTTATAACTTCATTATATACTATGTCCTCAAGATTCTTCAGCTTCTTCTTCTTCTTCTTCTTCTTCTTCTTCTTCTTCTTCTTCTTCTTCTTCTTCTTCTTCTTTGTCTTCTTCTTCTTCTTCTTCTTCTTCTTCTTCTTCATTTTCATCATTTCATTACTTCTGTAAGTCTTTTCTCCTATGAAATCCAATATTTGGTGCTAAAATAGTCAATGGATTCTTGAGGTATCTTCCCAACACCCTGTACTTCTACCTCCAAACACCATAGCCTCTGATAAACTAGATTTTCCCTTCTAGCCTGACGAATGGCTTCTTATGAGTTGTGGCCAATGTGCGGCCTCTTCAAGAGGAAGAAATTCCATTCATGGTGGATGCCAATGGGGTTGAATGCAAAACAGATGAAGAAAATAGTACATTGATTGTCAACCAGTTTACACAGCTGTTGGGTTTTCCATCCTTCTTTGTCCTCATAGATGGGACTCCATGGCTGTAATCTTGCGCGTTAGAACAAAAAGAAATCTCACAAAACCTGAAAGCCCTTTGCAAAACTCTCATCTCGGATGCTGAGATTCTGGAGGTAATTGACTCCCTTCCTAATGACAAGAGCCTGGGATTGGATGGCCTTACCAATGAGTTCTTCAAGACCTACAAGCATGTGGTGGCCACTCCTTTACATTTGGTGTCAAGAGGCTGTTTTTTTTGTGCACTTCCCAATTGTCTCAATGAGGGCATCATCAAGCTCATTCACAAAATAGGAAGCAAAAATTGAATTGAAAGTTCTCAGCCAATTATGATGTTGCAAAACAGTTACAAGATCCTGGCAAAGGCGATTGTGAGCCGTATTACCTATCACCTTCATGATTGGATCAATGAGGATAAAAAAGGGTTCATTAAGGGGAATTCCATCCTCGACTCTATCATTGATGTTTCAGAATGACTAGTTTTTATTGAGGAAACAGGGCAAGATGTCCTCTTCCTTAAGATTGACTTCAACAAAGCTTATGAAAGAATTGAGTGGGAGTTCATTCTCCGATCATTGAAAGACTTGGGCTATGGCAAAAAATTCATTAAGATGATTTCTACTTTGCTAGGTAATGCAACTGCCCAGATTAACATCAATGGTCAACTCTCTGAGGTGATTAGATTAAAACGTTCTATTAGACAAGGGTGCCCATTGGCCCCTCTTCTCTTTGCTATTGCAATCGATGGTCTCAGTTGCTTTGTTAACCATCAAGCTCACTTAGGTCTAATTCAAGGCCTCAATCTACCTCTCAATGAGCATTAGACGATCATGAGACTTTTTGCCAATGATACTAATGTTTTTGTGCATAATGACACGTTAAGCATTGACACTTTTTGGAGTTGTCTGAATACCTTTTGTGAGGCTTCTGGATCCAAAGTACATCATTCTAAAACTACTTTTAGGGTAGTTATCAGGCACCCCCCTCAATGGCTTATTGACCATGGTGATCAGTTGATCCATAGTGGTTAAATCTTTCGTCTCTTAGGTATTCCAATGGGATTTGATGTTTTGATGGGGCGGCAATGGAATTGGGCTCTCTTTAAGATCGAGAGCAAGCTGATGTATTGGAAAGGTATGCAGATTAATCTGGCTACAAGAGCTATGGTGATTAACACCTTGCTTCTCTCTTTGACATTATATACACATTATTCACTATTGTAGCCACTATAAACTGCAAATTTAGCCTAGCCACATTATATACACATTCTTCACTATTATTTTATTTGCTCTATCCACATTATATACACGGCCTTCACTATTGTAGCCACTATAACTACAAATTTAGCCTTTTGAATCACTTTCGTTCAAGTTTCTTCTCATTAGTACAAGCATCCCAAAATATTTAGATTAAAGCATAGGTGCACTATCCATGAATGAATAGAATAATGTATCCAAAATGCTTGTTATCGAGGATAAGTTTGGTTATTCCAACAACCATTGTGGGCATCTAGGATGTGCCATGTATGGCTTGGAAATGTTATGTGGAAAACTATTTTGGGTGTTGAGATCTCCTATTCCTTGCATGATAAAGACGGAATGATAAGGAATTTCTTAAAAAGTTGGAATGAGCTTGTAAAAAACCTCTCTAGATGTAGAATCCCAATAGATAAGGCATGCCCAAAATCAACTTTTGATATTTTTGCAAGCCCCAAGCAAGAAGGGGCTCATGAATTCTCAAGTTTCAACCTTATCCAATAACGTTTCAGCTAAATAGGTGATCAAGGCATGGAACATCTTCACAAACAACCAAAACTTGTTATTATCAGGTGTCCCTAGTTGGAACAACCTCGATCTCACCGTGATCCTTTTCTCCTCCACGCAATGATACCTAAAGACTCAAGCCTTGTCTCCTCTATCTAGAAAGTTTGCAACAAGATGAATCTTCATTTCTCGATAAGTAGTGATTGGAAGTGAGAATCTAGCATAAGAGAGAATGATGTGATTTGGTTCCCTATATCTAGCATGGGGGAGAAAGGGTGTTTAGGCTTGCTCACAATGATCCCTAGTGCAAAGTTTAGGATCACCTTATATTTAATGTCTTTCAAAGAAACCAAATGAGCCATATCTTATTTGCTCTATTCATAGCTTGTGCATCATGGATTTCCCACTCCAGAGACAATCCACATCATGGTACAACAAAAACTAGAGGAGGTAATCCATATCATGATACAACAATGGAAGTTCATGTTGGTTTTCTCTATTTTTGCTATAGATTAAGATAGCACGAAGAAATCTTAGCATGAACTTGGCCAGATATGGTAGATGGGGCCTTCGATAGAGTAGATGGTCTTGAAGATGGAGTACTCTTCTATTGTGCCCTCAATGCTATTTGAGGAAACCAAATGATCCATATTTTATTTTCTATAAATCTTAGAGATTGTGTGCCATGGATTTCACCAATAAAGAGAATCCATAAATTTTGACTTTTTAATTATCTAAAAGTTTGTGTTTTCTATTGATTTATCAATTTAGTACCTAAAAACTATCATATTGCTTCTATTAGAGCCTTAGAAATTCCTATCTTTATCTCAACTCATGGAGCATAAAAAATAGCCCAAATAAGACAAATAATCTTCTTTATAGAAACCATGTAGCTAACTATAACATAGACCTAAGCACTAATATCAAAATTTACCTGATTGGAGACTTGAGTAGCAAATTTGAATGACATGTCTCCATAATTGTTTCCACATCATTTTGGTAGTGATTTTTCTAAGTAGTATTAGGAGTTTCATAACACATTTTTCACTTTTAGGGGTTTTAACTCTTAGCTTCTGGTTTTAACCCAAGGCTTTCTCCAAATCTTATGACTGAGGTGATGACCAAGTCATATACCTTGGCATACCTTGTCATTCGAGTCACCAAAATCACCATTACCATTGTGGACTATGTGTGAGGGAGGACCTCAACAATCAATGAAGATAGAGGTTCCATGTACTTCCTAGGAGGTCACCCATCCTAGTATTGTTCCTCCTAGAGCTCGCCTAACAGGCAATATCTTGCCACTAAGCTACACTCTTATGGTGTTTGAAAAAGGGGAAAGACTAAGGTTCACATTACTTTGAACATGTTTTGGGCCCTCAAAGCTTCATTCTTTGCTTTCAAAGCTTTTCTTAAAGCATTTCTGGGGTGATTCTTGGAGCCATTTCGGAGTACTTTTGCACATATTTCTCTTTACACAAGTTCAAGAACATCAAGAAGAGTGCTCTTTGTACTTTTCCAACAATGAATATTCACTTTTGGGGTTGTGTTCTTAGCCATACTAGTAAATCTATAGGCTTCTTGGAAGGTGCTTAGTTGTGGTGGGAGAAGCCACCACAAGTTTATGCAGGTTTTTTAAGCCGAAAGAACAAAGTTTACAAACACTTGCAGGTGTTGTTGGATAGTGTTTGGGTTGTGAATTTAGCCCTTTCATTGCCATTTTACAACATATATTGAGCACATACACACTATGTATGCTTTTGTGGATATGATAGATGGTGCCTTGGATAGAGTAGATGGTGTCGTATATGGAGTACTCTTCTATTGTGACCTCCATGCTATTTGAGGAAACCAAATAATCTATATTTTATTTTTTATAAATCTTACATGTCGCAATAAAGAAAATCCACGAATTTCAACTTTTTAATTTTCTAAAAGTTTGTACTTTTTCTATTGACTTATCAATTTACTACCTAAAAATATCATATTTTTTCTATCATAATCTTATAAATTCCTATCTTTATCTCAGCATAAAAAATGGCCCAAAGAAGACAAATAATATCCTTTATAGAAACTATGTAGCTAACTATAACATTAGCTTCGGGTTTTTGACCTTTGTAATATCGTTATCTACTATGTTCTCAAGCTTCTTCAGCTTCTTCTTCTTCTTCTTCTTCTTCTTCTTCTTCTTCTTCTTCTTTTTCTTCTTCTTCTTCTTCTTCTTCTTCTTCTCCTTCTTCTTCTCTTCTTCTTCTTCTTCTTCTTCTTCTTCTTCTTCTTCTTCTTCTTCTTCTTTGTCTTCTTCATTCTCATCATTGCATTACTTCTGTATGTTTTTTCTCTTATGAACTCCAATATTTGGTGCTAAAATAGTCAACGGAGTCTTGAGGTGTGTTCCCAACATTCTCTAATTATTTTCTCATAATAGCATAAAGTTTAATGAGCTTTATTAGGACCCCTTTCAAGCACATTATATACACATTCTTCACTATTGTAGCCACTAGAACTGTGAATTTAGCCTTGTGAATCACTTTTGTTCAAGTTTCTTCTCACTAATACAAGCACCCCAAAAGACTTAAATTAAAGCATAGGCACTATCCATGGTTGAATGGAATAATGTATCCAAAATGCTGGTTATTGAGGATATGTTTGATGGTTCCAGCAAACATTATGGGTATCTATGAGGTGCCAAGTATGGATTGGAAATGCTTTGTGGGAAACTATTTTGGGTGTTGAGATATCCCCTATTCTATCTAAATAAACTAAAATGTAGTTCGGGGGTGTTGAGGGTGTTGCAAGTTTGAATTTTGATGTAGGTTATTTTCTTCAATATGTCACCTACATCACCAACACCCCCAATGACTAAAAAGAAATTTTCATGAAATGGTAGAGATGCATATGAAAAAGACTATAAATTTTGTCTAACGAGTGGCATTTATCCCTAAGATTTGCTCACACAAACATCAATTTCCTTGCATGATAGAGAAGGAATGATAACAAATTGCTTAGAAAATTGGAATGAGCTTGTAAAGAAGCTCTCTAGGTGTAGAACACCAATAGAGGAGGGGTGCCTAAAAGCAACTTGGATATTTGTGCAAGCCCCAAGGAAGAAGAGGCTCATGAATTCTCAAGTTTCAACCTTTATCCAATAAGCTTGCAATTAAATAGATGATCAAGGCATGGATCAGTAAATTCTAGTCATGGTAAAAAATCATCTTCACAAACAACCAAAACTTGTTATTATCAGGTGTCCCTAGTTGGAACAACCTCGATCTCATCATGCTCCTTTTTTCCTCCACCCAATCCCGAAAGGCTCAAGCCTTGTCTCTCTCTAGAAAGTTTGCAACAAGACAAATCCTCATTTTTGGATAAGTAGTGATTGGAAGTGAGTGTCTAGCATAAGAGAGAACGATATGATTTGGTTCCCTATATCTAGTGTGGGGGAGAAAGGGTGTTTAGGCTTGCTTACAATTATACCTAGTTCAAATTTTAGGATCACCTTATATTTACTTCATCAAATTCAATAATCTCTTTCAAGGAAAATTTTAATTGATTACAACATTGACATTGAAAATCCATTGCTCATGTAAAGATGATGATATATATGATATAAACAATGATCCACAGATAGAGGATTTATCTTGTATACCTTTCAATTAAAACTTACAATGAAAGTGGACTTTAAGTTGAAATCATTCACACATTGACTTGAATTCATATCCCTCAAATGCTTCCAACCAAAGATATGTAAACTTTGCTACTCTTATGGATGATGCAACATACCATACTTTGGTATATCCTATGAAAAAAAGAATGATGTATTTTATTGGTTTAGAATATTTTTAGTTATGGTCAGATATTTTTGTGGTGTGAAACTTTTGAATCTTTGCATGGATCATTGTGTGGAATACATGTCAGGTGTATTTAATGCTTTGCTTTCTAAAAGAGGTATTCCTCAACAATTTATGGTGCCATATATAACTCAATACAATGATGTCTTAGAATTCAAAAATAAAACACTTCTTGAAATGGCATGATGTATCATTAAAACCAAGCATATGGAAGCGATCATTTGTGCATAGTTTGGACTGAAACTTATCCTACAAAAGCGTTGAGTTTCATTACACCTTATGGGTGAAATCCAATGATAATTCATATAAACATCTTTGTTCATTTGGCATATGCTCTTGTACCATCACAACAACATCATAAACTTCATGAAAAGTTAAAACAAAAAACTATATTTATTGGACACAGTAGTGAGATTAGAGGTTAATGCTCATTTCATCCATTGATGAAGAAGATCACTATATTTTGAGATGTGATATGTCCTAAAAATTCAACCTACCATCATATTGAATATAAATTTCAGCTCACAATAAGTTCAAAAGGTGCATTTGATACACTCATGCATTTGTTCCAAAATGGGGCATAAACCCTCCAAATGAGCATCAAACATCTCAAAATCTCTAGCCAAATACTCCTAAAAAAATTCAGCCCAATATAGACCAAAAAGTTCAACCAAACATGTTTGAAATTCAGCATGATATTCATCCCACAAATGATGCACATTTTGATGATGTATTACATGAGTGACACATGTCTCTAGGAAATGCATAATCTATTCCAAGGTGGCTACAACTAACACTGAAATGTAGAAAATTGTGCACTTCTTAAATTAGAGAAAAAGATTAACCTCTCTATCCATCAAGTGATTTTGTGGATATATCTCTCATTGCAATTGCATGTGATGAAGAGCCACTCACTTTTCAAGATGCATATGTTGTTTCTCAATAGAGTCAATTTATGCACAACCTTGACACTAAGCATTGGCAAGCAACAAAACATGTGTCTCAGAGGCACTTTGAGTCTGAGCCTCTTTAAGGGTATAGATGTTCATCCATGTTTGCATGCTTTTATAGACAATCATTGAGCTAATTTTTGTTGATATATTTTGATAGTGATGTGTATGAACCCAGTAGGATTGTTGGGGTACTTTTTTCCCTCTTTGGGGAGTTTTGTCCCCTAGTTTGTAACTATGCTTATAACCCTAAGAAATCACTTATCTTTGTACATTCACTTGATAATACATTCAATATTATATCTTGTGCTCCAAGATTCTTCTATTGTGCCCTTTGTGCTATTTGGGGAAACCAATGATCCATATTTTATTTTATATAAATCATACATATCAGAGTCCATGGATTTCCCAAATAATCCACAAATTTTGACTTTTTAATTATCTAAAAGTTTGCATTTTCTATTGATTTATTCATTTACTACCTTGAAAATATCATATGTCTTCTACCACAACCTTAAAAATTCCTATCTTTATCTCAACTCATTGAACATAAAAAATAGCCCAAATAGACAAATATATTCCTTTACAGAAACCATGTAGCCTATAGCATAAACCTAGGCACTAATATCAAAATTTATGTGATTGGAGACCTGCATAGCCAATTTGAATAATCCAAATCGTAACATGTCCCCAAACTTGTTTCCACATTTGGTAGTGATTTGTCTGAATAGTATTAGGAGTTTTACAACACAATTTTCACTTTTAGGGGTTTTAACTCTTAGCATCTGGTTTCTTACCGTTGTGATATCATTATATACTATATTCTCAAGCTTCTTCTTTCTCTTCTTCTTCTTCTCCTCCTTCTTCTTCTTCTTCATTTTCTTCTTCTTCTACTACTACTACTGCTAATAGTGCTGCTGCTACTACTACTATTGCTGCTGCTGCTACTACTACTACTACTACTACTACTACTACTACTACTACTACTACTACTACTACTACTACTACTACTACTACTACTACTACTACTACTACTACTACTACTCCTACTCCTACTACAACTGCTACTACTATTGCTGCTACTGCATCTAGTGCTACTACTACTATTGCTACTACTACTACTACTATTGCTACCACTACTACTATTGCTACTACTGCTACTATTGCTACTACTGTTGCTGCTACTACTACTACTGCTACTACTACTACTACTACTACTACTGCTGCTGCTACTACTGCTACTGCTATTGCTAGTGCTATTGCTACTGCTATTGCTACTGCTACTGCTACTACTACTACTACCGCTACTACTGCCGCTGCCGCTGCCGCCGCCACTGCTCCTACCGCTTCTGTTGCCGCTACTACTGCCGCTAATAAAACTACTATCGCTATCGCTACCGCTATCGCCACTTCTACTGCTACTGCTACTCCTACTGCTACTCCTACTCCTACTCCTACTACTACTACTACTACTACTACTACTACTACTACTACTACTACTACTACTACTACTACTACTACTACTTCTTCTTCTTCTTCTTCTTCTTTTTCTTCTTCATTGTCATATTGCATTAATTCTATATGCCTTTTTCTCCTATAAAATTCAATAATTGGTGCCAAAATATTCAATGGATACCGAAGGTGTGTTCCCAATACCCTCTCCTCATTTTCTCAAGTTTCTTCTCACTAGTACAAGCACCCCCAAAAATTTGAGTTAAAGCATAGGCACTGTCCATGGTTGAATAGAATAATGTATCCAAAATGTTGGTTAATGATGATAAGTTTGATGGCTCCAACAACCATTGTGGGCATCTATGATATGCCATGCATGGGTTGGAAACTTTATGTGGGAAACTATTTTGGGAGTTGAGATATCTCCTAAAATAGCTATAAAAACTAAAATTTAGTTGATTTGGGTGGTGTTGAGGGTGTTGCAAGTTTGAATTTTAATGGACGTTCTTTCCTTCAATATGTCACCTACATTACCAACACCCCCGACTACTATAAAGAAATTTTCATGAAATGGTAGAGATGCATATGAAAATCACTAGACTTTTTGTCTAATGAATGGCATTAATTTATCCCAAAATAGATAAGCTTGATTACTCGAAGGCAATGCAACTCAATGTGGTTTGGAAAGGGATGGTGATCAAAACATTTGTAATCTCCTTCATCATCTATTTCCTTGCATGATAGAGACTGAATGATAAGGATTTGCTTAAAAAATTGGGATAAACTTGTAAAAAACCTCTCTAGATGTAGAACCCCAATAGAAGAGTGTGCCCAAAATCAATTGGGATATTTGTGCAAGCCCCAAGGAAGAAGGCACTCATTAATTTTCAAGTTTCAACCTTCTCCATAAGCTTTCAACTTAATAGATGATCAAGGCATGGATCAATGAAGTCTAGTCATAACAAAAAATTATCTTCACGAACAACAAAATCTTTTTATTATCAGGTGTTCCTAGTTGGAACAAGCTCAATCTCACCATGCTCCTTTTCTCCTCCACCCAATGATCCCTAAAGTCTCCATCTTTTTCTCCTCTATCTAGAAATTTCAAAACAAGATGAATCCTCATTTCTCGATAAGTAGTGATTGGAAGTGTGTGACTAGCCTAAGAGAGAATGATGTGATTTCATTCCCTATATCTAGTGTCGAGAGAAAGGATGCTTAGGCTTTCTCACAATGAGCCCTAGTGCAAAGCTAAAGATCACCTTATATTTACTTCATCAAATTCAATAAACTCTCTCAAGAAGAACTTTGATTTAGTACAAGATTGACATTGAAAATCCATTGTTCATGTAAAAATGATGATACCTATGAAAGCAAGAATGATGCATGGATAGAGGATTTATTTTCTATCGCTTTCAATCAAAACTTACAACCAAATTAGACTTTAAGTTGAAGCCCTTCACACATCAATTTGAATTCATCTCCCTTAAATTCTTCCAACAAAAGACATGTGTGCTCAAAGACAAAAAATTTCTACTGATGATTAAAGATAGGTTTGATTAAAAAAGATCAATGAATCAAAAGATGTAAGGGTTCTTCTGCAATTACCTATGAAGGGTTAGCTCTAGGATTTTTATGGGCTCACTGAAGATTTGCATAAATATCAGTCACAAGATGATTTAAGGAGATTTAATCCCTTTGATCCATGTTTGAATTAAATGGACTAATGGAAACTTTTAAAGTTTCCTTTACAAAATAAAATGAATGTTTTTTCTTATAAAATATTTCTCATCTACATAGGAGGATCTATTTGTATCCAAATTAGGAGATCCCAATTAGTTGTTTGGCATCCTTCATCTAGGCTTAAATAGCTTGCCGCTATGAACATAGAATCATATCTACGGTCCATACACACTTCATATGGCTACTCAGAGAGGATGAGAATAGCCTTATGGTGTGTGTGACAGGGCCTTGGGTCCCTGTAACTCTTGTCCTTAACTCAATAGGATTCTTCAACAAAGACAAACACACCAATCATTGGCAAGTAAGGCCTAAATAAACATGGAATATAGTAAGCATTTGAATATCCTGAACACATATTTTTAAAGCAAACTCAAATTGTTTCGTTGCATCCATTTTCTTCAAAGAACGTCTCCCAATATGCGTGACTACTTTTTGATAAGGCTCCTCATGAAGTATTCTTCTTCTCTCCAAGCAATGCTCTCCATAGCCATATCATATTTGCTCTATCCACTTTATATACACGTTCTTCACTATTGTAGCCAATATAACTGCAAATTTAACCTTTTGAATCATTTTTGTTCAAGTTTCTTCTCACTAGTACAAGCACCCCAAAAGATTTAAATTAAAGCATAGGCGCACTATCCATGGTTGAATAGAATAATGTATCCAAAATGATGGTCATTGAGGATAAGTTTGGTGATTCCAACAACCATTTTGGGCATCTATGATCTGCCATGTATGGCTTGGAAATGTTATGTGGAAAACTATTTTGGGTGTTGAGATATCTCCTACTCCTTGCATGATAAAGATGGAATGATAAGGAATTTCTTAAAAAGTTGGAATGAGCTTGTAAAAAACCTCTCCAGATGTAGAATCCCAATAGATGAGGGGTGCCTTTCAGTTGGGATGTTTGTGCAAGCCAAAAGCAAGAAGGGGCTAATGAATTCTGAAGTTTCAACATTATCCAATAAGCTTTCAGCTAAATAGATATTCAAGGCATGGATCATCTTCACAAACAACCAAAACTTGTTATTATCAGGTGTCCCTAGTTGGAACAACCTCGATCTTACCATGATCCTTTTCTCCTCCAAATGATCCCTAAAGACTCAAGCCTTGTCTCCTCTATCTAGAATTTTGTAACAAGATGAAATCCTCATTTCTCGATAAGTAGTGACTGGAAGTGAATATCTAGCATAAGAGAGAATGATGTAATTTGGTTCCCTATATCTAGCATGGGGGAGAAAGGGTGTATAGGCTAGCTCACAATGATCCCTAGTGAAAAGTTTAGGATCACCTTATATTTACTTCATCAAATTCAATAATCTCTTTCAAAGAAACCAAATAAGCCATATCTTATTTGCTCTATTCATAGCTTGTGCACCATGGATTTCCCACTCTAGAAGAGAATCCACATCATGGTACAACAGAAACTAGATGAGGTAATCCATATCATGATACAACAATGGAAGTTCATGTTGGTCTTCTCTATTTTTGCTATAGATTAAGATAGCACAAAGAAATCTTAGCATGAACTTGGCTAGATATGGTAGATAGTGCCTTGGATAGAGTAGGTGGTGTTGTAAATGGAGTACTCTTCTATTGTGCCTTCGATCCTATTTGAGGAAACCAAATCATCCATATTTTATTTTCTATAATTCTTACACATTGTGTTCCATGGATTTCTCCAATAAAGAAAATCCATAAATTTTGAATTTTTGAGTTTGTAAAAGTTTGTGTTTTCTATTGATTTATCAATTTACTACCTAAAAACTATCATATTTCTTGTACTAGAGCTGTACAAATTCCTATCTTTATCAGAACTCATCGAACATAAGAAATAGCCCAAAGAAGACAAATAATCTTCTTTACAAAAACCATGTAGCTAACTATAGCATAGACCAAAGCACTAATATCAAAATTTACATGATTGGAGACCTCAGTAGACAATTTGAATAACATGTCTCGATAATTTTTTTTACATTATTTTGGTAGTGATTTTTCTAAGTAATATTAGGAGTTTCACAACACATTTTTCACATTTAGGGGTTTTAACTCTTAGCTTCTAGTTTTTACCCAAGGCTTTCTCCAAAGCTTATGACTAGGGCAGTGACCAAGGCATAGATCTTGGCATACCTTGTCATCTAAGTCACTGAAGTCACCATTAGCATTGTTGGTTGTGTGTGAGGAGGGACCTCAATGGCCTAGGAAGACATAGGTTCTAGGTACTTCCCAAGAGGTCACCCATCCCAGTATTGTTCCCCTTGGAGCTTGCTTAATTGGCAGTATCATACCACTAAGCTACACCCTTATGGTGCTTGAAGAAGGGTAAAGACTAAGGTTCACATTACAGTGAACATGTTTTGGGCCCTAAAAGCTTCATTCTTTGCTTCCAAAGATTTTTTTGAAGCATTTTTGGGGTGATTTTTGGAGCCATTTTGGAGTACTTCTGCATATTTCTCTTTACATAGGTTCAAGAACATCAAGAAGAGTGGATCTTTGTACTTGTCTGACAAAAAATATTCACCTTTGGGGTTGTCTTTTTAGCCATACTACTAAATCTTTCAGTTTCCTGAAAGGTGTTTAGTTATGGTGGGAGAAGCCACCACAAGTTTATGGGGGTTTTGGAGCCTAAAGAACAAAGTTGATAGAAACTTGCAAGTGTTGATGGCTAGTTTTTGGGCTATGAATTCAGCTTTTTCATGGCCATTTTATTGAATATATTGACAACATACACACTATGTCCGCTTTTGTGGATATGGTAGATGGTGCCTTGGACAGAGTAGATGGTGTAATAGATGGAGTAATCTTCTATTGTGCACTCCATGCTATTTGAGGAAACCAAATGATCCATATTTTATTTTCTATAAATCTTACACATTGCAATAAAGAAAAAGCACAAAATATGACTTTTTCAAATTTCCAAAAGTTTGTATTTTTTCTATTGATTTATCAATTTACTACCAAAAAAATATCAATTTTTTCTATCAGAACCTTATAAATTCCCATCTTTATCTCAAATCATCGAACATGAAAAATGGCGCAAAGAAGACAAATAATCTCCTTTACAAAAACTATGTAGCTAACTATAGCATAGACCTAGGCACTAATATCAGATAAGGACCACACGTGCTTGGAGACTTGATACGCTTTTTTATTACACATTGTACACTTGCTTGGAGGAGAAACAAGACGTGAACAATTCAGGTGATTAGGGAAATCTGAGAACCTTGGATGCCCCCAAATGCTTGAATTGGTTGTGTTGTGCATCTCCTCCTACATTTCCATTTTGATATATTTTTTCCATCAAATACTATTTAGTAGATCTATTTAATGAAGTGAAGTGTGTGGCCTCTATTAGATCTATTTATCTCTAACTTGTGACCATTGCTTCTTCTTCTATATCTATCCATTTTTAAAGTTGTCTAGAGAATGAGCTTCGTGAACCCACATCAGATTCTATTGTTGAAACACGATTTCTTGTTTCCTGAGGACATTGCCGCTTCCCTAGATTCTGGATTACAAGCTAATAGAAAAACAGCGGAGAAATATTTTCTCATATAGCAAAAATTGCATTTTCATAGAGATTATACTAGAGGGAGGGTGAGGCATAGCTAATGACCCTCTTATATAATAAGCATTTGAATATCTTGACTACATATTTTTGCCAGCAACTCAAATTGTTCCGTTGTATCCATTTTCTTCAAAGAGTGTCTCCCAATATGAATGACTACATTGTGATAGGGTAGGGCTTCTCATGAAGTATTCTTCTTCTCTCCAAGCGATGCTCTCCATAGCCCACACCACGCTATAAGAGGAAACCAAATGAGCCATATCTTATTTTCTCTATCCACAAGCTTGTGCACCATGGATTTCCCACTCTAGAGGGAATCCACATTACGGTACAACAAAAACTAGATGAGGTCATCCACATCATGGTACAACAATGGAAGTTCATGTCGGTCTTCTCTATTTTTTCTATAGATTAAGATAGCACGAAGAAATCTTAGAATGAACTTGGCTAGATAGGGCAGATGGTACCTTAGATAGAGTAGATGGTGCCTTGCATAGAGTAGATTGTGCCTTAGATGGAGTACTCTTCTATTGTGCCCTCCATGCTATCTGAGGATACCAAATGACCCACATTTTATTTTATATAAATTTTACACGCTGCAATAAAGAAAATCCATGGATTATGACTTTTTAATTTTCTAAAAATTTGTCTTTTTTTTATTGATCTATCAATTTACTACCTAAAAAATATCATATTTTTTCTACCATAACCTTATAAATTCCTATCTTTATCTTTGCTTATCGAACATAAAAAATGGCCCAAAGAGGAGAAATAATCTCCTTTAGAGAAACTATGTAGCTAATTATAGCATAGACCTAGGCACTAATATCAAAATTTACGTCATTGGAAACATGAGTAGCCAATTTGAATAACAAGTCTCCATAATTATTTCGACATCATTTTTAAGTGAGTTTTCTAAGTAGTATTAGGAGTTTCACAATATATTTTTCAATTTTTGAGGTTCTAACTCTTAGCTTTTGGTTTTAACCCAAGGTTTTCTCCAAAGCTTATGATTGAGGTGGTGACCATGGCATAGATCTTGGCATACCTTGTCATCCAAGTCACCAAATTCACCATTAGCATTGTTGCCTGCGTGTGAGGGAAGACCTCAACTATCAAGGAAGACAGAGGTTCCATGTACTTCTTGGGAAGTCAACCATCCTAGTATTGTTCCCCTTGGAGATCGCTTAACTCGCAATATCTTGCCACTAAGCTACACTCGTATGGTGTTTGAAGAAGGGGAAAGGCTAAGGTTCACACTAGCTTGAACATCTTTTGGGCCCTCAAAGCTTCATTCTTTGCTTTCAAAGCTTTTTTCAAGCATTTTTGGCATGCTTTTTGGAGGCATTTTGGAGTACTTTCACGCATAGTTCTCTTTACCTATCAAAGAGAATGAAGCTCAATGTGGTTGGAAAGAGATGGTGATTAAAAAGAATTCTAATCTCCTTCATCATCTATTTCCTTGCATGATAGAGACTGAATGATAAGGAATCGCTTAAAAAAATGGAATGAATTTGTAGAAAACCTCTCTAGATGTAGAACCCCAATAGAAGAGTTTCCCAAAATCAACTGGGATATTTGTGCGAGCCCCAAGGAAGAAAGGGATCATGAGTTTTCAAGTTTCAACCTTATCCAATAAGCTTTCAAGTAAATAGATGATCAAGGCATTGATCAATGAAGTCTACTCATAACCAAAAAGTATTTTCAAGAACAACCAAAATTTGTTATTATCACGTGTCCCTAGTTGGAACAACCTCAATGTCACCATGCTCCTCCACTGAATGATCCCTAAATGAATGATCCCTAAATGCTCGATCTTTGTCTCCTCTATCTAGAAATTTTGGAACAAGATGAATCCTCGTTTCTTGATAAGTAGTGATTGGAAGTGTGTGACTAGCATAAGAGAGAGTGATGTGATTTGGTTCCCTATATCTAGTGTGGGGAGAAAGGATGCTTAGGCTTGGTTACAATGGGCCCTAGTGCAAATTTAAAGATCAAATTTTATTTACTTCATCAAATTCAATAATCTCTCTCGAAAAAAAATTTGATTCTATACAAGATTGACATTCAGAAATCGGCCATGTAAAAATGAGGATATCTATGAAAGCAAGAATGATGCATATGTACAGAGCATTTATTTTATATAACTTTCAATCAAAACTTAGAATCGAAGTAGACTTTAAGTTGAAATCCTTCACACATCAATTTGAATTCATCTCCCTCAAATTCTTCAAACAAAAGAGATGTGTGCGCAAAGATGGAAAATTTATATTGATGATTAAAAATAGGTTTGATTACAAAAGATCAATGAATCCAAAGATTTATGTAAGGGTTCTTTTGCAATTACGTATGAAGGGTTAGCTCTGGATTTTTATGGGCTCACTCAAGGTTTGCATAGATATCAATCACAAGATGATTTAAGGATATTTAATCCCTTTGATCCATCTTTGAATTAAATGGACCAATGGAAACCTCTAAAGTTTCCTTTACAAAATAAAATAATTTTTTTTTCTTATGAAATATTTCTCATGTACATAGCAGGATCTATTTGTATCCAAATTATGAGATCCCAATTAGTTTTTTGGCATCCTTTATCTAGCCCTATGAACATATAGAATCATATCTACGGTCCATACACACTTCATATGGCTACTCAGAGAGGATGGGAATAGCCTTATGGTGCATGTGAAAGGGCCTTGGCTCCCTGTAATTCTTGTCCTTAACCCAATAGGATTCTTGAACAAGATAAACACACCAATCATTGGCAAGTAAAACCTAAATAAATATGGAATATAACACTCTCTTCTCCCTCTAAATATCATTGTCCTCAATTATCTTTAGAAGACACACATAGTTTTGCATATTCTACTTCTTTATTTGAATGAGATTTAGGAAAACTTAGACCTTTCTTGAAGATGATCTACTTTCTTTGATCATAGATTGGAAACTCTCCCATTGCTTTATCGATCTTTTTCTTATATCAAAAAATATAATATGTGCATCTTTACTATTTTCTTCATGCAAGGTTGTTCCCTTGTTCCCCTTATTGGATATTTTCCTCTCCCATTTCTTTTAGGTTAATATTTGTACAAGATTTTCTCTTGTGCTTTCCTCTACTACAAAATTATAGTCGTAGTCTTGAAGTTCAAGAACCCTTTTATCTATTCTACATGGGATACTTGTATGTTGTACCACATATGGGAATGCATAATCTATTGTAAGAAAAATTAAATGTCTAACAAGAAGGTAAGACCTAAACTTCCTTACTCCAAACATGAGTGCATACATGAGTTTCTTTGCATCTATGGATCTCTTCTCACTCTCTTTCATTAAATTTCTTGCAAAGTAAATAGATTGTATGTGAGATATTTTTGGTTCCTTTTAGAGTAAAACTATTGCTTATGCACCTATGCTTGGACACACATAGAAGCTCTCTCTCTCTCTCATATTTTGGGGCATCAATGTAGGTAAGCTAATTATTCTTTTAATCTCCTCAAAACATTCACGATGCATATGATCCCATGAAAAAACGCTACCTTTTGCAAGCTTTTGCACTATAGATATTACTTTGTATAGAAGGCAAATGAATTGTGACATGTAGCATAGGTTTTGTATGAAAGTGAGGGTTTTCTTTGTTGTCATTGGAGGAAATAAAGACAATAAGGTTTCCACTTTGAATGGATCAACTTGCATCCCCTTTTTTCCACTAGGGGCTCTTATATGAAGAGACTTGGATTCCCATGAATTTTGGCTTTTTAATTTTCTAAAAGTTTGTATTTTTTCTATTGATTTATCAATTCACTACCTAAAAAATATCATATTTTTCTACCAAAACCTTATAAATTCCTATCTTTATCTCAAATCATCGAACATAAAAAAAGGCCCAAAGAAGACAAATAATGTCCTTTACAAAAACTATGTAGCTAACTATAACATAGACCTAGGCATTAATATTAGATAAGGACCATACGTGCTTGGAGACCTAAGTAGCCAATTTGAATTATCAAAATCATATCACGTCTCCAAAATTGTTTCCACATCATTTTCGTAGTGATTTGTGTGAGTAGTATTAGGAGTTTCACATCGCATTTTTCACTTGTAGGGGTTTTAACTTCTAGCTTCTGATTTCTAACCTTTCATATATCATTATACAGTATGTTCTCAAGATTCATTGGGTATAAGCCACCTTATGAGAAGGATGCCATATGGGAATCTTTGGTAGAAGATCAAAGTGGGAAGTCTCTCTTCATGAGTATCGAGAAGAGATCATTATCTCTCGTCTGGTGAATAGTCTCACACATAGGAAACTTAGAGCATCTTGGACGCGGCTAGGCAGTGAACCACATATGATCTCTGAGTGTTGGAAATGACCCTCGATCGGGCAACAAAAGAGAGGGATTGTAAAACTGGTATCAGAGCATGTAATCAACATGGGATATAGCGCATGCGCATGTGCTAAAACTAGGATTTGAACCTGTACCATCCTGTAGAGAGCAATTACTTTTCATAGAAAATGAATTAGCATTCAATTCAATCGGATCGAGTGCCGCAAACTTAGCAAATATGATTAGGGAAAATCCAAGAATGCTAAAATCAAGAGGTCTAGGAAAACGTTTTGTATAGTTTTCAAGTTTTACCGATAAGCATAAAGCAATCAAACAGAGTTTCAATGAAAATAAGGGTAGAATAAATCATGGGTTTCGCAAATTCAAGTTTCTATCACTAAATTCAGCAAATACTATCTCAGGTAAATAGAGTCTCACCGAAATAAATACTCTTGCAAATGCATTAGTTCAACAACTTTGCAAATCCATAGAAATAATCAATCAAACTCGATCAATTAGCCAATTCAAGTAGAAACTCAAACAACATGGTTCAGAATACAATCAGAAAACCTTGTTCTATGTTTTGTGGCAACGTTGCAGGAAGGAAGAGATGCACACTTTTCTATGAATGTGCATAATGTAAGTGAAGCCGTGCTAAAACAGATAA
This sequence comes from Ceratopteris richardii, assembly GCA_020310875.1. Lineage (NCBI taxonomy): Eukaryota > Viridiplantae > Streptophyta > Polypodiopsida > Polypodiales > Pteridaceae > Ceratopteris > Ceratopteris richardii. Next base: position 182,508,950 of record CM035422.1, on the reverse strand, counting down.
TACATTTATGCATAAAATCTTGCGTTCAACTTAGAGAAGATCAAGTAGCAAAGGCAATTGACAAGAAAAATGTAACCGTTTCACAGTCATAGTAAATCATGTTTCCTATGTATAGCATTTAGTTAGACCAAACGTCATTGAACTTTTCATCTGCAAGACGAAGGACTATTATACCATCAAAGTGTGATGATCACTAAGATGGAATCAATACAAAACCATCACATAGAAATCATTTAGTACGTTGATCATGAAGGCAGAGGAATGACGATGAATGCAAATTCAGAAAAACAATAGAAGAGTGACAAATATGTTTAAAGCAATAGATTCAACAAAACAAATGTCGCTTAATCCAGAGCTTTCCATATTCGATTATTATCTAATCAACATCAAGTGTCATCGTCATATCATTTTGAGAACGAAGCTGCGGATGCATCAGATATGATTTTAAATCGTCAGAACTTTTCCCAATTGTCGCTACTCAGCATATATTCAAAAAGATTACAAATCATTGAATACTGGCAAAAGCATTTTCTCATCTCAGTAGATGAATTGGAAAACATAAAATTCTGCCCAGTCGTCATTTTTCAGATCCAATCGTTACAAAATTAGTCTGATTTGCGTTCCTTCTCTGCTACACGCACAAAAACAGTAAGAAATCTTGTTATAAATATCTGCGCAAGCATTCTCCTTGGTCCAAATGATTACGCACAGAAGCTCAGACACACAATAAGATATCAAGACTTCTTCTGAACTTAAAGAAAATAAATCTGAGCGTGGCTACATATTTGAATCACCCTTTTTGCAAAGCTGTGCTGATTTACGCTTAAGCCTAGGAGGAGGTACCAGTTCCCTTGTACCGTCAAATCTCTGTTGTATGCCCTGGATGATTGCAGTGCACTTTTCTGTCAGCTTTCAGAAGGACAAGATCGAGCAGACCACGTACGAGGAAGAACCTCAGCTTCAAATTATGCCACACAATGATTGTTGCTAGCTCCTAGAGTAATTACAGCTGGGAGCGCCACTTCCTTCTGAGAGCTTCCTGTGCTTAACTCTTCCCTTTCTCCGATCCTTCTGAATTGTCCTTTGTTTGATTATTGATCAAGAATCATCCTCGCTTTTCAGAACTACAATGCCATCGCCATCCTCTGATTAGATGAGCCGATTAGGACAGATCAGATGTCGCAAAAACATCATACATAGTCAGCGCATCCTCCCCTTCTTCTGTCTTCAACCGTCCCCTCCATGCGCGCTCTTCCACAGATTCAATAGCAGCGCCCCATTAAAGCAAGAGTTGGCCTTTCTTCAGAATCCTCCTCCTCGGAATCAATCGCACATCAGATCATTGCCTCCTGTCACTGCCTTTCCGTCAAAACTTTTATCAACTTTTATAAAAAAGAACGATCCTCTCTCCCTTGATATCTGCGAGTGCGTTCCTTTTTTATCCTCTTTTGCGGCAATCCACACCCTCTTCGATGATTATTGAGAATTCATCTGTATTCTTCTGATCCACGACTCAATAAAGCTATGAACGCCCAACCTCCTTTTTATTATTATTAGCCTTCCTTTTTCTGCGTCCAGCTTCTAGATCCTGCTTGCATAGATCTTTAATTTCTATTTTTAGAGATTTAAAAGTGTGACTTAGAGTAATGTTATCGCTGAAAAAAATACATGAACACTACTATCCTTTGCTTTCCGTAACAAGTCTGATATAATGAATACCCAATATTTGCATAACCAATAATTCTTTTATCATTACATGAATCTTCTTCTACGCCCAATGCGAATATGGGCATCAATATCAATATCATATCAATATCAATATCATATCAATATCAATATCCCTTGTCTCTAATATAATGTACCCTTGATCATCATAAGGGAATCACCCCATCATCGGTTGCCATAAATGTCTTCCGCATCATTTTTTTTGTTGTCAAATATATGAACATGCTCACTATAAGCACATAAACAATGAAAACCTTAGTAGCTACATCCTTAGCCCGAATTCTTTGTATCAAAATCCAGAACAAATAGGATAACTACATGATCCTAAGGCATCTTGAACCTCCACATGTTGTAAGGTGGAAGCATCCACTTCCTATTTTTCTTTCCATTAATATGACACTTCCGAATATATAGCTCATCTTGTATTGCACCTTTTGAATTTGGTTCTGCTTCATCAAGAGTAGAGATGAAAATCTCTACGACACTCACCCCCACCAAACCTGTACATCGTCCTCGATAGGCCAAACCTGCATATCATAGAAGGCAATATCAAATTCTTTTTGAAAAATGTTTCTAAAATTATTTTGAAACAGTATTTGCAATATGATCGTTCTCATAAGTACAACTTCTGATAGTGAGGAAAACTTTTAAAATTATGTAGCTTGCATTATAAAATTTTTCGTTCAATGCATGAATTTGAAAACAAGTTTTAGAAATTTCTATAGAAGTCATTCAGATACTTCTAGTACTTGCTCTTCTATTAACTCTATTCAAAAGTAATAAATATTTTATATAAATGTTCTATCCCTCATTTCCTAGCCACTTGTCATAAGATGCATCTAACTAATTCCTCTATAGCATACATCCGCCTCACATTGCCCGCAATACAAGTCAGAAGTGATTTCAAGATCACAACTGATTCTTGGTAGCTTTTTTTTTTTATAAATAAAATTTATGCAGCAACCATTAATATACTGCTTTATACATCTTTTCTTTCTTCGCAACTTGTTTTGTTAGAGGGAAAAGGCCTAACCCCTATTCAGAGCAGAGGTTCTAGAGGAATGCAATGGTGGGAACTAGGATCTCATAAGCTAAATGGTTTGGAAATTAAGGAGCGTACCTATATAAAACAAGCTTACTTCTACTAGGAGTCGAAAGTCAAGTTTTTCCATTTCTGGCCTTTTGACAGCCATAGAGTCTCTAATTCTTATCTTCTCTTCATACACATTCCTACTTTAGTTTTGAATTCTTTGCCTCATAATTTTAATAGTTCCCCTTACATATCAGAAGAATTTATTTAATCTAATCATGAATGCAAGAAAGTTTATAAACAATTAAGAAATAAGTCATAAATCAGAACTTTTTCACCTGATTTCTTTTATTCATCTTCAACGTCGACTGTCATCCAAATATTGCTTCAATTGCTTGGATTTTAGGCTTCATATACTATCTTTAATCTCCTGCTCTTCATCTTTATCATAAAACAATCTTTATTTTATTGATTCAAAAGCATCTTCAACTCTTGCTATCAATCAACAACATATAAACTCACAAGAAAAATTAGTTTTCATAAATAAATTTTTATTTTCATACATATAAAAGAAAAAACATATTTTAAAGAAAATTTAAACATCATTTTTATTAAAAATTCATTCATCATTTTCTTCATTAGATAATAAAGCATAAATTTCTTCATTTCTTTGTTTAAATAATTTAACTCTTTTACCTACAATTAAATTCTTAAGAGTTATAAAATTTTTCATTATATTTTATAAGTTTTTTTAGGAATTTCTTTACAATGAATGAATTGTTTATATGAGGAAGGAAATATAATGAAAATTTTTCTAGAATATCTATAGATGGGTGCGAGACATCAATCCAAGCACCACCGTTATCTCGCTCAACAGTGGCATCTATCCGAAATCCTGATCGAAATATCTTAAAGGAGTTTTTCTTAGAGACCTATGATTATGAGGATGATTTATACAAAGCGTCATGAATTGGACAGATTTAAGGCCATCACGAGAATGAATTCTTGTGAAAGCACTTCCATCATCCAATACTTTTGTCTCCATTCTTTGCTCACAAATGAATGGCTGCCCCAAAATAATTCGGTACGAGCAGTCATCATGAACGAAGAAATTATGTTCTTCTTTAACATCTCCGATAGTAATAGAAACATTTGCACAAGCTCATAGTAAATAGCCAAAAGCATTGTTGGCTGCCTTCATTTTCCATCCATGGTCCCTATCAATAGGCCATTTACCTTCATTATAAATCTCCCTTGAGACTACATTGATTTTTGATCCTGAATTGATTAATGCTACTTGCGGTTTATTATTATTACCTATCTTAACCATAGTTTCAGTGGTACCCCTAGCCCAATGTTTCTGAGTATTCTCAACTGATAACTTTCCTCTACTAGTAGTATCATAAACTTGATTCCAAAAGTCATAATTAGAGTCATCACTATCAAGCCTACAAGCATATGTATTTTGGCTTGTGGAGGCTTCAAAGAAGGTTTTCATACCCCTTTCCCATAATCTCATGCCAAGGGCCTTTTTGTTACATAGTCACAGATCTTTCGATCAACTTCCGTGATCCAATTCCTATCCTTGGCCTCTTTGAATAAGTTATGTGTCCAGTGTGGATGTTCTAAATCATCACACCAAAGACATCTATGAGCTTGGTTAAATGGTCTTCTAGCTGGCATCTGATTCCTAGGATTTTGTTCTAATTCTTTTGGTTTCTCTTGATCTCTCAATCTAATCTCTTGCATACTCTTTATAGTAGCTATTTCAGTTGCCAAAGTCTCTATATGTTTGGCAAGTGATTCTACTGATGTTTTTAACAGAGAAATTTCTGAGTCATCTTTACTAGGGTTATGAGAAGTATGTTCATTTGCTAACTTTCCAAGTGCATCTCTTTCATTCATTCTTGGAGTTTGCATCTGATTTCGCTCTTGTCTTTGGGCTAACCTATGGACAGCTGCTCGAACATTATCCCAATTTCCAGTAAGCCCACTCACTATCGCTCTGTCCTCAAGCATTGGTTCTAGCTCACGTCTAAGAGAAGATTCTAACATGTTTAGAAAACTTCGTAATTTATCCTGTTCAAGAGCTCTTCGGTCTGCTTGAGGCATTTGGTTAAATTTCACATCAAACTCAGTTAATCCCTAAGTTATATGTTGATCTAGTTTCGTTGTTCCTACCCATCGCCTGAATGTGGCCCTATTATTCTTACTGTAATCTTCATGTGAAAATTCAGTAAGAAGCCGAGTTTTAAAATCCACCCAAGTCATGTTTGGTTGAACTACTCTCAATGGATTCTCTCTCTAGTAAATCCATGAGCAATACATATAAATGTATCTTTTTTATTGTCTTCAGGTAACCCATATTGTTATGTCAATTGTTCATAATATTTAAGATAAGTTGTTGCATTTGTCCCATTAAATTCTCCCCTATCCATTTTAATTGCATCGATGATCTTCCAGATACATTACTCTTCAAAGTGGTCAGCCATATTAGATAAGTCTAACTTTACTGATAAATATGAAATATAAGTATGTAGTTCACGTGATAGTATGTCTATTTCTTGTTCCTGATGTGATGCCGTGGTAAAAAATACTTTGCAAACAGAAGTAAAGAAAATATTCCTACTACTTTGCAAATAAAACTAAAATTTTCCTACTGTTTTGCAAAACAAAAATACTTTGCAAATAGAAATAAAAAAATGTTTCCTACTATTTTGCAAATAGAAATAGTGAATTTTTTAAAAATATACCTTCATACCTGAGGTGTCACGCCGAGCCTTCACGTCAGGTTCACCAAATGTATGCGCGAAAGCGACGGCTAGTGGATCAGGCCAACCACCAGATATACGGCGCACGCTAGGTGCTTAGAGAAACTCAGGTGATGGGAATAAACTTAGAGAAAGAATTAGTAGCTCACTTGTAAATCAATTGTCATATTTGTTCATGTTTCCAAAAAAAAAGGTTTTTTTCTATGCATGTAATTAACTTTGGAGTTTTAAAATTAAACCATGTTTAAATGTGGGTCCATATTCTCAAAGAAATTTTCTTCTTTCAAAGCCTTATAATTTTAACGATTTTCAAAACTATAAATATTACTTTCTATCGATCAGAGTAAGAGAGCAAAATATTCATACGTGAAAGCATATGCAGGTCAATGTTAACGTAATATTGTCATTTGAAAAGTAATTCTGAGATAGTTGGCCATGAATATCAATTAAAACATAGTCTCAAATTGTGCAATCAACTTATATATGCATAAGTTTGAAATCGCATTAAACCACTCTTTTTGAATCTCATAGATTACGGAGTCTAAACTTGTTCAACAGTTGTTACATAGCATTTGAAAAAGAAATAACGTTAGTCCAATGTATGTTAATTGGCTCTGATGATAGATGATCAATCATTCTGTAGTGCAGACAAGATATTATGTATGTTTAGAACTCGGCGCGAATATGCAAATAATTTTTGGCAATACATTGACAATAAAATCATAACTTAGGATAGAGAGCAAACATTTCAAAGAAGCCTTGAAAGTTGTGCTACTTCAATCGCTCCGTTCTTTGCAAAATATGAGTGCAAACTTCATTTGAGATTTCAAGTAATATATCTACACGTTAAGTGTCAGGCGCGTGTTTCACGGAAATAGTTGTACTATTAATTAGTCAACTTCCTTCATAAAGGATATAAATGTATCATCATCATACCTTCTGTCAATTTCTACATACTATATTAACGCAAAATTTTCCAGTAGCGATGAGTTTTTAAGTGGCCAAATGAGCATGTCAAATAAGTATTGATATGAGCACACTTCAAGGATGAAAGAGTGATGAATTCAACATATGGAAAACGTAAAAAGCTGATGGAGTAGATAACAGAACAAATGTTCAGCATATGCAACACGATTCAGTACTCTAGACAGATCGAAATGTTCATCGAGAATACATATGGAGTTTTCATCACCAGCAATAGATCTTTTAGAGTATGGAGAACTATTTATATTCAACAGAGCACAAGATTACCAGAAAAATGTGAGAGCGTGGAGATGACGACAGCGAATAGAGGTGCACAAAAGGGCTTTCGTTCCCAAAGCTTTTAACAGTGCAGTCAATAGATATGTTTGTAATTTGGAAACATAACCAAAATGGTGAACATTATAACAAAGGTATAAAGAAAGGAATGTCTATAGCAATAGTTAAATTATCGTTGTCGTATCCAGCTATCGTCAGATAGATGCGTACTTATCAGATGATTGCTACGCTAGTTCAAAGCAATACTATGTGCATCTCTATAAGCAATTTTTTCTGAGATAATGTCACAATAGACAGTGCATCCACTATCGTCAGCATCAGATTTAATCAAATAAACTTTTCACCGGAGTTTTTCTTCATCGTCCGTTGCTCTTCAAAATAGATGAACGCTGCTGGAAGATGAACGTGGAATTTGGCAGTAAGTAGTGAAGCGTTTCTGCTACACTACTAAGGAAACCAATTAGATGGGATCACAGAGATGGGTTTCATGAGACAAAATCGACGGGTGCTTATGTGATTTGAGTGATGGTTAGGAAGGCTAGAGGTATGGCACTAGCTCTATGATTCAGAGCATAGATCCCTTAGTAAGAAATAGTTGGGGTACCCAATACATATATGTATATCGGGATCTACAGAGAGGTACTTAGACCTAGTCTTAGTACCTAGGAACAAGTTGGTTTGGAACAGAAAGGGATATCCATTGTTACATATTCAGTAGAGCCAAACTAACTAGTTCGAGGACATGAGACTCATTTGAATCCACCGACATGACTGTAGGATATGGGATTCACTAGAGTCCACCAACTAGTTGTAGGATATGGGATTCACTAGGATATGCATATCCAACATGACTGTAGGATATGGGATTCATAATTTTCTCTTTTAAGGAAAGGAGAAAGTGGGAATCAACTTAGAAATGAGGGAGGGATCTCAATTTAGCTCAGAGGTCTCATTTTAGCTCATGTTCTCTAAAAGAGAAAAAAATAAAGGAAAACATGATTTCTTCATATGAGAAGAATAGAGTATCTTTTCCCTTCAAAAGAGAAGAGATGTTTAGAAAACATGTTTTAGTTTATTTTAGAAGGAATTCATTTCCTCTACTTTTTAGTGTAATTTTCCTTCACATGGGAGTTAGATTCTCCATTATTTTGGAAGGAAAAACTATGGATATTTTATATGCATGTTCTAAATTATGGATGAGTAGAGCAATTGGATTCATAAGTTTCTCTTTCAAAGGGAAAGAGAAAGTGGAATAGATTCCACTACCAGAGCTCTTTTCCTTAGAGGAGATTATATAGAGAGAGAAAGAGAGAGAGAGTTTTACTTTCTCACTTCTTGATTGTCTTGTTAGGAGTGGCACTCTTCTAGCAAAGACAAGAGGGAGATTAGTTAATCATGATGGTTAGATTGAGTCTCACATGGAGACTCTTGAGAGAAGTAGTTAAATTTATTTCCAATGATGGTCCCTGACTAGATGAGATGATCTAGTTATTGACATTAGCAACACTAGGAGTTGAGTATGACTCTCCTTTTTAGGGTTTCTAGGAGATATGAGAGACATATAACCTATTGAAGTACCAAACTCTTAATGGGTGTTACATCATGAGGATGATGAGTGAGCATAAATTAGGAGGATGGGTACTTATGGATTATCTGAATCTCAAAAGGAATGCTTTTTGCATTCATATGGCAAGCTACAGGGAAGAGAATATTTTAGAGTTTTCACTAGTACCAATAGATGCTCTTCCAATTGAACTTAGTCCAATGGTAAAGGATGACAAACCACTAACTTCTGGGTTAGTGAAATGTAGAGATTACATTTTACTATCAAGAAATTCTTATATAGGAGCTAGATGATGAATTTGCATAGTTCACAAGGTAGTTTAGATAAAACTACTACTTGTAATTACACTCAAGGTTAGCAAGACCTAGAGTGGTATCAAGGCAATCTATCATGTACTCCTAGATGAGTTTGAAGTCACTTTTTATGGGACTTTGTTCTATACTTCAGAGGATTCTATGGTTTATTATCTCCACTTTGGTATGGTCAAGCCTATAAGCTTGGCAGTTTACACTTTCTTTTCGTATTATTACTCCATAAAGGATACATCATATGGACTTAGGTCATTCTGATGATGTTATATGTTATGGGAGTGATAATTTGGAAGTTGGGTGTATATGGGAGATAGTAGGCACCACTCAGACGGTTTCCCAACTTTGAGATGATCTCATATGAGATTTCTTAAGTGGAAGGATATAGGGAAACAACACACAGAGATGACCATGTACATAGAATACATGGGGTTCAGGGGAGTCTGAGCACAAACTTCTACCATTATGGACATTTCATCTACATTTTCGAGGACAAAAATGCTTTCAAGGGGAAGGAAATGTCATATAATATTCATTGGGTATGATCCACCTTATGAGAAGGATGCCACATGGCAATCTTTGGTAGAAGATCAAAGAGGGAAGTCTCTCTTCATGAGTATCGAGAAGAGATCATTATCTCTCGTTTGGTGAATAGTCTCACACACAGGAAACTTAGAGCAGCTCAGACGTGGCTGGGCAGTGAACCACGTACGATCTCTGAGTGTTGGAAATGACCCTCAATTGGGCAGCAAAAGAGAAGGATTGTAAAATTCTTCTTCTTCTTCTTCTTCTTCTTCTTCTTCTTCTTCTTCTTCTTCTTCTTCTTCTTCTTCTTCTTCTTCTTCTTCTTTGTCTTCTTCTTCTTCATCATCATCTTCTTCATCTTCTTCTTCTTTTTCTTCTTCACCTTCTTCATTTTCATCATTGCATTATTTTTGTATGTTTTTTCTCCTATGAAATCCAATATTTGGTGCCAAAATAGTCAATGGATTCCCAAGGTGTGTTCCTAACACCCTCCACTCATTTTCTTATAATAGTACAAAGCTTAATGAGCATCATTAGGAAATAAATATTATAAGATAGCTTGAAGAGCTAGAGTATATTAAAGAGCTGCATTCGAGCACATTATATACATGTTCTTCCCTATTGTAGCCACTATAAATGCAAATTTAGCTTTTCAAATCACTTTTGTTCAAGTTTCGTCTCACTTCCCCATAGATTTAAATTAAAGCATAAGCACTATCCATGTTTGAATAGAATAATGTACCCAAAATGCTCGTTCCAACAACCATTGTGGGCATCTATGACGTGCCATGTATTAGTTGGAAATGTTATGTGGAAAACTATTTTGGGTGTTCAGATATCTCCTATTCTAGCTAAAAAAACTAAAATGTAGTTGATTTTGGTTTTGTTGAGGATGTTGCAAGTCTGAATTTTGATGTAGGTTCTTTTCCTCAATATGTCACCTACATCAACAACACCCCCATGACTACAAAGAAATTTTCATGAAATGGTAGAGATGCATGTGCAAATGACTAGACATTTTGTCTTAAGAGTGACATTTATCCCTAAGTTTTTCTCACACGAGCATATAGTTCCTTTCATGATAAAGACGGAATGATAAGGAATTTCTTAAAAAGTTGAAATGAGCTTGTTGAAAACCTCTCTAGATGTAGAATCCCAATAGATGAGGCGTGCCTAAAATCAAGGCGGATATTTATGCAAGCCCCAAGCAAGAAGTGGCTCATGAATTCTCAAGTTTCAACCTTATCCAATAAGCTTTCGGCTAAATAGATGATCAAGGCATGGATCATCTTCACAAAAAACCAAAACTTGTTATTATCAGGTGCCCCTAGTTGGAACAACCTCGATTTCACTATGAACCTTTTCTCCTCCACCCAATGATCCCTAAAGGCTCATGCCTTGTCTCCTCTATCTAGAAAGTTTGCAACAAGATGAATCCTCATTTCTCGATAAGTAGTGACTGGAAGTGAGTGTCTAGCATAAGATAGAATGAAGTGATTTGGTTCCCTATATACAGCATGGGGGAGAAATCGTGTTTAGGCATGCTCACAATGATCCGTAGTGCAAATTTTAGGATCACCTTATATTTACTTCATCAAATTCAATAATCTCTTTCAAGGAAAATTTTCATTGAGTACAACATTGACATTGAAAATCCATTAGTCATGTAAAGATGATGATATATATGAAAGCAAGAATGATGCATGGATAGAGCATTTATCTTGTATACCTTCCAATCAAAGCTTATAAACAATTTTCTTACCTTTATTGATGATGCAACATACCATTCTTCGGTATATCCTATCAAAAAAATGATGTATTTTATCAGTTTAAAATAATTTTAGCTGTGGTCGGACATTTTTGTGGTATGGGACTTTTGACTCTTTGCACGGATCATGGTGTTGAATACACATCGTTATGTATTTAATGCTTTGCTTTGTGAAAGAGGTATTCCTCACCAGTTTATGGTGCCATATATAACTCAATACAATGGTGTCTTAAAGTGCAAAAATAGAACACTTCTTGAAATGGGACGATGTATAGTTAAAGAAAAGCATTTGACACATACATTTTGGATGGAAGCAGTCATGTGTGCATAGTTTGCATTGAAACTTGTCCTACAAAAGCATTGATATTCATTACACCTTATGAGGCTTGGAATGGGTGCAATCCAATTGTTATTCATATAAACATGCTTGTTCATTTGGCATATCCTCTTTTGCCATCACAATAACATGAAATCTATATTTGTTGGACATAGTAGTGGGATTGGAGGCTAATGCTCATTTCATCCATTGATGAAAAGTAAAAACGACATCTATATTTGCTAGACATAGTAGTGGGATTAGAGGCTAATTCTCATGTCATCCCTTGATGGAAAAGATCACTATAATTTGAGATGTGGTATGTCCTGAAAATTCAACACACCATCATCTTGAATATAAATTTCAGCCCACAATTAGTACACAAGATGCATTTGATACACTCCTGCCTTTGTTCCAAAATGGGGCATAAACCATCCAAATGAGCTTCAAAGAGCTTAAAATATCTGGCCAAATATGCAAAAAAAAAAAATCAGCCAAATATAGCTGAAAACGTTCAACCAAACATGTTTGAATCAGCATGATTTCCATCCCACAAATGATGTACATTTTGATACATGAGTTACACATGTCTCTATGAAGTGCATAATCTATTCCAAGGTGACTATAAATAACATTGAAATGTAGCAAATTGATCACTTCTTTACTAAAGAGAACGAGATTAACCTCTCCATCCATCAAGCGATTTTGTGGATTTATCTCTTATTGCAATTGCATGTGATGAAGAGCCACTCACTTTTCAAGATGCATATGTTGTTTCTCAATAGAGTCAATTTATACACAACCCCAACACTAAGCATTGGCGAGCAATGAAACATGTGTTTAGATATCTCAAATGCACTTTGAGTTTGACCTCTTTTAGGGTATAGATGCTCATCCATTTTTTCATGCTTTTATAGACAATCATTGAGCTAGTTTTTATGATACATGAATGTCCATTAGTTTCCTTGGAAATCATGCATATCATTGTTGATGAAGAAGCACCCTATAGTGGCCACATCAAGTTGTGAAGATGACTACAAGAAATATTCACATCTAGAGTGGAGTGTATGTAGTGGAGATGCTTATTGATGGATCTATGCATGGAGGTGGATGCATCTATGCATATTTTCATAGACATTCAGAGTGCATTTGTGGTTGTGACAAAATCGATGTTTTATGCTTGTAAAAACCACATTGATGTTAATTATTATTATTATTTCATAGAGATCTTTTGCATATTAGAGATATTATTTTGTTAATTGTGCCTACATAAGACAATGTGGTAGACATATTCATCAAAGCTCTTTTACAAGGAAAGCTCAAAGCTTTTCACAAAGCTTTAGGCTTATTACCTTGGGGGGCTGATCTATCACTCCCTGTATGTGTTCACATCATTTTCTCTAGGGAGGTTTGTCACAGTCATGTGTCCTTCAAGTATCTTTGGTGTGAGCCATTTCCCTATACAACATCAACTTTTACTCTAGAGATGGCTAGAGGTTTTTACCCCATGTAAACACATATACATGATATACGCATATGTGGTGGTACAAATTAATTAGGGATTCACTTATAGCTCTTACTACACTATTTATCACATTACTTATCATTGTTCATCATCTATCAAAGAGATCTATTCCACCCATCATGTATCTTCCTATGTTGATCAAAGTCTTTTATCATGTGTGTGCATCTTCGTATCCTTCCTCACTATCTCACACACTCAATAAATGCGCCTTAAAATAGATCACTATAAGACATTCAGACACTCCACATAATGTTTAGATCTTTTATTGCATATATATTTTGATTGTCCTGATGGTCTCTAAACTCTATGGAATTTTGTTTGGTATTAGAAATGCTAACCATATCTAACATATAAAAAATTCGAATCCAAACGACTATAAACACTAATTTAAAATAATTTTAGTATATTTTCTTGAAATATTACTTGCCACCAAGAATCGATCATTGCTTGCTTGTTTAAAATTTCCTATGTTATAATAATATTTCATCTACAATAATTACTCTCTTATATCACTTGAACACGCACTTTCTTCTTTTTTAGAAACACATGTACAAATGGAGTTCAAAAGCATACCTCACTTCCATTTATATCTTTAACATATGCATCCGTATATATATCTAATTTACTCTTTTATGCTATATACATCTCCAAGGTGTTTCATTTATATATGTCAAAACCAAGAGAATAATATACTTGTTATGTATTACTTGCATAATCTCTTACATACATAGCTTTGTCATTATATATGTGCAGAAATATATGTACCTACAAGTGGCGACACACACACACACATATATATATATATATATATATATATATGTGTGTGTGTGGAGGTATGTATGTATGTGTGTGTGTACGCATGTCATATGTGTGCGTATAATGTATGCATGCATATGTATATGCGCATTCCCTCGAATGTTACATTCACTTTCAATGTGAATCATGGATTGCAATTGTGCATATGCATGCACTTCAATGTAGGTTGCATGCAAGAATTTTTTTCGAACGCACACACACACTCTCTCTCTCATATATTCTTACATCTTCGATTATACATATAGATTTTCTTGTAAGCATGCATATTTACATGTATGTGTTTGGACACATCTGTACATATGCATACGATGGGAAATGTATTTACATATAATAATGCATACATGCATATGCTTTAAGGTAAAAGTACATGTACATATATCCACATGCGCATAGGAACATTTATGCATACCATTGCGTACATTGCGTGCATATCTAAATTCGTATGTGTATTTACTTGTAAGTATGGACAAATATATAACTACCATGAGAGATAAATAATGTATATGTAAACGCTAATTCAATATGTTTACATGTAAGAATTCATTCATATGTACTCCATGTATGTTGATGGAGGACTACGCATGTTTGTATGTAGGAAACATGTGTGTGTGTGTGTATATATATATATATATATATATATATATATATATATATATATATATATATATATATATATATATATATATATATATATATATATATGTATGTGTGTGTGTGTGTGTTTATATATATGTGTACGTGATATATATATATATATATATATATGTATGTATGTATGTGTGTGTGTATGTATTTATGCATGTATGCATGTATGTATGTATGTATGTGTGTATATGTATGTATGCATGTATGTATGTATATATGTATGTATGTATGTATATAATAGCGAGTTGTAACAAATGAGAACTATGTCATAAAAAGAGGACCCCCTCATCAAAAAGCAAGCAAATTACTTCTTATGTTTGAAAACCCTTTAAACCAGTATACATACATTTCAAAAATCAAGTGAAAACATGTGTTTTTTTATTTTGTTTGTCATTTTTTGAAAATTTAGGAGGTCAAAATATGCCCAACATTTGGATCTATTTAACATTGATATCTCCAGAATCTATATAAGAAATATAAAAGTGATAAAAGATCTTATATAGAAAATAAAGATTGAATGTGTGTTGGATAGAGGATCTTTCTAGTGATTAAAAAATGCAATAGAACATGGTTTCATTATGCAAAGTGCTTTCAAGAAGTTGTATAAGCACCAAAAAATATCATAGATTTTCAAATTAATACAGGACTTTCTTGATGTATGGCTACACCCCCATCATCGAATGCATTTGATTCAGTCTGAGATTGTTTGGAGCTCTCTTCTTCTTCTTCTATATCAACAAGAGCTCTATCCTCATCCAAGTACAAACCAAATTCTATAGGAACATGCCTAAATCTTGTTGTTTGCCTATGATTAGATGTCCCACATACATCTGAAAGCTTTTGCTTCATCATATTGATGGTTTCTTTTCTCAAGTGCCTTGTTTTTGTCAAGGCAAAATCATAAACAAGAATATCTTTATCATCCATTTTAAGAGAGGATGTACTTTGAATATTATTTTTCTTTTTTTAGCCTATTCATTTGGTGTCAGATACCATTTCTAAGTTATACTTACCAGTGAATGCATTACTACTTTTCATATAATACAAATGGACTATCAAAGCGAATATTCTTCTTTGATCAATATCATTAATGACCTCCAACACTTTTGCTATCCAAAATGTTCTCGTAGCCTCATCACCACCAACAAGGACTATAATAAGTGTCCCATCATTTATTTCTTTCAAATTCCTTGCCATCGTGCTTTGGCCTATTTTGTCATCCTTGGGCCTACATAAATATTCCTTTCTGGTGGATGCATAAAGCTTTGAAGTGTATCTGCATTACATGCTTGTTCCACATTCATTGATCTTTGTGTGCTAAAATCCCATGTGAATAGAATATCAATTGGCCAATTCCCTACAATGGTATTCTTTATAATCTCTTCCTGATGGTTAAAAAACGCATCCCACCAAGATACATCTTGATCTCCATCATATTTTTTCGCATGCTCAATCTATATCTTCTTCTCAATAAGTACATGCATCCACCTTTTATTTTGCTCAACCACATTTCCACATCTTTCCATATTTCTTTTATCTTCACATGGTGTTTGTTTTGCACCATCCACACACAAATTAGGCACATGCAATAAAAATCTGCATCCATCTTTAGGCTCCCACCTTGGAGAACATGAATATTGTTTTGCATATAAAAGGGTAATGTCATTAAGCCTCCTCATCAAGAATATGTGGTTGAAACTAATGTTGTGCAATGGAGCCAAAACCTTAGTACTATTATTAATATCTACTAAGCAAAATTGCTTAAAGTCATAAATCTGTGTAAGGTGTTGAACTTGAGGCTTTGGACTATATGCTTCAGAAATGAGATAATATTGGAAGAGTAAAAGCATTATGGCATGCCAACCTCTTAGAGAACATACTGAACATTTGATCAATGTGATCATGAGTGTGCTCGACCAAAAGGAAATTTACCTTAACCTTGTGAAACACTTGTTTATCAATAAGCATGCATGAATATCCAAAGAATGTAGAATTTTTATTCTCTCTTGCAGCATTATCAAGCTGCAAATAGAGATTTGGTGGCAAAAAGACCCTCCCATGATTGCAAAACTTTATGAATCTGAATAACCGTAAGGTTTGGATCATTATGCACATTGGGATATGTGAAGAAAACCTTCAACTTTAGAGTTCCATTGTATATCAAAGCACCAACCAAATGCATTTGCACAAGGACTTCATCTCCAATGTCCTTAAGAGTGAGAGCAAAATGGGATAGACATGTTTTTTGATCCATACCATTAATCAACAAACACATATAATGCTTAGGATTTATGAGTGCTTTACGTCAATGATGAATTGCTTTGTTTCTTTATAAAGCTTGACTCTCACGATGGTTCTTTAGAAGAATTTTAAAATTATCTTTTTTTTGCGATGTTGTGGCCCCCCTAGTCATGTTTTTCAAAGCGGCACAAACTGAGCATTCAGCCATTCTAACTTTACAAGGAATACTCACATTGTTAAACTCTTCTTTCCATAATTGAGTAAAATTTCAATACAAGACATAATTCTCATTTTTACTTCCATCTCTTCTTTATATACTTGAAATACTTCTCAACGATTAAAGTTATCCGACAAGTGTAACCTTTGAGTTGTAGGCATAACTTCACAATGCAAACTAAAATAGTTCATCATCCAACTCATTGCATGATGACCTATAGAACCTTTGGTCCCAAATCCCTAAGATGTATCAAAAATAAGATCTCCATATATAAGCCCTTGCCAAATCTTATGTATTCTACAATCCCCCATACCCATCACAATTTTAAATGCAACCCTACAACATCAGATCCCTTGACTAAAGTAATATTCAAAAGCAACATGTGTTACTGACATGTTATCCTCAATCATTTGCATGTGAGAAACAAGGTATAAATCTTGCCTTTCACTATCTAAATGGAGAAATTTCTCTCTTAGTTTCTTTAGTTTCTTCATTCCTAATTTATACAAACATTTCAAACTGCAACTATGCTTCACAATGTCCAATGCAATTTGTCTATCTCAAGTAAGGAATTGAAATATTCTTTGACTTATTTCATGAGGCCTTTCCTTAAAATGCCACATGCTTTGTATACACTCTCTCTCTTTACTGACATTCTTTGCTCCACATGCACTTCAATTTGAAGAGAGATCAATAGGTGGATAAGGTTCAATAGACGGATCGGATTGAGCATTGTTGCGTTGAGAATCTAACTTAAATGAATCAACTGAGAACCCACAAATCATTGATACATTCTAAGCCATGGACATCATTCATGAAAGGATCCATTGAAAACAAAAAAAAACTGAAAGTCTATCAAGATCAGTAGAGACAGGTGTTGCCCAAGCATCTACCGAAAGAGAGAGCTCATCTTCATTGATAGTGGAAGTGTGCTTCTTCAAATGGCTGCATATACGTGCTTGGCAAAAACATAAGTTGTGAATAATATGCCATAAGAGTTAATCTGCTTGGGATAGTTGAAAGATAAAAAATAAGTGCTTCGGATCCTTGTGTAATGCCGATGAAGTTCAAAAAGGTATATTTGGCATGTTGGAAGACTTGGATGACTGTAAGTAATATGCTAAGAATCTTATTAGTCATTTTGATGGCCAAATCTGGTACAATCGCATATCGAGCAATCCAAAATTCCATGGTTTTCACCATGTATTCTTCCGTTGGTAGGTAATTATGCAGTAGACTTGGTAATAGTGGATAATTGAGCCATTGATTATTTATGGTACCATGTCGCTATCCTTCCCAAAAATGTGACCAGGATCGTCTACGTGGTACTGGACAAAAAGATGGGTTTACCTGAAGGGCATATGGCGATGCTTCCCATTGTACCCGCAGTGTAGGGTTCTTTTCCAAAAGTTTTCGCCTCCATATAGGGTCAGCTCTTTCAAATTCCTTTTAAGTATAGTTGAATGTATTATTGTTGAACTGGAGGTTGTTCTTAGGCTCTTTATTTGTCGTGGTCTTTATATATTGCCGTGTTTTCTCTTTAAGCAGTCCATATGGTACATTAAATTGCTTCAATATTTGTTCCAAATTTTTGTTTTCAATTTGAGCTTCCTTCATGACCTTTATGATTTGATCTTCAAATTCTGCAGTAAGCTGAGACACCAGTAGTGCCCTCGCAGTTCTGCAATATCTCGATGATTGCATTCAAATTGGATCTCCGTTTCCTCCTTTATTGGTGAATGATGTAAGGGGGGAAGAGAGAGGACGTACCTTAATCTCCTCAGTAGCCGCTGTGGATTTTGGAACTACTGGTGCCCCCTCTGACGTCTTTTGTGCAAGCTGATCTTGCAATTGCTTTATCATCTCCTCTTTTTGCTTAATCTCTTCATTGGCCTACAAAATCGTTTCCTTATTCTTTTGGATTTCTTCTGCCACGACATCGAGTTGATTAGTGTCTTCTTTACATTGTACAAGATATCTATTCTTGGCCTTTTTCCACTTTGTCCTTAGAGCCGTGATATCATCCATATACCTTTTTTCCCATTCGGCAATGATTGCCTGCTCCTGCTTGAGCTGATCTTCATACCTAGCTATCTTTTCTTCCATTGCCTTTAGGTCCTTTTTAGGCACTTCTTGAGTCTCTATAGGTTGATTACTTAAAAGAGCTGTCATCAACTCCTTGTTTCTGTTCCTTGAGTTCTCTGCTTCATCCATGTATATCTTGATTTGTGATTCCAATATTTTGCTTCTTGCATTCATCTGTGTCTTCTCGGTCTCACTAGCCTCATATTTCTTCTGTAACTCCTGTAGTTGTTCTTTTAATTTCTCATTTTCTGTCTCTAAAGTTTTGCACTACTTCTTGGCCTCCTGAACTTCATTTTCTTTATGTGTTATGTACTCCCTTGCTAGCCTTAATTGTGCTGAAAGGTTCTTACCCATTTCATGAAGTCATGCTTTTCTTGCATCGCTTTATCATAGTCAGCATCAGCCTCAAGCATCAATTGTTGCGTATCCATAACAGATTTGATCATGTGTTAAACTACTGGCTTGAGTTGAGCCACGTCGACATTCAAAAACGTTTTTGGAATGCTTGGAGCTTCCCCGGTTTGTACATCTCTTCCGTGCTCCACATGCAGAGTCTCGTTATGTGGTTGTCTAATTTGAAGCTCCACTTCTGGTTCTTTGCTTTCTTTTTCTAGATTGTTGGTCTTCGTGGCACTCTCTTGAAATGTAACATCCATGGGGGAGGGTTCTGCTACAACCCTTATTAGTGTGAGTGGTTTGGATTCTTCCCCCGTAGTCTCTTTCGGTTCTTCCTTTGGATTCTTGAATGAACCCGTTCCTACAAGCTGAGCCTCATGGATTTGAATGCTAGATGTGTCATTTATTTTGATCACATGTACTCTTTCCTGGGATACTTCTTTTTCTGTGATGTTTTGATTAAGGTTGATGGGAGTGACCTTTACCTTCATGTCCTTTTCTTCGGTATTGTAATTCACTTCATTTAATTCCTCCCATTGTCCATCATCTCTCGACTCACTCTGAATATCGGTATTCAGGAAGGATGTGTCTGGTTCTTCTTGTGCATCGGAAGAGGAGCTTGAGTTATCCAACCCTATTTCTCTGTATCGATGTACTTTGGTTGGCTTCTTTTTCACTTCCGTATCTTTGTGGGCTTGCTGGTAATGGTGCCCTTGCACTGGTAGATTAACTTGACCCTCTGTGTATTGATGTGTGTCTTCGAGGGCTCTTGTTAATTCCTCTTCTATAATTGGTTGGTGCTCTTCAATTCTTGACTTCGGGAGCACATGTACTCTTTCTGTGGCTAGGGCTTCTACTTCTACTTGCATTACTTCCCTTAATTGATTTGTACCTCTCATTTTTGGTTGAGAGCTAGTTTCTGCCTCCTCAATGATCTTGACTCCTTTTCTCTTTCTTGGGACTATGGCGACCTTGGCATATTTAGCCATTGCTGTCAATGATGGCATTTCTTGGAGGTGCTCTCTAATACCTAATGCATGATATATCAAGATGGTCAAAGCTTCATAGCCGTTCAGGAACTTCTTGTGATTCCACTGCTTCTTTGCCTTGAATAGCCTCTCTTGAATATAAGGAGTCATATTAATTTGATTCCCAATTTGTTTAATAACATGAGACAACATCTGTACTATGATCTTCTGAGGGGCAGTGTATCTATGCATGTTAGGGAAACAAAAGTGTTGATGAATAAGTCTTACTTCTTCTTCAATGTCTATGTGGTTAATGTCAATAAATGTCCTTGTCTTTGCCCCTCGACTTTCCTCTTTTAATACCATATTGCCATCCTTCTCCCATCCAAAAGATTCTTTGATTAAATCATGTGTAAATTGAATCACAACCCATTCACCTACTGCATCCATGACTCTTGCCTCTGGCACCAATGGATCATGTAGTGCTCGCTGCAATGTATTCATAACTTGCGTGCACCTTTGAAAGTCGGGTTTGTAGATTGGTAATTCAAAATATTTATGGATGTCCACTTTCTTCATGACGTCAATGGTAGATGGGAGCTCATGCACCACCTTAAAATCTTGGGACATGATTGGGAACTGATGATCCGTGTCCATGATTTTGATGATCACCAGGTATAGATACTCCCCTGCCAGTTGATCCTCTCTAAACTAGTGCCCTTTTGCTTTAGTCACGCTTTGTAAAGGGAATTCCAAAACTTCTTCCTGAATTGTTGCTTCAAAATCTTCTAAAGCCATGTGCACTTGTAATGAAAAGTGCATTAGCTTCAATTGAAGATATAGCAATTGTGTTGTGCATTGTAGTGACATGTCATTCGTTTCGTCACTCCGTTCCCCTTGCTTGTATAAGTAAGATCTCTTACCACATATTTTTCATTTTCTTTTCTGAAAGAAAACAAGGATTAGTATAGCCGAAGCCTTTATTTATTTACATAGTAGGTCCATTCCTAAGGAAGTTGAAGCTATGACCTATTCCTTATTGGAGAATGTGCACCACTAATTCTATTATGTACATCAAGTGCCGAATGCCTGCCCTTGTATTGTGGCCCTATCATGCATACTTTAGGTGCATTGGAATCTTCATGAGTGCAACAGAAATGTTCGTTGTTCTGGTGTTCCATTCCTCGCAGTTGCTTGGGTTTCCAAATCCATTTCATGGTCGCACTGTTAGGCCGTGTCTTCTCTTTGGTTCCTCGAGCTGCATGTGTTGCTTTTGTTTTTTCTGTTGTCCGAGTGATAGAGGTCTTTCTCTTCATGTTTTTATGACGAGACTGTCTTGGCTTCGTTGTCCTAGTGTGTCAGTGCAATGTTTCCTCTTGTTTGCTTATCTCTTGATTGGCTACTTGTCTGACCTTCTTGGGAATCCATATTTGTTGCCATGCTTTTTGAGCTTCAATCAAAGGCCTAGGAAGCCATACTTGCAAGAGTCGTTTTGGTTCGGATTTCGGTGAAGAAGAATTCTTGCCCACCTTTTTCTCCTTATGAGCTGGTGTTGCGATCTCTGATTCCTTCACTTGATCCTTGCGTACCCATTTGAAGTTGACCTTTCCTGAATGCGAGTAGTTGATGGTGGTCTTCCAAATTGGTGATCCTTTTGTCGTGTCAGAAACTCTAAGAGTGTTGATCTACTTGGTGTCTTTCAGTTCATCAATTGAATAGGATGAATCCACGTCTTCGGTGGACATGTTAGGGTTTGAACTTTCTGCTTCTTTCATACTTGCTTCTGAGGGATTGGGGCTGGAATCATTTTCCACGTGCTCTTCTTTGAGTTATTCCGCCCTTTCGATGACTTCCGGTCTCTGTGAGGGTTTCTCCCCTAATAGACTAAAGATTTCCTTGTGTCCTATCTTAGCTGAAATGTATCCTTGAGCTATGTGGATGCTTACTTCATTCTCAATGATCTTGTCTTGTCCTAGTATCAAGTTTTCTATTAAGCCTTCATCTTTGCACACTAGGACTCATTGTTCTATAGTTGAATTTCCTAGGTGGAGGGACACAGTCGATTCTCCAATGCATTCTATGGCTTGACCTTCGATACCTATCATATGTGCCTTAGTAGGTGTGATATTTGCATGGAGAAACATGATGATTGTATTCTGCACACAACTAAGTTAGTTTCGTGCAGCTTCTTGATTTTTTCTAATTGTTGGGATAATTCATGTCCGGTCCATTTATGCTACTAGGCTACTCTCAAAGTGGGTATCAAAAAATCAATTGGTAAAATGGCGTTCTGTCTGTATACTAGATTCAATGGGGTAGTTCTAATGGCAGTCTTGTACACGACTCGGAAGGCCCAAATTGCATGATTCAATTGTTTGTCCTAGTCAGACCTCCCATTATTGACAATCTTTTTCAATACTATGCATAACACTTTATTGGAACTTTTCGCTTAATCATTGGCTTGGAGGTGGTATGGGGCTGATTTTTTATGGATCACTAAAAACTCATTCATTAAAGACTCTATTACTTCATTAATGAAATGTGTTCCTCGGTCACTCACAATCTTGATTGGTAATCCGAAACGAGTGAATATATGCTCTAAAAGAAACTTAGCAGTGGTTTGAGCATCATTTTTTCTAGTAGCCTTTGCTTCTACCCATTTTGTCAAATAATTTGTGGCTACTATGATATATTCGGCATGTGACCCTTTGGCCGGTGGGTTAATGGGTCCTATGAAATCAATACCCCATTTAGAAAAGGCTTTGGTGCAAACCATAGGTCTCAATGGCATGTCATCTCTCCGAATCGGATATTTAGCCCTTTGGCATATCTCGCAGCTTCGTACATAGGTCTCCGCATCCATATGTAAAGTTGGCCACCACAAGCCCACAAAGAGGATCATTTTTACGGTTCTCTCGACTAAGAAATGACCTCCTGTTGCACTTGCATGTGCCATCTCTAATACAGGTAAATATTCTCCTTCATTCACACATAATCATAATTGGTTGTATTTTCCTCTCCTAAACAAGTGTCTTCCCATGAGTACATAATACTTGCTCATTTCCTCTAGGGATCGTTTTCTTGCCGAGCTAACTCCTTCCTCATGTTCTCTTGTCTTTAGGAATTTTACCAATGTTTTGCTCCAATTGGGAGCTATTGTTGGGAATGGTATGGATGTATGATCCTCGGGGATAGTCTTCTGGCATTCTGCGCAGTTACTCACATAGTCATGGACATCCTTAGGCATGTCAGGCCAGTATACTCCTAATCGTTTTAATTCCCTTATAGTTCCATGAGTTCCTTTGTGTGTCCTCCATTTGTTTACATGAGCTTGTTCAATCAGCTTCAATTGTTCGTCTTCCTCAGCACATCTTAGAAGTACACTCCTCAGGTCCTTATAGTACACACTTCCCGCAATAATGTGCAAATTCCTTGATTGTAGAATTTCCTTTTTACTCTCTTTATTGATTGAGTTTAGTGGGCCATGAGTGAGTATCGAAATTAGTTTTTCTGCCCATTTTGGACACACTTCGAGGTTAAATAGGTAAGTGTGAGGCAGATCATCGGGCACTCCACTTGGTGGTTCTCCATGTCTTAACCTAGAGAGGTGATCTGCTCTGACATGAGTATTTCCCTTTTTCACTATTACTTTGAAGTTGAACTCCATCAATAGTAGAAACCACCTTACCAGTCATCCCATGTTACAGGGCTTATTGACTAAGTACAATAATGCTTGATGATCTATGAAGAACTAGAACTTGTTGGCTAAGAGATAGTGTCTAAATCTCTTCACTGCATAAACCATCCCTAATCCCTCTCGCTCTATAGTTGTATAGTTCCTCTCAACTTGGTTCAGTTGTCTACTTGCATAGGCAATTGGGTGATCTAACTTTCCTTCATCTGCCGGCTGAGCTAATATGCATCCTATTGCGTAATTTGAAGCATCCACATGAATATGAAAAGGCTTGTTCCAATTCGGTGTTTTCAGAATTGGGGCCGTGCTAAGTTGCCTTTTTAACTCGTTAAATGCCTTTTTTCATTCCTCAGTCCAAGTGAATTGAATTAAGATTCCGTACAAGGGTTTGGAATTTATGGCATACATGTGGATAAATCGACGATAGTATCCATAATGTCCCATAAACGCTTGCATGTCTTTTGCATTCTTCGGTCTAGGAAGCTCCAAAATGACCTTAATCTTGTCCTCATCTGTGGATATTCCATTTCTAGAGACTATGTGTCCCAAGATCTTCCCTTGTCTTACCATGAAGACACACTTCTCAGGGTTCAGGCAGACTATATATTGTCGGCATTTATTAAATATCTTCCGCAATTCAGGAATGTGGTCTTGTCTTTGATTTGAGTATGTACATAGGTCATCCACATACACTTCCATGCTCTTCTTCAAGAATTCTTTGAAAACATGACACATCAATCGTTGGAAAGTAGCAGGCGCGTTAGTGAGTCGAAAAGGCATCACTCGGAAATCATAGACTCCCCATTCAGTGGTGAATGCGGTTTTATGTTGATCCTTAGTAGCAATAGCTACTTGGTTGTATCTAGAGAATCCATCTAAGAAGCTATAGACTTCTTTTCCTGCTACTCTTTCCAGTAGATGGTCCGTGATGGGTAATGGGTAGTTGTCACATATAGTGACTACATTGACCTTTTTCAAGTTAATGCAAACTCTTAATTTTTCATTCTTCTTAGGCACAACTACTAATGGTGATAGCCACTCGGTATGCTCTATTTCATATATGAATCGTGCCACTAGTAGCTTGTCTATTGCTTCTTTAATTTTAGTAGCATAGACCTCATTGTAGGTGTAAGGGCGTTGTTTTGAGGGTTTTGCCTCTGCCGTCATTGGTACTCTATGAGAGCAAATAGAGGGTTCCACACCCTTGAGATCCTTATATGTTCATGCGAATACATCTCGATATTCTCGGATCAATTGTATTAATTCTTCTTCCTCCTCAGTTGACACATCTTTACCTATGTATGTGCATCTTTCTTCTCCATCTTCCACTGCTACTATGATCTTTTTTGTTTGTTCTTTGTTATCGTATGCTTCTCCTTCTCTAGCTTCTCTCTTAGGCATCTGAATGGCTATCTTTCTCTCCTCTACTTCGTACCTTTTAAAATGCTACGGAACCTCAAAAAGGTCAAGATTTGGTCCGATTTTACTCACACTTTCCTTTTGCTTCTGTACTATGGGGTTGCTTCTATTGCTAACACTTTGGTCATTCCATACTTGTCTTCGGTATGAATAGCTTCTAGGTAACATTCTTCAGAGTCAAAATCTGGTTCCATCTCTATGCTCTCGTATTCTTCTTTCCATTCCTTTTTGAGTATTTCCCCTGCTTCTACTTCTTGAAGGAAAACCATGTACAAGTTTATGTCATAGCCTTCTTCATCCACACATTCATTCATCGTCAAAACTTCCTCATTCACACATACATCCAAGGTTTCTAAGATTTACATCCATCCATGCGGTTCAAATGTTTCGTCGGGAAAGATTTGAGGCATATACATTGGGTCCTCTACAGGTCGGTAGTTAGGATGTCCTATTGGCCACAACTGCCTTTTATTGTCCTCTTTCTTGGCTTCTTTACACATCCATAATTGAGCATCCTCATACTTCCATGATTGATCGCTTGATCTAGCGCTATGAATAGATAGGTCATCTTCCTCCTTGTGTATGGGATTCCACTGTAGTGGGGGTGTGAAGAGAGATGGTGGATGCAATCCAAAGATGACTAGGTGCTGCTACAACCAGCTTCACACCAGCCAACTGAGACTTCAGAGTTGATTAGTAGACCCTTTGAGCTTCCTAAATCCACCAAAATATCAGCCAAGTACTTTGGAACATGTATCCCAAAAGTTTATGTGAAGACAAACTAGTTGCGAAATGACTAGCTCCCAAAACTTGCTATTTTTGGACATACACCTGCTCGAAAAAATGAACAATGCTCTCAACTTGGTAGGAATTAGAAAAATTCCTTTTGGGCATATCAAATATACTTAGCAAGTTTCCCAATCCAAGTTAAAACACTTCAAATGATGGACTGAGCACTGAGAAGAAGATTCATCAATTTCTAGAACATGCCCACCATTCTCGGGGCCTTGTAGAGATAGACGAGTGAGCAGTAAAATGCAGATATCTCACAAACTGTAAATCCAATGAGCATGAAAATTGATATGCAGAACGTAGACAATAAGAGCTATCCAAATGCATGTTATAACACTGAAAAATATTGCATAGAACTTGAGATATGACCTTCGGAAGTTACTACTCTGAGTGAGTATAATAGAGAACAAAACAGAGAAGTAGATAATGATAAATGTATAGATTCACATATGATTACAACCACATTGGCAATGAATCTTTGCACAATGGGAGTAGAAGGATAGAGCTATGGAGTAAGATCTTCAATCTCTACAAAATGACATGAAGTGGTCACGTGCAAGAGGCTTGCTAATCGCCTCTTCCTTCTTGCTCTTTTTATAGCTATTCTTGGAGGGAGTTTTGAATTCGAATTCGAATGGCTCCACCTAAAAGTGATCCCTAAAGTTAGGAGATATTCCCTCAGCTCAAAAGTTCATGGTTTTAGGTAGTTAGAGCCACGAATTTGCTTTTACATCATGGATGAGGTAAGCCATCTTTTTCCTTTTTCTTTTTTTGATTACAAGAGATAAAAAAATGAACTCTTTTACAAGAGGTGTTACTACACATGTGACTTACAAATGATCATAATATCAAGCATATCAAGCATGTAGGCTTGGGTAAAATGCACCAACAACTCCCACTCAAGCCTAACATGCTTGGCGTCCAAAAAAGTCTTCAATTGTCCTTGATTTCCTGCAAGCCAATCATCAACTTGAATCTACTTAACTTTGTACCATCCAGAGCTTTAGTCAACATGTCTCCACATTGCATATTTGTAGAGACATAGGATAGTTGAATATCTTTGCTCATTAGCTTCTCCCTTACATAATGTAGTGGACTTCAATATGCTTGGTTCTAGCATGGTATACCAGACTAGCTGCTAGATGTAGTGAGCTTGTGTTGTCACCAAAAATGTGAGGTGTTGAAGAATGAAGTCCAAGATCTATGTACAAAGACTTTAACGACATGATTTCTTGAGTTGCATTAGCCAAACCTCTATATTTGGCTTCGGTAGAAGATAATGCCATGGTTGGTTGCTTCTTCGATGACCATGAAATGATTTTTGAACCTGCAAATGATATATGCCCGGATGTGCTTCTTCTATCATCTCTAGATCCGGCCCAATCTGCATCTGAGTAGACCTTTAGCTCAATATCTGAAGTAAATGAATAAAACAAACCTTCATTCATAGTCCCCTTTAGGTACTTGAGGACTCTCTTGGCCGCTTCCATATGTGGTCTTCTCGGCTTATGCATAAACTAACTCAATATGCTAACACTATAGCATATATCCACCCTTGTGAGTGTTGCATAGTTCAAACTTCCAACCAAGCTTTGATAGCTTGTGATGTCTTCAATTGGTTCTCCTTCATAAGTATTTTCCATCTTGAACTTGACGAGCATGTCATGCACATACTTCCTTTGTGTTATGTATATACCTGAATCTGTGTAGATGAACTCCAATCCAAGAAAATAAGTGAGTGGTCCGAGGTCACTTATTTTGAACTCCTCTTTTTACTTGTTTGATTCCTTCAAGATCATTGCCTGTGATAATAATATCATCAACATACACACATAAATAGATCACTTCAGATCCATTCCTCTTTATGAACAAAGAGGTATCCGCCTTGCTAGCTTTGAATCCTTGGTCCTACAAAATAGTCACCAATCTGAAATTCCAAGCTCTTGGAGCTTGCTTCAATCCATAGAAAGCTTTCTTTAGTTTGCATACATAGTTAGGATGATGTGCATCCTCATATCCAGGAGGTTGTGCCATATACACTTCCTCAGAAATCCATCCATTCAAGAAGGCATTCTTTACATCAAGTTGATAGAGATTCCAATTTCTAGATGCAGCAAGACTAATGAGAACCCTAATTATAGGCATTTTTGCAACAGGAGAGAAAGTCTCCTCATAATCAATACCATGGGTTTGAGCAAACCCTTTAGCAACTAACCTTGCTTTGTTTCTATTTATACTTCCATCTGGATTCCTCTTGATTTTGTATATCCATTGAGATCCAATTACCTTCATAGATGGCTTGTTAGGTACAAGCTCC
The DNA here is from genome assembly GCA_020310875.1 of Ceratopteris richardii. Lineage (NCBI taxonomy): Eukaryota > Viridiplantae > Streptophyta > Polypodiopsida > Polypodiales > Pteridaceae > Ceratopteris > Ceratopteris richardii. The sequence continues at coordinate 182,480,568 of CM035422.1, read as the reverse complement.
CAAGTGTCATTCTCCTTCATTTTTATAGCTATTCTTGGAGGGAGTTTTGAATTCGAATTCGAATGGCTCCACCTAAAATTGATCCCCAAAGTTAAGAGATATTCCCTCAGCTCAAAAATTCGTGGTTTTAGGTAGTTAGAGCCACAAATTTGCTTTTACATCATGGATGAGGTAAGCCATCTTTCTCCTTTTTCTTTTTTCAATTACAAGAGATAAAAAATGAACTCTTTTACAAGAGGTGTTCACATGACTACACATGTAACTTACAAATTATCATAATATCAAGCATATCAAGCATGTAGGTTTGGGTAAAATGCACCAACAAGGGGTACATCTCTATATGAAAATGTATGCAAGTTTATCTTGGTGGTATTTCCTTGATGTTCCAGGTATAATGAATCTCGTCCCCAGTCTTGCACTATCTGCATGTCTCATGAAAGGTCTTCCTAATATCATTTCATAATTGTTAGCCTTTTCAAATTTACAGATGGCTAATGTGTGTTCCAATTCAACTCCACAGGTGGTTAATTTGATCTTTTCTAATATTCCTAAGGGTTTCTCCACATGACCGTCTGCTAATTGGAGCTTCATGCGTGTGGGTCATAAGGCAGGCTTTCCCCATTTCTCCCAAATTTCCTTGGTGGCAATTCCTACTCCTGCTCTTGTGTCTAGTATAACCTTGGTCATGTACCCATTGTAAGTGATAGGTAGACATGTATTACCTTCGTCTCTTTCACTAAATTCTCCCACCTTATCTACTAGGATTTGTATCTTAGATGGGTTTTCTTTTCCCTTGTTTTCCTTTTCGTCCTTCTCCTATCCTGACTCCAGTTGACCTGCTAATTGTTTCCATAACTGTAGTTCAACACGGAGTAGTTCTTCCATAGTCAGTTTGCATTGTAATTTTGTCTTTTTTAGTTCTGTTAGTTTGTGTGAATTTTGATATGAGGTTCCTTCTCCTTTTTCTGGTACTGTGGGTGCTCGGATTATCATAGATTCCTTTTCGTATTCTACCATGTAATTTGGTAGGGTTCAAATGCTCAGAGTTTCTTCTCTATTTTGGTCTAGTCTTGATACTTCCTCATATACTTCTTCCATGTTGGGATTTGGTTGATAAACTTCCACATCTAATTCCTCAAAGGGAGGCTTAGTCACTCCATTCCTCTTCCATTGTTCTTCTTGGATTCTATTCCATAATTCTTTTGGCCAGTCAGCCTCTAAGTCAGGTATTGTTGACATAGGTTCGTCCTGGGTTTTCACTCGCTCACATTTGTCATCCTTCTCTTTAGGTTCTTCATCCTTGGCTTTAAGACACTCCTTGTATTGCTCCTCTGCTATCCTTGTCTCTAGAAAGGCTGGGATAGACTTTTCTAGGGTTTCTTGTGCTACCTCTATAAGTTTCCTACATTTATATCGCAAGCCTCTCTTTTTCTAATTCTCCTTGTGGGTAAAGTTTTTCGTGTTGTTCCACATTTGGTCCGTCCTTAATTCTAGCTTTGTATGCTTTTAACCACATGTCTAAGTCGTTTGGTTTTGGGTCAACTAGAATTGATCCTGGTTTCTCTGCTTCTCGGATAAGCGGTGGAATGGGAAGTTCTTCCTGAATCTCTGGTTCTTTATGCTCCTTATCGCTTCTTGTGTGTTTCTTATTTTCTTGACTTTTGTTTCTCATCCATTTTTCTTTGAGCTTTTGTGTACCTAAGTCAAGGAGACTTAAGGACTTGTGCCAAAGAGACTAAACCTCATTTGCCACACAAGTGCGTATAGTGGGAAATTGACACATGCGTATTTGTCAATCCGATCAAACGACCTAACCAAGTGTATGAGGACATGTGCACACATGATGGAAACTAAAGTGGGTCAGCTTACATGCATGAGAAAAGACTAATCCACCTCTCTAACTCACTGAAATACTGAAAGTGTCTATCGCGATACCACTTACATTAGTTTTCACTAAATCGAGGATTTCTCTCAGCTCTGAACTCCAAATATGGTGAATAGCGGATTCATTTTGAAGCTCTTGACGAGACGCTTCTATTAGATGTGCTTTCACTCAATTTTGATAACTGCACTTCAAGTTATGACCAAAATAGTGAATGGTGGGAAGTACCCACACTCACTCCACAACTCCTCCAAGCTCACACACACTACAGTAGCTCAAAAACAGTGGGGAGGGGTAGACAACAGTCCTACACACACATTTCAAGCATTACACACACATAGAACATCAAAGAGAAGATGAAAATTTGCCAGAAAGAAGCAAATTCGAAAATCAGGAGCTCTCCTTCTTCACAATGGTAATTCGTCTCTACAAAGAGTCACAAAGTGACTTATATACATGTGCCCTAAATTTGGTCCTTTCACATAAGAGACCGTCACTTTATTACTAAAAAAGTGAATTCCCTACCAATTTACAAGGAATATATTACAATAAGTGGGGATTATGCATTTGAAGGACTCCTCTATTGCATTTAAATGGCTTGAGGGAATTTTCTAAGACTTTGAAGAAGAAAAATGTGCCCATTAAATTGAAAATTTTGGGGCTCCTCTTTTGTGCCTCTTTGCTCTGCAACACTCTCCCGCTCTTTGTCTCTGTCTTCCTTTGAGAGGCTTTGCTTCTCGTTTGTAGCTCGTCTAAGAGTTCTGAATACATGCACCCAGTGGTCGAAGCAGCAACAAGGACTATCATAGAATTTGTTATTTTGTCCAAAATATGTCCTTTGCCTCTGCTTGCCCCTTGATATCCCGCACATCATAGTTCTAGGTTACTGTATTCAGTCGGGCTGCCACGCATGCCACCAGTGACCAAGAATGTGTTGTTCTTAGTCACCCTCTTCAACTTTTCAAGGTCTGCCTCTTCCTAGCTTTTGTTCTTCTAATTTGTCTTTATCTGCACACGTCTGACCCTGTTGTGTTGCTTGGAGCCTGTTTACTTTTTCTCCACCACACGTGCTCACTTTAAGTGGCCCATTTACCAGCTCGACGTCAAAAGTGCATTCCTCAATGAAGTATATGTTGAACAACCTGAAAGCATCAAGATCAAAGGAAAGGAAGATCAAGTGTACAAACTTCACAAAGCACTTTATGGACTCAAGCAAGCTCCCAGGGCCTGGTATGAAAAGATTCACAAGTTCTTTGAAGACAAGGGATTTCACAGAAGCAATGTTGATGCTAATCTCTATATCTATCAAAAGGAGTCTTTAGTAGCCATCATCATTCTCTATGTAGATGACTTGATCTTCATAGGCTCAGACGAAGAACGCATCCAGTTTATCATCACAGAGCTTCACCTTGAGTACTCTATGATAGATCTTGGCTTACTACACTACTTCTTGGGTATGGAAGTTTGGCAAACAAAAGAAGATATATTCCTATCACAGAAGAAGTACTGCTCTGATCTACTTTCCAGATATAACATGGACCAGTGTCGCTTAGTTTCTATGCCACTTGATCCAAACATCAAGCTTACACTGGAGGACTCATCATCACTTGTGGATGTGCATACCTATCGACAGATTGTTGGCTCATTACTCTATCTTGCCAACACTAGACTAGATATTGTTTATGCAGTTGGTATACTCAGTCAGTTTGCACATCAACCTCATCAGACTCATTGGGATGCTGCTCAGAGACTACTTCGATACCTTGCCCTCACTCGACATCATGGTCTTTGGTATAGAGGGGGCATCAAACTCGCAAGGTATTAGGATTCAGATTGGGCTGGTGATCCTGATTCTCGACGATCTACTTCTGGGTACATATTTTTACTTGGCTCAGGACCTATCTCTTGGGCAAGTAAGAAGAAGCCTACAGTTGCACTATCATCTACTGAGGCTGAGTACCAAGCATCCAGCTTTGTAGCATGTGTGGCCATCTAGCTTCGACGTTTATTATCTGACATTGGTGTTTTGCAGGATACTCCGACATGTATTCGCACGGACATCCAATCAACCTTGGCCATCACCAAGAATCCAATGTTCCATGCTCAGACAAAGCACATCGAGATCCAGTACCACTTCATCTGTGAGAAGCTCATATCTCAGGAGATTACTCTAGAGAAGTGTACCTCTCAAGAGAACCTGGCGGACATGTTCACGAAGGCTCTACCTCCGGTTCCACTTCAGCGCTTGGTGGAGTTGCAGAGGGGGTGTTGATGACATTATTTCTCCTACTTGATCTTCATTTGTATCCGCATGAGTGCATCTCCATTTTGTATCTAGAAGACACTCCATTTTTAGTCTATTTCCATTTTATATTTTATTTCCTTTGTATTTGGGTATCTTGCCATGTGCTTCTACTAGTTGTATTCATTCTCCTTTCAGGAGACTTATCCCACATATGATGTACTTTTGAGAGCCCCTCCCAAATCTGTATAAAGAGGGACTCTCCCCTCATTTGTACTTGGTAAGAAGCTTGAGGAGCCTACTCCATGCTCTTGGCAAGCTCATTTCTAATCCACATGAGTTTACCCATTTCATGGTCTACTCATTTTGTGTCTCACACATTCTTTGTTTTGTGAGAGTACTTTACTTTTCATTTTGCTTCCGCGTGTGTACTCTCTACAAAGAGCAGATCTACAAATGGTGTAATGCAAGCACCTACTAATTCTGATGCTTGGAAACACATAGATAGTAAGTGGCATTTGTTTTCTAGAGAGGCTCCGAATATACCTCTAGGCCTAGCTATGGATTGCAATCTATCATGAGTATCAGCCAACACCTCGGTACCTTGTTGTCAACTTAGAGTGGATTCAACCCAAGTCACCTTAGGTGATGTCGCATCGATGATCCGAGGCTCATGACACTTTCAAAGGAGGCTTATCGAAGCGTATATGGCTAGAGGCTGAGGAGTGGGTGATGATTCATGATGAGCAATAGCACACTACTGATGAATATCATCAATAGCAAGATGTAGTGGCCACATGTCTACAGACGGTCAGAGCATCACGTTTGGGTAGCGACGGTTATGACACGATGCATCATGAGTTCTTAAGTATGATTTTGATGAATGAATTTTCCTATGTTAAGCACTTCATGTTTGTTGATCTCCAGTTTTGCATATTTGTTGTAGAAGTTGGCAGTGGGTTGTCTTCTAACATGAGCAAAGGATAGTTATGGATATCATCATGGGTTGGTTGCATTGTTGCAGGACTTGGAGGGGTGTAGTGCAGTCAGTTCATGGGATAGTCTACTATGAGGTGAGGTTCTAAACTTGGTTTATAGTTTTTTAGTTGTTGTTTATGAACATCATTTCAATTCTCTGATTTCATGAATGTGCTTTGTTGGAGGACTGAAAATATAGATGTTTTGATCCCTCTCGTTTTGTGTATGGTAGTGGTCTGCCACAATAGGTTTTGTATTTGGTTCATATATGGTAGTGGGGTGCCATAGTTTTGTATTTGCTTTATATATGGTAATGGTTTGCCACATTTTTGTATTTGGCAATGGAATATCTATTTTTTACATGGTTTATTTATGGAATATCTGTTTTGTACATGGTTCATAGTTCATTGTGCTCCTACACAATGCTCAAAAAATGTGTTTTTCTTTATCAAATCTTGTTTTGGTTTCTAGTCATCTAAACGCTAAACCAACGACCACTAGAATACATGTAAATACTCTTTTTTGGGTAGTGTGTACTGTTCTTTGCTGCACAACAACATTGTCATGTTGTTGTAGCCAGGGACATTGTAGTTTGGCCCAAAAAATTTTGCATATATGGTTATTGATATACACATCAGTATTGCTAGGATAATATCAATGCGTATATCATCAATATTTCTAGGAATATATTGATGCTTATATCATCAATATGGTAGCAAAATACCGATCTTTATATCAATAGATATACTGATGCATATGCAGGCACCTATATAGAGGCTTCTACTAATACCATACCGATGTGTATACTAGTGTATATATGGGTGCATATACCAACACATATACCAATGCATATATCGAAACATATACCATCGCTTATATTGACGCTAATATTGGTGTTATGAAACTGATGCTAATACCGATGATTATTTTGATGCCATGGGCATTTTTTGCATGTATATTCTCCTTGATATAAGAGCTTATATGGAGCTCATATGTTGTAGTGAGTCTCAATCTTTGGACTTGGGGATTTGGCTAGTTTTTCACTTATTTCAAGTTCTTACTTGATGAATCAACACTCATAACTATTTGGAATGTCTTTATGGTCTTAAACATATTAGATTCTACACTACCTCACTTTAGCATATTGGATTCTACACTCTCTCATTTTAACATATTGGATTCAACATATTAATGCAATCGAGTTCTACAATCCCTCACTTTTTACTCCTCCAAGTGTCTTATGCCTATGGTTGGATCAGAATCATGCCCTAAGGACCCTTTCGACCATTGATTTTTCTCATAAACCCTAATTGTTGGTGTAGGACAATCAACAATTGAAGTTCTGGGTGAAGAATTGAAGTCAAGGACTGAAGAAAAGACAAAGTCATGAAGCATGAAGGAAGTGCATATCCAGGAGATAAAGATGTGTATACATATGTATATTATTTTAGAGTCAGCTCATCATATACTTTTGAATGGTCATGAGCTTGTAAATATTTGCCTATATATAAGTAAAAAGTCAGGGCAAATAAGAGAGAGCATGTGAATAGACAAATTGATAGTTTTATGAGTCATTAGACATCTTAGAAGTAAGTAGAATCTCTCTCATCACTCAGTTGAAAAATTCCTTCAGGAATGAAAGAAACTTGCGCCCGATGTTTTTTGTGCATTCTCCTTCTGTGCTTGATCATTTCAAGAATCCTTTTGTAGATGTCTAAGTCCATAGTTAATGAGTCTATGATTAAATTTTGAGAGCCTAATTGTAAACAGGCTGTGAGATTTATGAGTAGGAACATTCATATGTGAAGAAGTGTTCACTGTTCCCTGAAACAGGCACAATCTCGATGGTCAATGATTTGATCATTTCTCAGTGCATAGGTTAAAGTTTTGCATGCGTAAGGAGTCAAAATTTAAGTTGGAAGGTAAGCTACCTATGGCTAAAAGCATTTGCATAAATGGCTTCTAGATTGAGAGAACCAAGTGTTAGAAGTTCTAGGTGTCTGAATCGACTTCTCAGAAGAACAGTTTTAGACATAGGTAACTTGTTGAGATCATTTCTCAAGATCTACTGAATCTTTTGGAGTGATTCAACTTGAAGAAGGTGCGCAAACTTTAGCCGAATTTGATAAGTCTATGAGAGAGATATGTGCAGAAGACTTTCTGTAGAATTATCTTCTTCACAGTTTATCCAAAATCTTGATAATTGATCATTGATCCTCTAAATTGGTGAAGGTTTTGACTTACTCTTGATATAGAGGTGTTCTAACTTCAAGATTAGGTTGTTCTTTTGGATATTAACACTCTCCATAAGTGGTATCAGAGCAGGAAGTATCAAAATTGAAGGAAGGAGGATCCCGACTACTGCAGCTGCAAAGAATTAAACATCTGAAGGTTCAAAAGGTGAAAGCTTGAGGGAAAAGCTTGAGAAGAAGGACATACGACATCAAGGAAGACAGAAGAAACATTATTCGAAGTAAAGGTACATCTATTACACATAAAGTTTGAAGAATTCAATATACAGGTGAAGAAAGGATGGGAGATTCTCTTCAAATAGAGAAGTTGGATAGAGAGAACTATCCAACATGGTCAATGAGGATGGAAGCTCATATTATGAGCAAAGACTTGATAGCTTATATTACAAGTGAAGAAGAAAAGCCTCAGTTCAGAGATCCTAGTGCTCCAACTAGGGAGGAATTATTAGATTTGAAGAATTGGATGAAGAGAGATGCTCAAGCTAGGAGCATTATCTATATGGCAGTCAATGACTACTTGCTACCTCACATTAGAGGTCTTGAAAGTGCAAGTAATATATGGAATGCTTTGGAGGAGCATTTTCAAAACACCACAAAGTCAAGGAAGGCATCTTTGTGGGCAGAATTTACCACTTTCAAGAAGAAGGCCTCTCAATCCATCTCAGACTATGTAACAAGGATGAAGGACATTGCAGATGCATTAGGAGTAGTTGATGAAGACATTGAGGAGGATAAATCGGTAAGGCAAATCCTCATAGGGTTGAGAGGTGATGACAACTGGAAGCCATTCATTTTGTCTACTGAATTATCACTTGATCATTTTACTCCTGACTTAAATCAGTTGTTAGGACATATGTTAACCTTTGAACAGGATGTCAAATGTGAAGGTGACAAGAGTACAGGTCATGCAATGTATTCAAAGGATAAGAAGAAGAATATCAAAGGAAAGCAACAAACAAATGAGGATGAAGGTACAACTAGCCAAGCTAACTTCCTAAGAGGAAGAGGAGGTTGCAAAGGTAGAGGAAGAGGCAAGAGTAATAAAGATGGAGTCAAAGCTTGCTAGATTTGTGGTAAGACAAATCACTTAGCTAATGATTGCTGGCATAATACTCAGAGTAATGGTGGATATAATCAGAACTTTAATTCAAGCGGAAGAGGTGGCAAGAATCAAAGACGTAATTTCAGAGGTAGAGGTTACTTTGGAAGAAATGCAGGTAGAGGATTCCAAAGCCAAGAATACAACAATACCTACTACAATTATGCTTCAGATCAGAAGGAAGATTCAACATTGATAATGAATGCAACTTGTGAAAGGCAAAGTGAAGATCAAAGACTCTTCTACATTGACTCAGGGTGTAGCAATCACCTGAGTGGCAACATAGCATTGATGACTGATTTGGAAAATAAGGTAACTAATCATGTTGTTCAAAGAGGTGACAATACAAAGCACAATGTGAAGTCAATTGGATCAGTGAAGGCCAAGGATGGTAGTACTCTCTTGAGTAAGGTTTTGTATGTTCCTACAATTCCTAAGAATCTGATAAGTATAGGACAAATTGTTGAAAAAGGTTATGAAGTCAGTTTCACTAATGAAGGAGTGTTTGTGGAAGACCCTAGCAATGGGTATAAACAAATTGTTTCAGGGAAGAAAGAAGGAAGATTGTTCACATTGAAGATCCGAGGCAATGTTGGTCATGCTTTGTTCACTTATGGAGGACATAAGATCTCTGAGTTAGATCTTTGGCACAAGAGGCTTGGACATTTCAATGAAAGAGGTATCAAAGATATGGTTAACAATGTTTTAGTGCTTTGATTGCCTAATGTTGCAGGTCAACATATGACATACAGATGTGAAACATGTCAATTACGTAAGACTCATAAACAATCTTATTCCAAGCATGGTTTTATGTATTCAGAGAAGCTTGAGTTGGTACACACAGATGTGTGGGGACCATCAAAGGATTTCAGTATCAATGGCTCAAGGTATTATGTGATTTGTTGATGATGCTACCAGATGGATCACTATCTATGTGATCAAAGATAAGTCAAAGGTATTCAATACATTCAAACATTATCATGTGTATGTAGAGAGAATTACAGGTCATAAGTTGAAGAGACTAAGGTCAGATGGAGGGGGAGAGTATTTCTCTAATGAGTTTAGTGATTACTTGTGGAATGCAGGTATAAAAAGGGAAATTACTTGCAGGTACTCTCCTCAACAAAATGGTGTAGCAGAAAGGAGAAATAGAACTCTTGTTGAGTTTGCAAGATCCATGATGAAGGAGAAAAATTGCCCAAATTACTTGCGGGACGAGGCTGTAAATACAGCTACTTATTTGGTTAATAGGTTATCATGTAAAGCCTTGTAGGGTATGACACCATATGAGGCATGGTGGGGTAAGAGACCTACTCTAGATCATTGCAAAGTATTTGGATGTTTGGCATATGCATATGTGCCATCTCAATTAAGGCACAAATTGGAACCTAAAGCTGAAAAGTATGTGTTCATTGGTTATGATGATAAGCAGATGGGATATAGGTTGTGGAGTCCATCCACAAAACAATGCCTTGTATCTAAGGATGTTACATTTGATGAGCAAGGTACTTGGTATGCAGGTAAAATCAATATTAATGTAGGTGATGAAGAAGTTGTGAATCAAAAGAAAGGTAAATCAAAGGTTCAGATATTTGATGAAGAGGAGAATAATGAAGTATAGGTTGATGTTGAAGAAGTGCCAAGGTTTGATCCAGAATGTGATGAACCAGAAACCTCAAGGAGTGGAGAACTCAGAAGGTCATCAAGACACAAATGGCAACCTACAAGGTATAGCTATGACACTTGTTTTTTGGCTACCAAAGATTATGCTTATATGATAAAGGTAGATGAAGACCCTTCTACATACGAAGAGGCAAAAGGTAAGGAAAATTGGGAGAAAGTTAGGAAGAGTATGATGCATTGATGGAGAATCAGACATGGGAGTTGGTTCCTAAACCAAATAGCGAGAAGATCATTGGATGCAAGTGGGTCTACAAGACAAAGAGGTTTGCAGATGGAAGTGTGTCTAGATATAAAGCTAGACTTGTTGTGAAAGGGTTTGCTCAGACATATGGTATAGATTATGATGAGACTTATGTTGAGATATCAAGCTCAACATGTGATGATCCAGGATGACACATACCAGTTTTTCGTTTCTCTGACATGTATAGTGGTCATGCCGGTATATGTTAGGGATACTTCATTGAGCTTTATTAGAGTTATCTACCGAGAGTGATGGCACATTTGTTTCTTGCCAGCTCACTCATTCCCGAACATTTAGGTTTTTCCTTATGTAATGGTCTTTATATATTGCACTTGTTGTATTCTTGTTTTTAGGTCATTCTTGTACATTCCTTTTATGTAATAGAAGAAGAAGAAGAAGATCATTCTTCCTTGCCTCAATTTGTGTGTGTGCTTCTCCTTGAGAGTGAGAGTGTGTGTGTGATCTCTCTTCCTTATCTCCTTCCTCGTGACATGGTATCAGAGCCAGCCTAGCTGTAGAGAGCTCGTGGAGAAGACGACGGTGAAGACTACGCGGCAAGGCATGGAGAAAATGCGATTTCACAAACGACCTCCGTTTGCTATGAAAATTGGCGTGAAGGTAGAAGACCTCAAAATATTTTCGAGAGTTATCTTTTTAGGGTCACTTGTTTTTGTCAGATCGAAGTTTTGGAGCCATCTCGACCTCCGTCTCGAGCCCGCAAGGTGGGGCCCACAGAAAAACCAGGTCAGTTTCAGAAACTGTAACTTGCGTTGTGTTCGGCGACATTCATATATTCCAGATCCAGAATTTCAAGCGATTCCGTGTACTGTTGATACACGAAAACTGTGTTTTTCTGAGATCTGACAGTCACGTCATAGTGCGACAGTGTTCAAGCAGAAGTGCTGCTTGTAGTGTGTTGCGGTGTTGTGAATTGTTGCAGAAATGGCAAACACAGATGGAATGAGTCAGCTTATGAGCGATAAGCTGGACAAGAACAACTTCCATGCTTGGAGATTCAGAATGACGAATTTCCTGATGGGAAAAGGCTACTGGAAGTACATCGAAGGAGAGAATGAAAATGCTCCGCAGTTCCCAGAAAGGAATCGGATTGCAGAACAGTTAAGAGCATATGAGGAGTGGAATCAAGGAGCACGAAAGGTAATGTATTGGCTATCTGTTAGCATACAAGATAGCATGATTGGACACATATAGGATGCTAAGACTCCAAAAGAGGCTTGGAATAGTTTGGTCACTTTGTACGAGACCAATACAAAGGCACGAAAATTGCAACTCAAGAACGAGCTGCATACATTGGAGAAAAAGAGCATGTCAGTAAGTGACTACACTCTAAAAATCAAAAGCATATGTGAGTCACTTGCATCTATTGGCGTGAATGTAGATGATGATGATAAGGTGGAACTGTGCCTTCGTGGTTTAGGAGCTGCATATAAGCAGTTCAGAACTTCTATACAGACCAAGGAAAATATTCCGAATTTTGCTGATTTGGTATCTATGCTGATTATTGAAGAAAAGAATCATGGTGAGGATTCAAACTCCCAAGGAAAGCCCAGTTTTGAGCAGGTATTCTACTCTAGTAGAGGAAGAGGCAGAGTTAGAGGTTTTGGAAGTGGAAGAGGAAACAATAACCAAGAGCAAGGTCAACAACAGAATCAGGCAGGAGGAAGAGGACAGTTTCGAGGCAGGGGGAGTCAAAGAGGTCGTAGAAATTTCCAAAGAAATGATTCAGGTAATGATAGTAAAGGATGCTGGAATTGTGGTAAACCTGGACACTTTGAACGCGATTGCAGGTTGAAGAATCAAAATAACAGAAGGCAGCAAAACAACTATGCATCCACAAGTGCAGATGATTCTGAGAAGCTGTTTATGGTTCAACATCACATGATGAATAGGATGTCTGCTGATGTTTCAAAATCGAATTATAATGTGTGGTATGTTGATTGAGGTGCTTCAAATCACATGACCAGTCATGCAGAATGGTTTAGTAGTTTACAAAAAATGCTAGTTTCTAGATATGTTGAAATAGGTGATGATACATCGCATCCTATTGAGCATACAGGAAACATAGCATTGTCTATGGAGGACGGAAAGGTAAAACATCTTGCTGATGTGCTGCATGTTCCAAATATAACAAAGAATCTGGTTTCTGTTGGACAAATGGTTGACCAGGGATTACAAGTCAGGTTCAATGGTGATGGATTATATGTAGAAGAGTACAAGCAAGATGGACGATTGGTTGCCAAAGGAAACAAAGTGGGTAGGATGTTCACCTTAAATGTGAAGATTCCTGAAATGAATGCAGCCATGCTTGCAAAAGGTGCAAGAGTTATTGCAGATATAGAGATATGGCACAAATGGATCGGACATGCAAACTTGCAAAGACTGAAATTGATGCAGTCAAAGGAGATTGTCCATGGACTATCAAATTTCAAAGTTGCAGAAATGCAAAAGGTATGTGCAGCATGTCAATTTGGTAAACAGTCAAAAGCATCATTTCCACATGACAAGCATGTTAGGGAGAATGTACTAGAAGTAGTACATATAGATGTTTGGGGTCCAGCAAAGACCACATCTATGGGTGGTTGCAGGTTTTATGTTACTTTCATTGATGACCATACACGCAAAGTATGGGTATATTTCATGAAAGAGAAGAGAGGTGTTTACTCACTTCCTGAATTTTAAAGTTATGGTGGAAAAGAAGACAGGGAAGTACATTCAGACATTAAGATCTGATGGAGGAGGTGAATAAATGTCAAATGAGTTCAGCAGTTTTCTAAAGAATCATAGAATTCGGCGTCAGTTTTCATGCAGGTACACACCACAACAGAATGGTGTTGCTGAACGCAAAAACAGACATATTGCAGAAATAGCAAGAGCCTTAATGGCTGAGAAGAATATGCCTCATTGTTATTGGGCAAAAGCTATGCATACTGTTGTATACATCATGAACAGAACTTCGACTGTTGTTGTACATCAAGTTACACCTGAAGAGAAGTTTACAGGTAAAAAGCCAAACTTATCACATCTGAAAGTTTTTGGCTGTATTGCATATGTACGTCCCAGATGAATTGAGGACGAAGCTTGATCCAAAAGCAGAAAAGTGTGTCTTCATTGGATACTCCCTTGAGCAAAAGGGATATAAATGTTATAACCCACTCACACGACAGGTAAAGGTGAGCAGAGATGTGGTATTTGATGAAATGTCAAGCTTCTATGCAGACGTCAAAGAAGGACTGAGTCTTGAACCAAATGACAAAGAAAATGCTGAAAAATCAAGTGCAGAATCTCATGTTTTGAGTGGACCAGATGCATCACCAAGCAATAGCTCCAACTCAAATCCATGGAGTGGAAGATTATGTGGGAATTTCAGTCCAGCAAATTCATCAAATACATCCAAGAAAGGTAAAGAAAAGCTTTCTACTGGTCATAAAACATGTGCAGGTTTTGAAGACGTTGATGGAGATTCAAGCGGTTCAGAAAAGAGTCTTGATGAGGAACTTGGATTGCCCTCTGTGAAAACTCCAGGAGTAAGAAGGGCACATGTAGATGATACAAGGAGAAGTGACCCAGGACCAAGAAGATCTGGGAGGATGCGTAATTCAGTGCAACGATTGACATATGATAGTTACATGGCTCGCCATTGTGCCTACATGACAAAGGTAATACAAGATGCTGAACCTTCTTGTTTTGAAGATGCAATTGGTAATGCACATTGGAAAAAAGCTATGGATGAGGAGATGGCTGCACTTTATGGAAATGATACATGGAAGCTGGTTCCATTGCCGCAAGGAAAGAAACCCATAAGCTGCAAAATGGGTTTACAAGGTAAAGCATAATGCTGATGGTAGCATAAGCAGGTATAAAGCACGATTGGTAACTAAAGGATATGCACAGACATATGGCATTGATTATGAGGAAACATTCAGCCCTCTAGCTAAAATATCTACTGTTAGGACACTTGTTGCATTAGCTACAACAAAAGGATGGACTTTGCATCAGATGGATGTGAAGAATGCTTTCCTACATGGTGAGTTACAGGAAGAAGTATATATGGACCAGCCACAAGGATATGAAGATTCAAAGCATCCAGAATATGTTTGCAGGTTGCAAAAGGCTTTGTATGGGCTGAAGTAGGCTCCGCGTGCATGGCATGCAAGGATTGCTGATTACTTAACCAGCATTGGGTTTTCTATGTGTGATGCAAATCACTCACTATATGCAAGGAAGGTTGATGATGGCATCACTATTGTGGCTATTTATGTTGATGACCTGATTGTAGGTGGTGATAATGAAGAAAGGATCAAAGAGGTAAAGAAACTTCTTATGCAAGAGTTCGACATGAAAGATCTTGGTGTGTTGTGCTATTTCTTAGGCATTGAGTTTATACATACAGAAAGAGGTATATGGATGTCGCAAAGGCAATATGCCTTGAATATGCTACAAAAGTATGGTATGGCTGATTGTAAGCCAATTTCTATGCCTTTAGATCAGAATTTGAAATTGGATACTACATGAGGTGAAGCATTGGAAAATGCTACTATGTACAGGAAAATTGTGGGAAGTCTTACATATCTTACAATTACAAGGCCTGATTTAAGCTACACTATTGGACTTGAAAGTCAGTTTATGCAGGTTCCCAGGAAGCCACATTTGGATGCTCTGAGGCGCACTCTACGTTATGTGAGTGCTACTTTGGATTATGCATTGTTTTATGAAGCTGGTGTAGATTTGCAAGTTCATGGATCCACCGATGCAGATTGGGCTGGTAGTACTCCAGATAGAAGATCTACTAGTGGCTTTCTTTTCTCACTTGGAGGTGCAACTATTACATGGAGCAGTAAGAAGCAACCCACTGTTGCTTTGTCGAGTACAGAGGCTGAGTATAGAGGTGCTGCAATGGCAGCATGTGAGGCATCATGGTTGGAGATGTTACTTGCAGATTTAGGTGTGGAAGTGCAAAAGCCTATCACTATCTATTGTGATAATCTTAGCAGCATACAGTTAGCATGGAACCCTGTTTTCCATGCTAGAACAAAGCATATCGAGGTACATTATCACTTCATCAGAGAGAAGGTATTAGCAGGTGATATTGATCTTGTTTATGTGAGAGCAGATGAGCAGGTTGCTGATATTTTCACCAAAGCACTTGGAGCTGAGAAGTTGAAGAAGTTTTGGAAGATGCTTGGATTAGAGGATATGGCGTTGAGCTTGAGGGGGAGTGTTGAGATATCAAGCTCAACATGTGATGATCCAGGATGACACATACCAGTTTTTCGTTTCTCTGATATGTAAAGTGGTCATGCCGGTATATGTCAGGGATACTTCATTGAGCTTTATTAGATTTATCTACCAAGAGTGATGGCACATTTGTTTCTTGCCAGCTCACTCATTCGCGGACATTTAGGTTTTTCCTTATGTACTGGTCTTTATATATTGCACTTGTTGTATTCTTGTTTTTAGGTCATTCTTGTACATTCCTTTTATGTAATAGAAGAAGAAGAAGAAGATCATTCTTCCTTGCCTCAATTTGTGTGTGTGCTTCTCCTTGAGAGTGAGAGTGTGTGTGTGTGTGAGCTCTCTTCCTTATCTCCTTCCTCGTGACAACTTATAGTCGTGTGGCAAAGATGACAACCATCAAGACACTCATAGCCATTGCTGCATGTAAAGGTTGGAAGTTATGTCAACTAGATGTGAAGAATGCTTTTCTACATGGTTATATTTCAGATGATGTTTTCATGGAGCAACCACAAGGATTCAAAGATGGAAGGCATCCAGATCATGTGTGCAAGCTCAAGAGAGCTTTGTATGGCTTGAAGCAGGCCCCAAGGGCATGGAATTATAGACTTGTGAAGTTCTTGAAAGAACTTGGATTCCAAGTATCTAAAGCAGATAGTAGCTTGCTTGTCAAAGCAAGTGATGATGGGTTCATATACATGTGCATATATGTTGATGATATAATTCTTAGAGGTACAGATGAGAAAGGCATTCAAAGCCTAAAGAAGCAAATGGAGAAAGAGTTCAAAATCAATGACTTGGGAGACTTGTCATATTTCTTGGGCATGGAGATCTCATACACTCAACATGGAGTGTATGTAACTCAAGAAAGGTATTTGAAAAACTTGTTGATCAAGTTTAAAATGGATGATTGGAGGGTAGCACCTACTCCAATGGAGGTGAATCACAAATTAAGCAGATATGGAGGAGAAGAGTTCAAGGACATGAAGCTTTATCAAAGCTTGGTTGGTAGGAAGTGCACAATTAAGAACCTTGGTGTATTATAGGAGCATGTGTGAAAGAGGCAATAGACTTGGAGGATAACACAGGACAAGATCTATTAGCATTTGACCAACCAAGAACAAATCAAGATAAAAGTCCACCAGTAGAAGAATTAGCACAAGCCATTGCTAAAGCCGTAGAAGTTAACACCAAGATAAATTTGATAAACACCAGGATAGCAACCAATAAGAAATGCTATAATTGTGGAGAAAATCATTTGGTACAACAATGTCCTTATCACAAACCACAACATTTGCAAGATAGAAAAACACTCAAATACTGTACCTTGGAATGAAAATGGATAAACCATACCAAAGAAGAGTGCTTTTACAATAAACAAGCCATTAAGGAAAGAGAATCTGGATTTGTTGAGCAACCAAGACCTGTACTTGGACAACAACCACCATTACCAACAAATGTAGTACCAGTAAAATACACACCAATAGAAGAAGAAAACATGAGAACCAGATCATCATATAGAGAGGATTATCATTGGAATGAAGGACATCTAGAAGATTAGGAGGAATATGAACAAAGAGAACCAGAATTGCAAGCCCTAGATTTGGGGAACGGAAGAATTGAAATGGACACAACCACATTCATGTACATAACTAATATTTACATGTCCAATCAGAAATCCCAATTCAAAGGAGGTCAAAAGATAACTTGTTATAGATGTGGGCGAGAACATTTCATTAGAGACTTCCCACAACCTCCTACACTAAGAATAGAAGGATCCTATTGCAAGGATTGTGGCAAGGAACACTTAATAAAGGATTGCCCAAGAAACCCTCAAAAACAACAGAATACATGTAGTAACATACCATTAAAAATAGTTAACATAATGGAGCAAGAAGAATTGAGTGACCATGACCAAGCTATTGTAAATGCTATAACAAGAGCACAAGCTAAACAACAAGAAACAACAAAGGAGCCACACACACAGGAACATAAGAAAATTCCATTTTCAAAAGAAAAGAAAAACAGACAAAAAGGAAGATGGGAAAGAAAGATTAGAATGGGTAAAAATTTGGAAGAAGAGACTATGGAACATTCAAACAATAGCCAACCACAAAATACACACACTCAGGAAGAGGCAAAAAATTCACAAAGTCTGGAGACTCTGATAAGAGCATATAAAGGAAGAACTCAAGATGGACCAAATCCTACAGATCATGTGATGGCATACCCTATGCCAGATTTAGAGGATGAAAGGATGCAAAGATGTAAACAAATCATACAAGAAGCACAAATTCAGATTGGGAAAATAGACAATCATCAAGCAACAATTGAAGGGACAAATGCAACAGAAATCAGGAAACATCTTGATCAAGAAGATAATTCACAAATAACCTTTCAAATCAATATAGACAAACACTATACCATTTTATATCAAACCACTATGGAGGAGATAGTAAAACAAAATCCCCACTTACAACTCAATATGAAAAATAGGGAAAAAAATTTGAAGAACCTAGATCCACAGCAACAAGAATTAGAAGAGTTGTTGTACATACCTATTGATAAAATGGGAGGATAGTGTGAAGGAGAAGAAGGAAACTCAACTTTAAAGATACAATTTAATGAGAATCATGCCAAGGCTATATTAGATAGTGGATCAGGAGTGGCTATCATGACTAAACAAACTACTTGGGAAAAATGGGGAAAACATGAGTTAATATCCACTAAAATGAGATTACAACTTGCAGATGGACACATAGAAAAACCCCTAGGAATATGGGAAAAGGTGATTGTGGAAATATGTGGAATAGAAATAGAGCATACTTTTGCCATAGTTGAATTCCCACAATCCACTTCATATGAAAACATCCTAGGAAGACCATTTATGAGACAAATGCAAATTGTGCAAGATTGGGGTAATGATTGTCTATATCTTCAAAGCAAAGGAAGGATAACTAGAGTAAATTTAAGAAATGGTCAATATTGTGACATGTCCCCTCAGGAATGGTTCAAAGTACATCAAAATCAGGAATTAAGTGAAGAATCAAGGAGCGAAGATCAGAATGAGACAGAATTCTTGAATGTTTCATTGAATAACGTTTTGGAGTTGAGTTGATGTTAAATGACTGTTGAGTATAAATTGCTTCCTTCTCACAAGTTTTGTTTACAAATCACGAATTCTCATATTGCGCTTACATAAAAAGAAAATGCATTTTCTCTTTATAAATAACACTAGTATTTGCTATACAGTAAAGTTATCTTCTACGCTTGCTTTCAGCTCCAATATTAAATACTTGGAAACGTTTGTCTTTGGAATATTGAATCAATTTATTATGTTTTGTTGATATTGCTTTAGTCACAGGTCTACTTTCGATACTACCTAGTCATCTTCAAAGTGTGCGTGAAGATTTTGTCGTTTTGGACTATTCTCATATAATATCCGGTCAAACTGTATGAAATTTGTGCATTGGATTTGGTACAAAGAATTATATGTACATATTTGAGTTTACTTTGGAGAAAACACAAAAATTTATTTACTTGAAATAAATAAAGCTACCAAACAGTATGCTTAGAGAAAACGATCAACAAACTTCAAGAATTTAAGTCATATCTGTTGAGCAATGGCATGCTCTTACAGGTCCCTGGGTTTTGGGTTTCTTATAAAAAGCGTTTGGCATAATGGATCATAATAAATCATGAAACGTTAATTTTTTTTTTTTTTTCGAACCAAGTGACTCATGCATCTTTAAGATCCTTTGCTCATGAAAGTTCATTATGAGGCTGGTGATATTGCTAACAAACTTATGGGACACGACATGCCGAGTTCGCTTTCTCATGGGACACGACATGCCGAGTTCGCTTGGTCTCAAATGGCACAATGGGAATAGTCTATCAAAAATCCCGAACATCAAAGAAACGATCGACTATCAGGTTAACCTCAACAAAAAGTGGTGCCTGTCATGGACGCGGCTTCGGTGGGACATGAAGTTCATGGCTATCTGGCACCCCCTCATAGAAATCAAAAAGTTTGTCCTCTTATGGCAAATTCTTCATCACGAAATCTGGACCAACCTCAAGGCCAGCAAAATTTGTGGGATCCCTCCCTGGTGTAAACGCTGCCACCGGTCTATCGAAGATGTTTCACACATCTTCTTTACCTGCCCCAACTCCAACAGACTTTGGCAGGTGGTTGGAAAGAGAATTAGACTTCAAAAAAGCCTCAGTTGGCAGCAAGCCCTGCTGGGAGAAGCGATCGGCTGCTCCGCGACTCTCTGGAACGCCATCAGAGGGGAGGTTCTATGGAAAATCTGGCGGGAAAGATGTGCTTTCAACTTCGGTGACTCCCCCAAGGAGTGGTCAATTGAGAAATCGTTGTTCCTCCTTGGCAAAAGGATTATCAACTGTAAAAAATCCCCCCCCTTCAGGCATCACCAAGTACTCCTTTTGATCGATAACAAGCTCAAACCCAAGTGGGCCCCACATGAGGGTGATGAGAGGGTAATTAACCTTCTATGTAATGTCATCTAAGCTCTGTAAAAGCTTCCCCTGCTTTGTGGGATTTGGGGGGTCGCGTGGGCACTAGTCCCCTTCTCTTGTACTTTTCTTTATTTAATTCAAGTCCGGGAGAGTAGGCTATTGCCGAACTTCCTTTACATTAAAAAAAAACTTAAAGGTTTGTGGTGAATCGAGCTCGTCAGCTTAGAATCAATAGCCGCACGATATTTGTAGAAAAATGGTAAGTGAATCAACCTGCATGCAAATGCAAAGTGGCTTTACCAGGCAAATATTTATGTACGTGAATTTTGTTTTGTTGATTGAAAACTTTAAAAGTATGTGACCATAGTGGCTTAGAAGGTTGGTAGCGCATGCCGACCTTGTCTTCAATATCATGCAAACTCTTCAAAAGCTTTTATCGAAGAAAGACATGAAAGACTCTCTATCATACAAATTGAACGTAATAATGGCTCCATAGCGTACTATGTTAGGTCTTCATAAGCTTGAAGGCATATTCATGAATTCAGCAATAATTGTTGTTTTCGAGATCCTTCCATACTCGTTCAATTTCTTCCTCCTTTCCTCGAACTACGCGACAACGTCCGGATGTGGCAAACGCAATTGTTCAGAATGTATGGTTCTCTCCACAGCGAAACGTTGGAGGAGATGTGAGGGTGTGGGGACGAATATTTCAGAATGGTACTCCCAGAAACATCTCAAAAGTTTGCTTGTAACAGGCTGGGAAGTATTTGGTTCTTGCGTGCCATGCATATATCACATTAATGGAGGGGGCTGTGCTCATGTCATAGACTAAGTCGAGATTGCCTACAGTGAATCCGACTCTTGAGAAATGCTGATCCCTAATGTTCTTGAAGGCTCGGAAGGTAACCAACATTACTTCGAATATTTTTATACACACTTGTGCCATTACATGAGGAATGTTTCGTAGTCTGACTCCCCAGTGGCCGATGGTGGATATCATGTATGCTATTGTGGCTGGTCCTCATGGGGGTGCTAGGTAAATGTAACTTAGCCATTTGGCACAACCTTTAACGTTCTTCATGGTGATGGTAAAGTCAAGCCATGTGCATCTTCTAAGTACTGGGATTGTATTTGATGAAGAGGCATATTATTCCATGTATGAACGATTTCGGGATAAGTTTCTAGGAGACGAAGCCTCTAGGTGGGTTGAAAGATAGACTCTTGTGTAGCACTTTCAGGTATGTCGTCGGGATCGAATTGGGTGGTGAAAGTTGGAGCCTTGCCATATCATCGTTGAATTTCTGCATTATAATATGCTAGGAGCACGCAATAGGGCACATTGATCGTCATTTGTACCTATCCATCGGTGATGAGACATGCATCGGAAGAATTGTGATTTTATAATGGTATCCTCAATCTTAGACATTGACTGAATTTGAACCACCACTCTATCATCATGCGTATTGGCTGTTTTTTCAAGCGTCTATAGCCATTCTGGGGCTTCTACCTCAAGTCTGTCCAATCATTCAGATGTTTTTTGGCCACCCGACATCGGCATAGGAACATAAGGTTCTTCATATGACTCGTCTACTTCTATGGGCACCAACTCTTCCGGTTCTAGTTCTATGACTCGTGAGGGAATCTTTCGTACTGAAGTAATTTTCCTTGTGATTCGCCGACCTGCTCTTAGTGCATTTACCTATTCTGTAGTTGTGGTAGAATCTGTGATATTTGTTTGTTCTTCTTGCATCCGTAGTTGTTGGCGAAGGGTATCCCGTTCTTTGCCCAAATCGTCATGCACTGCCAGAAGATCAGCATAGCTTTCAAGGATGGTTTTCATAGTCTCTGAAGGAACAACCTTAAACCTTTTTGGGTCGATCTCATGAGGGGAGCCTTCCATTGCTACCTCTAGGTTTTCTTTGTTCTGCTTTTGAAGTCATTTGTTTTCTTCTAGAGTCGTGGCCATGTGCTTCCTTAGTAGCGTTAGATTACGACGATCTTTGACATTCTCGGACTGATAAAGTTCAAGTAATGCTGTTAGTTTTTTAGCTTTGGAAGATTATGATTGGTGGGGAGCTTCCAACAGGGTCTGGTGGACGTGTTCTAGCATAGTATAACATTGATTGAGGTCGGCGTTCTCTTCTTCTAGGGCTACAAGCCACTTCTGTAATTGCTGGTGGTCTATAGTTATATGGTGATGACGATCTTCTAGGGTCTGATATTCATTCTTTAGCTGATATACACATTGATGTAATGTAGAAAACATATTATTTACATTTAGGAATGCTGGGAAAGTGGAGGATGAAGGGGGAATGGGGAAGGGGAAAGGGATAGTGAATGAAGTGGAAACAAGAGGTGATGTGGGGGGAGGGGGTATGGGAGATTAGGGTAGTGTGGGGGGAGGGAGTGGTGTTGTGACTGGTGATGTTTCCATGGTTTCAAAAGCGTGTGTGATTGTGTAAATGGGAACGGAGGGTGGAGTGGATGTGATGTTAGTGAACACTATTGTGAATGTAGATGTGGCAGTCCCACCAAGTTGGAGGCTAGAGGAAGGAGGAATTCCTACAATGTGTGTGGTGGTGATGGAGATTAGGGTGGTGGTGTCATGGGGAGAAGTGAAGTGTGCAGTGAGAGGTGAGGAATGTGGTGATAGCAGTGCCTCATGGTGTTCTTCCGTCTCTGTGGTGTCTCCTAGTGCCGATACATCTAGGTGAATTTGCTTCCCGGAGCGAAGGGGGCGGGTAGGCACTCATTGCTCAAAGTGATGAATGTAGGCAAGAGTTGAATGAATGGCTTCATCCAAACCAAGCACATCCGTGTGCATATTCAGAGACTCAATAAACTATTCGTCTAACCCATCTTCTCCTAACATTTGACTTATTAGCATCTTCGATGTTTCTAGTGACTACTTGTGATGCTCCTGGACTCTTTTCATGGTCTCATACAATCTTTTGATTTGTGCAATATAGGCTGGGGCACCCTCTAGTTCTGAAGTTTCCTCTTGCTCCTGATTGTGTTCCTCATCTGATTCTGTTTCATCGGTCTCTTCTTCATCTTCATCTACTTCCACTATTTCAGGTTGGGTAGGAGCTGAAGTCCTTGTGGTTGGTTGTGGTCCTTGGGCCTGATCTTCTTCAGTCTCAAGATTAGCCTCATTAATCATCGTGGCAATTTCTTTATTGTTAAATCATCCAGAGTGGAGCCCTGTGGAAACTCCAGGTCAGAGGGAATCGAAGGGAAAACAAGATTGGGTCCTTCTACACTTAGTCTAGGTAAGCAAATCGTAAATGGGCCAACACGTCGTGTTTGAGGTGGTGCCACCTCTGGTGTGAGGGTGGCATCCCTTGCTTGGGCACAAGGTATTTGGACTGCTCCTCTCATTTTCTTAGATGGTGGCCCCATTGTTGATGGCCATCTCTAGAACTCTTGGTCTCTGGACCACACCAATGCTCTTTGAATGGGCACATCGTAAGCTAAGCACCTATAAATGATCCGTGTAAGCATGCAACATCCATGAAGCCCGTTCTTATGTTTCTTGTTCCAGCACTCATGTGCTAAGTGAATTTGGTCAATGATCCAGTGGGGTAGATTGAGTGTGAGATTTTCTGTCTCTGCCAAGTACAAGCTCAACGAGATTCTCTTTGGTGGCATGGTGAGCATTCTTGAGCCGGGAATGCGAAGTGTTGCACGATTGTGCATAAATGGAGGGCAATGGTCACTGTCATAGCTACCATATCTTTCAGTTTGTTGAGATCTTTGTGCTTCATTCTTCTAGGAATCAATGTTTCTTTCTTTGTGGGAATGTGCATACCCTTCATGTCTAGGGTCTCCCGTACTAAGTTGAGGGTAACTTTAAACCTTTTTAGTTCATGGCCTGGTGTTAATGAGGGGAGCACAAAGGTATTATCTCCTCCTTTGGCTCTACTAGGGGTGATGGTGCTGATCAGGTAGGAACATCGTAGGAAATTAGGTTTGGGTAGCAACTCTCTAAAGTAGCTGTCCAGACTAGCTTTGGTCCATATTGATCTCATTACCTGTGCGTCCTGATACTTTTCGAAGTCGCGAGTAAAGAAATGGTACCTTCCCCATTTGCCATTAAATTCTATTTCAGCTTCCTAGAAGTATGAAGTATGTGCCCTCTCCTAATGGACCTGCGACATCACTGAACCAATGTGCATGTTTGCCGACTTGTGATGTGTACCCCTGCGGAGGGTCCTGAATTTGAAGGACATGCATTGCCTTGAGTTCTTGAGGCCTCTCGATTAGTTGTGTTTCGAGGAGGAGAGTTTCAATGTCCACTATTTGGGTGCTGGATCCCGCTTGGAAACTGGTTCCTGTTGCTTCTGCCATGTTACTTCTTGCTTGCCGATTCTAAGAGAATATAGAAGCCATGTAAACATTGTAGTGGACAAGATATGACAGTTTGTCCCCGTTACAACATTAACATGAGGTACCGTGACAAGTTATTGGGTCAGTTGGTGCTCGATGGTTGTGTGTGTAGTTAGTGAACGAATAGTTGTATGTGCAATGTGAGAATGATGCAGTTAGTAGGTGGAGGTGAATTTAAAAATTGGGTTTGGGGGGTTTATTACAAGCTTTTTGCCAGCAAATGTAATGGGTGGTTTCACAATGTGACCGTCAGTGGGCTATGGGAGACTTTACAAGGGTAACTACTTGAAAATGAGGCTTTCTAGGACCCATTTACAGGTGATCCTCTTAGTGCCGGCCGATGCATGTGAGTGTGTGTGAATGGAGCCCTGTCTTGTGAAGCTTAAGGCTGGTTACTTGAACCCACAAGCAAGCTTTAGGCACCCAAATTTTTCTTGATTCTGGGTCGGCCTTCATCGACTGCTTGGGTACCCAGATGAGCGTTACTTTCATGGGCGAATCCTAGAAAGACTTCTTATTAGTGTCATGTCCTTGTTTACTAGCATGACATTTAGTTAGAGGCTTTAACTTGGCCGCAACAGGATGCTCGCCTTTCCATACCCATACTTGTTTTGTTGATTGAGACATCTTGCTTCGTACTCTCCTTTGGCTTTGAGCGTAGGTTGCCTGCTTCCTCTGCATTCTGTAATCCTTTGGTTGCCATGTTTTGATCACTTTTGGAAAAGAAGGGAGCTCCATATTATCTTTAGCTTCATGGTTGAAAATATCATCTCTCTGCATCACAGAGTTTTGAACAAGAACAACATCTTTATCTTCATGTGTACTCTTGGAAGGACCAGGAGTTGGTGCCTTTCCTATTTCCTTGAGTGCTTTACTTTCTAACTCGATGGTAATGCGATTCTCACTTACCCAAACCTAAATAAGTATACTTCTTAGGTTCAAATGGACTGCATGATCATATATCCAGTCTTGACCCAAGACAAGAGGTTCAATGAGATCCTCATCTTGACACACTAGTGCCTTAAGTGTCATTAGAACATCTTGAGTGTAGAGGGAAAGTTCCACCTCGCCCATGCAAGGGGTTTCCACACCTCCCAATCCATAAGGTATGCTTCGATACGATTGACACTCAATTTCAACTCTTGACAGTAAGAAAATCTAATAGCACTAATGGCTGCACCTGAGTCGATCAAGGCTTGTACAGTTCTTGCACTATTTCCTTGTCCTATTTCTATGGTCACAAAAGGATGTCGGTCAATTATTCTATGGGAACTTACACCTGAGACTTAACACATAGCCATATGATACCCTGGAGTTGCATAAGCTTCGGTCTCAGGGTGATCCCTAACCTGTCTTCTCAATTTCATTCTTCGGATGCGTTCCAAGGCTTCTGCCTGCGCTTCTTCTCGAATTCGCCTCTTCTTTGAGTTTCTTGGCTGTATTGAGTTGGTTAAGCATTTCCTTAGTGAGGGGTTCTAGATATAGTTTGACTCTGCATCCACTAATACAACTAGGGAGGACATCACCTTCTAAGGTGGCTAATTGGACTGCCCCACTTGTTGATATTCTGTTAATAATCATGGGTCCATAGCCACGCTTCTCTAGCTTTCTCGCATGTTGTTTCAGGGTGTACACTAAAACTAAGTCTCCTGCTTTCAAGCCTTTTTCCTTCACGTGGGCATCAAAGTATGCCTTCTATCTCTTCTTAGCTGCATATATCCTTGTGGCAACCTTCAATCTTGTTTCACTTAGCCATTCAAGATCAAAGATCCTAGAAGAGAGTTCAAGCCCTGTCCACTCATGCTCTTGTGCTACTTTCAGTGTAGGTACCAAGAAGTCCAATGGTATCATTGCATTTTGGCCAAATACCATCAAAATGGTGTGTCTTGGAGTACCATTTTATAGGCAACTCGGTATGCCCAAACAGCATGTAGTTGTTTGTCCCAATCAGAGCATTTATTATTCACTAATTTGGTCAGCACATTGCATAGAATCTTATTGGTGCTCTCGGCTTACCCATTAGCTTGTCGATGATAGGGGGCAGACGTCTTGTGTATCACCAAGAACTCTTGGAGAAGGTTTTCAATGACTTCGTTCAAGAAGTGAGTGCCTCTATCACTTACTAGCTCAACAGGTAGCCCATATCTCGTGAACACATTCTCAAATAAGAACTTAGCTTTCGTTTGAGTATCATTTTTTGTTGTGACTTTCCGACTTGGTCAGATAGTCTCTGGCTACAATAATGTATTCAGCATGTGGACCCTTAGCTGGGGAATTGATAGGACTGACAAAGTCTATTCCCCACTTAGAGAATGCACGTCCACCCATCATGGGTTTCAATGGCATCTCATCCTTGCATATAGGGTATTGAGTTCGCTAAAATACATCACACTTCTTCACATAGGTATGTGCATCCATGTGAAGGGTTGGCCACCACAAGCCTGCAAATAGGATTGCCTTAATCACACAGTCTGGACCAAAGTGTCCTCCTATTACACCTTGGTGGGCAGTTTCCAAGATCTTAAGGTATTCACTCTCATGGACACATAGTCTCAGATATCTGTCTTTTCCATGCTTGTATAGATTATCACCAATGAGTGTGTAATCTAGGACTTTTGGTTCTAAACTTCTTCTCCTAGCGAGGGTCATATCTTGAGGGAATGTTTTCATCCTCAGGAAGGCTACCACTGGTTCACTCCAATATGGTATTAGAGACACTTGGTACAGTGTAGCGTGCTCCACAGGTGGTCTACTATGATAGACTGGGCATTCCTTACACAT
This sequence comes from Ceratopteris richardii, assembly GCA_020310875.1. NCBI lineage: Eukaryota > Viridiplantae > Streptophyta > Polypodiopsida > Polypodiales > Pteridaceae > Ceratopteris > Ceratopteris richardii. The sequence continues at coordinate 182,453,289 of CM035422.1, read as the reverse complement.
CTTATGGACATCTACTTCCATAGTCGGCCAGTGCACTCCGAGTCTCCTTAGTGTCTATAAAGTTCTTTGCCTTGAGTAGTGTTGCTCTAAGGCACCCACATGTGCTAATTGCAACCACTTCTCATACTCATCTTCGTGCACACAACAAGCTAATATCCCTTGATCTGTATGCTTGTACATACTTCCTGCCAAGGTATGGTACTTTTGGGTTTTTACTACCTCCCTATCTTGAGTGTTTATTACTAGGTGTTTGGGTCCTTATGTCAATACTGGCACTAATTCCTTGTTCCCACTATGGTACAACTTCCAAATTAAACAAGTAAGCATCAGGAAGATCATCTGATATTCCTTGTGAGGCCTCTTTGGATGTGAGCCTCGAGAGATGATCTGCTCTCAAGTGAGTCTTACCTTTCCTCACCACTACCTCAAAGTCATACTCCATTAGTAAGAGGAACCATCTTACTAATCGGCCTGTATTGCAAAGCTTGTTTACCAAGTACAGTAGAGCTTGATGATCAATAAAAAATTTAAACTTATTTGCAAGCAAATACTGTCTAAACTTTTTCACAGCATAAACCATGCCTAATCCTTCTCGTTTAGTGGTGGTATAGTTTCGTTCAGCTGCATTCAACTGTCTACTAGCATAGGCAATTGGAAGATCCATATTACCTTTGCCAATAGGTTGTGCAAGGACACATCCAATAGCATACTTGGATGCATCCACGTGAACATGGGAAGGCTTTTTCCAATCTGGGGTAGTCAAGATTGGTGCCGAACACAATATTCTTTTGAGCTCGTTAAAGAAGTTTTCACATTCTTGAGTCCATTCAAAGCTAGTCAAAAGGGAGTACAGGGGCTTTGTAATGATTGCATACATATGAATGAATCGGCGATAATAGTCACAATGCCCCATGAAGGCGTGCACTTCCTTGACATTCCTTGGCCTTAGTAGCTCTACAATAACTCTCACTTTATCCTCATCTGTGGATATGCTGTTCTTTGACAGTATGTGTCCTAGAATCTTGCCTTGCCTGACCATGAAAACACACTTCTCTCGATTCAAGTAGACCTAATATTCTCTACATTTGTCAAAGATAGCTTTAAGCTCAAGGATATGGGTTTCCCTTATGTTGGAATGAGCACATAGATCATCAACATAGACTTCTAAATTCTTCCTCAAGAATTTCTTAAAAATGTGGCACATCAGCCTTTGAAAGGTAGTGGGTGCATTGGTGAGACCAAATGGCATTACCCGAAAAGCAAATATGCCCCACTTTTTAGCAAAAGCTATCTTATGTTGATCTTCTAGAGTGATGGCTACCTAATTGTAGCCAGAAAATCCATCAAGGAAGTTGTATACTTCCTTGCTTGCTACTCTTTCTAGTAGATGCTTCATAATAGGAAGCTGATAGTTATCTCAAATGGTGGCTGCATTAACTTTCTTCAAGTTCATGCATACACATAACTTTCCATTCTTCTTGGGCACCACTACAATGAGGGATAACCACTCAGTGTGCTCGATTTCATAGATGAATCGTGTTTCAACCAGTCTATCTATCTCCTCCTTGATCTTAGTAGCATAGTTATCATTATATGTGTATGGAAGCTTTTGCTTAGAGGGTTTGGCATCTGAGGTCATGGGAATCGTGTGTGAGCATATGTGAGGATCGACACCTTTCAAGTCCTTGTAACTCCAAGCGAATACATCTCTGTATTCGCTTAGCAAGGCTATTAGCTCGTGCTCTTCTTCATCTGTCAGGTCATGTCCTATGTAGGTGCACTTTTCTTCTCCTTCTTCCATGGCTACCACAATTTTCTTCGTAGTTTCTTTGTTACCATAGGCCTCTCCGGATTGTGCATCGCGTTTAGGCATTCTTATCACAACTCTCCTTTCTTCTATCTCATACTTCTTAAAATTTTCAAGGACCTCAAACAAAGATTCTTCCTCTTCTGACATGGTTTCTTTCTTCTTTCTCTTCTTGCCCTCATTCTTAGTGGTTACTTGTGTGGTTAACCTCACATCATTTGTAAGCTCTTCATGTCTCTAAGGGTGAGCTTCTACTTCATAGAAGTATTCTTCATTTGCTGCAAAAGGTGGGTCCATAATGATTGACTCTAGATCGGAGTCACTTGCATCCTTGAATGCATCAGTTCCAGGTTCACATTCTTTAATAACCAAATCACACATGAGTGGCTCTATTGTAAAGATTGAAATGTCATAGCCATCCTTGTCACAGTGAGGTGTCCATTGTTCTTCATTGATGGCTACATCCATTGTTGCTAAAATTTCTACCCAATGATGAGGTTCAAACTCTTTGTCAGGAAATACTACAAGTGCATAGGCTGGGCCTTGAATTGATCTATGGGTTTCCTTCGCACCTACCTCTCTAGCTTTTTCTCTCTTCTCTTCCTCTACTGCTACGTTGCACATCCATAAATGGGTGTCTTGATGCATCCATGAGGATCCTGATCCTATGGAATGCACTGACTTCATATCATCTTTAGCTCTATGGATGGGGTTCCATTGAATGGGGGGTACGTCTCTATGAGAGTAATCCTTGAGATTGACTTTGGTTGTAACACCTAAGTGTTGCAAATACAAATATTTGGTTCCCCAATCTTGTACCACTTGCAACTGCCGCATAAATGGTCTTCCCAAAATCATCTCATAGGCTTGATTTTTGCTAAAGTCACATATAGCAAAAGTATGCTCAAACTCTACACCGCACATAGTGAGAGTTATTCCTTCTAGCAGTTCTAAGCGTCTCTCAATGTGACCTTTGGCCATCTACAATTTCATTCTCGTGGGACTGAGTGGTGGCTTGCCCCATCGCTTCCATAGGGAAGTGGTAGCAATTGCAACTCCTGTGCCTGAGTCCAAAATTGCCATGGTTGTGTACCCCTGATGGGTAACTGGAAGATAGGTGTTGCCTTCTTCTTCTAGCCGACCCTATGCCAAAAGAGTTAGCCATGTCGATTCAGGCATACCAAGCATGAATACCAGCAGGACCAACCATTGAACAACATGAAAAGAAATATTCAAGAGGTGACTTGGAGAAGGAAAGGTTTGAGATATGTAAAAAACTAATCGAAGTGGCTCAACAGACCCTAGAAAAACCTGTTCAGTGACTACCCAACTCAAGAATTCCCGAAAAATAATTTCAAGAGTATGTCACCTAATGACCCCAAGAAAGGAAAAGAAGATGAGACCTTTGGTGAAAATTACTGTGAGAATAAAAGAGAAGGATCCGTTATTATCCCCGAAGTCGATGGAAAATGGCCTAAAGACTTGTGGGCAAGATTCTAGGAAATTAGATGGAAGAGAACGGAAGGAATTGAACCTCCGTTTGAGGAGTTAGAAGCAGAAGGTGAATTTGAAGCATCAATACCTGAATTAAACTCAGAAGGATTGTTACAACTGGATGAGAGAAAAAATGACGAAGACAGTGTGAAGGCTTTGCTGAACTACATAGGAGAATACGAACATAACTCGGAATTATATCGCATCCCTCAGTGAGAAGAAAAGAGCAGATACCATCGATTCAAACCTCAGATATTATACAACAACCTGATCTTTTCTCATCCAAGCCCGTCTGGTGTGATGAATGAAATGTATTTTAATGCGTGAAAGTTCGTGACAGTCTTGCTGATTAGTTTCTCTTGTGCTTGATTCCTCACAGGGGCTTCTATTGGAAACGATGCTAGAAGTGAGTTTTATGGTGTTAGGAGAGTATGCGAGATTGAGATTCTGTGTACTCTCACATGAAGTATTTGATGGTGGGGTTTCCATAGTGGAGGTGAATTTACATTCATCATCATGCATGCATGAGTGATCTCTCGGGCCTATACACTTGGTTTTGACAGATCGTTCTTCTAACATGCTGAATACATGGCGGTGCCCTATCTTGGCTGATATGTAACCCAAGGCTAATTGGATAGTCACTTCATATTCATACATCCAGTCTTGACCCAACACAAGTTCTTCTAATAAGTTTTGATCATGACATACCAAGAGTTTTTGTTGCATAGTGTTATTTCTAAGATGTAGCGACAAGGTAATCTCGCCTATGCATTTAGTAACCTTTCTCCCTATTCCAATCAATTGTGCTTTAGATGGACGTAATTCTTCCTCGAGTTTCTGAGTTAACGAAGACTTGATATAGCTAACAGCTGCTCCTGTGTCGATGAGAGCATCCACCAAGTGGTATTCTTCTGTTCCAACACCCAAATTCAAATATGGTTGTTTTGTTTGATGTCCTAGGTTTTCAAATGCTCTAAAATTAGCCATTGGAATGAGTTACTCTCCTTGTCGATATCTTTCATCTCTCTCTCTCTCTCATCCATTCCTTTCGTTTCCTGATTTGTTTTAGACATTCCTGTCTTGCTTCTTCTCGTATTCTTTCACCCTCTTCTCGCCTACTTTTTGTTGTTAGAAGTCGTGACATTATTTCCTCTGTCAATGGATCTAAATATTTTTTCACTCGGCAACCACTTATATAGTTTGGCAAGATTTCTCCATCTAGGGTTGCTAGGCTAATGGCTCCACTGGTAGATATACGATTGATTAGCAAGGGGCCATATCCTCTTTTTTGTAGTTTTTTGCATGTTTCTTCAAAGTATAAACCAGGACTAAATCTCCTTCCTTCAAATTTTTATCCTTAATATGAGCTTCAAAATATGCCTTTTGTCATCTTTTTGTAGCATAAATACCTGTTATAGCTTGTAATCTTGTTTCGTGTAACTTTTCTACTTGTTCCAATTGAGTTGATAACTCATGTCCAGTCCATTCGTAATTTGCAGCTACTCTGAGAGTAGGTACCGGTAAATCAATTGCCAAGATGGCATTCTGTCTGTACACTAGGTTAAAGGGAGTAGTTCCTATGGCTCTTCTGTAGGCTACTCGGAATGCCCATAAAGCATGATGTAATTGCTTGTCTGAGTCGGATCTGCCATTGTTAACAATCTTAGTGAGGACTGTGCATAAGATTTTGTTCGAACTTTCAGCCTGTCCGTTGGCTTGTGGGTGATAAGGGGCTGATTTCTTATGCATCACTAAGAATTCATTCATTAGGGCTTCTATCACTTCATTGACAAAGTGTGTGCTTTTGTCACTCACAATTTCAATAGGCAACCCAAACCTGCTGAATATGTTTTCAAAAAGAAACTTAGCCGTAGTTCTTGCATCATTCTTCCTGGTTGCTTTGGCCTCTACCCATTTGGTCAATGGTTGCTTTGGCCTCTACCCATTTGGTCAAATAATCCGTTGCTACAATTATGTACTCAGCATGGGAACCTTTAGCTGGTGGGTTAATTGGTCCTACAAAAACTATCCCCCATTTGGTAAACGCTCTGGCACTCATCATGGGTTTTAGTGGCATTTCATCTCTTCTAATAGGATACTTTGTTCGTTGATAGGTATCGCATCTTTGGACGTAAGTGGCTGCATCTTCATGTAGAGTTGGCCACCACATTCCTATGAAGAGAATCATTTTTGCAGTTTTATCTGCGGAAAAATGTCCTCCTACAGCTCCCATATGAGTCATCCCTAAAACCGAAATGTACTCATCTTCATGAATGCACATTCGTAGATGATTGTCTCTTCCTCTCTTGAAGCGTTGTTTCCCTATAAGAACATAGTCCTTGCTTTGCTCTTCGAGGGCATGTTTTCTTGCTAAATTAGCTCCTTCTGGGTAATCCTTGGTTTTCAAGAATTTTACCAAAGGCACACTCCACCTTGGTGCTACAGTGGAGTAACATAGAGTAGAGTTCTCTTCTGGCCTTCATTCGTGACAAGTTGGGCAGGTAGATACATAGTTATGTGTATCCGTCTGCATGGTTGGCTAGTATATGCCTAATCTCTTCAGTGTTTTCCATGTTTCATTCGCATTTAAATGAGTTTTCCATTGATTTATATGTGCTTTTTGAAGCCACATCTCTTGTTCCTCTTCCTCCACACATCTCATAAGTAACCCACTTGGTTCTTGATGGTATAAGCTTCCAAAGATGATGTGGAAATTTTTAGTCTTCCATAATTCCTAACTTTTGTTTGTAGTGATCTCATGTTTAGGTCTGTATGTGAGGATAGGGATCAACTTTTCTGCCCATTGGGGACATACCTTGAGATTGAAAAGATAAGTATTTGGTAGATCATCTGGTACTCCTATGGGGGGCTCTCCATGTGTCATTCTTGATAGGTAATCCACTCTGATGTGCGTATTACCTTTCTTGACTACTACTTCAAAATCAAATTCCATCAGCAATAGAAACCATCATACTAGTCGTCTTCTATTACAAGGCTTATTGACCAAGTACAGTAGCACTTGATGGTCCATGAAGAATTTGAATTTGTTTGCCAATAGGTAGTGTCAAAACTTCTTTACTGCATACACCATGCCTAAACCTTCTCGCTCTGTAGTGGTGTAATTGCGCTCCGCTTGATTCAGTTGTCTACTGGCATAGGCGATAGGGTGGTCTAACTTTCCTGTATCTGCTGGCTGCGCTAAGATGCATCCAATGGCAAACTTGGAAGCATCCACATGAATATGAAATGGTTTATTCCAATCAGGTACTCTGAGGATTGGTGCTGAACTCAAGCGACTCTTTAATTCGTTGAAGGCCTTCTCACACTCCTCCGTCCAAATAAACTGAGACAATAATGCATAAAGAGGTTTGACAATTATGGCATACATGTGGATAAATCTACGACAGTATCGGCAATGTCCCATAAATGCTTGCACCTCTTTAGCAGTCTTTGGCCTTGGAAAATCCAGAATTACTTTGATTTTGTCTTCATCTGTGGAAATTCCATTTTTAGAGACGATGTGCCCTAATATCTTTCCTTGTCGAACCATGAAAACGCATTTTTCTAGATTAAGGCAAACTCTATATTGTCGACATTTGGCAAAAATCTTTCTTAGTTCTAGAATATGTTCCAATCTTATAGCTGAATAGATGCATAAATCGTCCACGTATACCTCCATACTCTTCCTTAAGAATTCCTTCAACACATGGCACATTAGCCTTTGGAAAGTAGCTGGGGCATTAGTTAGACCAAAGGCATAACCCTAAATGCATACACTCCCCACTCGGTTGCAAAGGCTGTCTTATGTAGGTCCTCAGGACATATCATCAACAACGGAGCTACATTCTATAGAGGAAACAACAACAGTACAAGAACACAAGTCAAGCTCGACTCCAAGTTCCACAAAGAATTGCTAAAGTATGGATACCAAAGAAAGTCATTGCCGCCCAACCGGCGAGAACGCAGTTATGGATCCCCAAATCATATGCACCAATGACAATCATCAAAGGCAAAACATCAATAAACAAGAAGGATCAGTACGACATGAAAACGAAGAATCAAGAAATCGATAACTACATGAATGGTCAGAAATAGAAATACCCAACAAAAACCATTCAAAGGTTTGAAATGCTGACAAAGCAGAAGGATGACTTGAGAGTTACACCGAGCACCAAGAACTATGGAGATACAACCAGTCGCAAGAAATTAAAACAGATCTGGATACCTAAAAGTCAATCAATCTGCATACATCACTTAGATGCTTCAAATTGCACACATCTTGAGTTGCAAGAGTCTCAAGTATGCATAGTAGGGCCACATTACAAGCCCATGCATTCGGCACCTAATTCTTCTTCTACTGGATAGTGAAGCACATTTCCCTCTTAGGGAATAGGAGAGCACTTGTACAATAATCTCAAGGAAAATAACTAATGGTACAATAAAAGCTTTGACTAGGTAGTAACACTTTTGTTTTCTTTCAAAATGAAATAGAAAAAATATATACATATGTATGAAGAAAAATCCCAGGTACTACCTTTCTCACACCCACGAAAAAGGGACGACACACGTCACTCGGAGAGTTGCCAATTTCATGAAGGATAAGTAAAGGATAACTCATGATACCAGATTTACACTAATTATTGGTATGTATTGAGTGCAGATGGCATCTTCAAATTTTGAGGCTACGCAAGAGGAAGAGGTCCTGCTTCTTCCCTTGGAATCGATTTCTAAAGCGAGAGGTCATTGGTTCCTTGAAGACCAGCCTGTGACGGATCTTCTTTTCATGGCCACCATCAAGATTATGGATAGCGATCACTACTTCCCTATCATGTCACAAGATTTTGAGACCATAATACAAGGACTACCACACATCAGAGATGTTTGGACGAGAGCAGGAATTGATGCATTTCTGTGACTCGATATATTTACCTGATTTTCAGAGATGCACAGAAGTTATGAACACACTCCAGTCTGCAGCAGATAAGCCGTCAATTCCGGAAGCTAAATTGCTCAACAAACAGGTGCATGGAAAACAATTGGATTCATGCATGAAGTGACACATCAATAAAGCTTTTGGATGGACTCAGAACGGTCTCACGAATGTCAAAGACGAATGTCATGATGCAAAAATAAAATCTTTTCTGGAAATCAATAGGACGGATATAGAAGAATCAGTTCGATTAATGCATCAAAATTTTTGTTTTCCCAACATAAACAGATATACAACACCTCAAAAAATTGTAGTTCAATTGCTCTCCCATGTGATGACGCAAATTGGCAATTAAGTCAATCTTACTCCATATATTCAAAACCCCTTATTCGAAACTAAGAAGAAACAGAGTTAGAAGAAGTTTTTGAATGGAAGCTCAGCATTGACTTTGCTAATCTATGAGGCTCTCGAGATGAAAGAATGCCTACGTTTGATGCCAAAATCCATAGAAATGGCAAAATATGTGAAGTCGACTATTGTTCCAAAGAAAAAGAAAACAATTATCTCCATAGAAGAAGCAGGAACAAGTTCCAAGAAATCAATGAGAGGGGCTAAGCGCACTAGAGATGAAGAAGCATAAGAAAGACCACAATCCAAGCGAGCACATGCACTACTAAAGATCCCTCTAACAGAGCCGCCCATCACAAAAAGAGATCTCTCAGTGGCACTAGAAGAAACACATATGTACATGTGGGGTCAAGTGAACCTCAATGTCCAAGGACATCAATATAGACAGGCAAGACGAGGGTAGCAAGAAAAGGACAAGGAACATACTCCAGAACTAGCTACCCAGTATAAAGAATTGGGACTGGAGGATTCAAGTTCTAATGCGGAATCTTGTCCTGAGAAGGACACCTTGGACACTGACATAAGAACAGAAACAAACAATGAGGAATGGACAGAGATAAACGAGGTCAAAGTCACACCCGACAATCAACAATCATGTATACAAAACCAAGAAGCGTCCACTAAACAAACACACCTCATTCAATTGAACGAAAAGTCACAAATCAGCATAAAGGAAGATTCAATCACACATAAAGATGTGGTGCCACCCATAAAAGAAGAAATACAAACAAGTGTGGAAAAAGAAAGGTGTTTACAAAAAAATATGGAACAAATTGAGATTGAGATCCTTGATGACATGCCCCAAGGTAAGACAGAAGGTAAGGAGGCTGAGCCAAAGATACAACTTCATATTAGGAAGCCCCACGACACGACATTACATGTGGCACAAGTAAAAGATGTTACCATAGGTGAAGAACCTAGCATCCCAACAACATGGTTAAATGTCGATATTACTCAACTCAAACCAATAGTCAAACAAACCATACAAACGGCCATGGATACGCAACAACAAATGATGGAAACAGACGCAAATTATGACAAGGCCATGCGAGAAAAGAATCAATTCCAAGTGATGAGTGAGCAGTTGTCTACGTAGCTGATTCAGGCTCAACAAGTGATTTCAGCTAAAGAGAAGGAAATACTAGAAGTCAAAGGACAGTGCACTACACTAATGGAGCAAAATCAGAAACTTCAAGAGCAATTGATGGAGCTACAAAGACAATATGAAGCAAGTAAAGTGGACAAAGAAAGAATGAGGACTAGAAGCAGTCTGTTAGAAACACAGCTGAAAGTATACATGGAGAAAAATGATAATTTACGCAACAGGAATAAAGAATTGATGAAGACTTTGTTATACGACCAACCAATAGAAAAACAAGAGACACCCGCAATCGACTAGAAGGAGTTGCAAGATTAGATTAGAACATATGGAAATCTTCTGAAACAAGAGCAAAGCCTAAAAGAAGAATGGGAACAAAAGTACATACAAGACACAAAGGAGCTTAGGAAACAACTCAAAGCTACTGAAGAAAAACTCTTAGTAATCTATAATGAAGATGTGGATCAAATAGCAGAAATTGGCAATGAGCTTTTCGTGGCCAAAAATGCGCTCCAGACTGCCCTTCATGAAGTTAAAGAAAATACTGAACATATTGCACAATTGGGAGCTCAAATAAAACAAAAAGCAAACATTGGGACACCAGTAGAGCCACAACCAGAGAATCCTACTAACCAGCTAGAGGTACGTCCTCTATCTCCCCCGATCTATCATTCTCCAATAAACGAGCAGATGGCAGAACCATGTGATGATCATCCCATGCCATATACTACAGAAATAGGTCAGAAGGAACTGGCACTATTGGTGTCCCGATTGACAAAAAATTTTGAAAATGAAGGCGTTCAAGTCATGAAGGAAGCAAAAATTAAAGGAAAAGACTTAGATAAAATCATAAATCCATTTAATATTCCGTATGGGCTATTGAAAGAGCAGACACGTCAATATATAAAGAGGATCACACAAAAGGATCCTAATGAGTAGTTGCACTTCAAGGAAAACACATTCGATTACACTCAAGAAGAATTTGAAGCTGCACAACCTTTATGGAGAATGAAATTTTTGGAGAAAAATCCTACTTTGCAGGTGCACTGGCAAGCAACACCATATTTAATACAAGTAAATCCTTCCTTTTGTCCAACCCCAGGTCGTCGTGAAGCACACAAATTTTTGGATATGCAAAAGAGTGGTGTGCTCAATAAATAGTGGTTAAATTATCCTCTGCTTCCAAGCCCACCTCACAATTACTTGCCGACTGAGGATTACATGGTGAAAACCATTGAATTTTGGCTACATCGGTATGTGACAGTACCCGATCTAACTATCAAGATGACTAATAAAATCCTCAGCATGATACTTATAGTTTTGAAAGTGTTCAAACATGCAACATATACACTTTTGAATTTCATTGGAATTAACCAGGGCATGGATATCCTTATTTTTTATCTATCTATTATGCCCAGCCGCCCAACAATCATGGCGTATTATTCAAGGATCATGTTCTTGCCAATTCAATACATGCAAACCTTTGAGGAAGCATTTTTTACCATATTTTTTGAAATTGACTCCGAGATTTTCTTAAAAATGTCAACGAATCTGAATGCTACAATGGTGGCATATGAATTGAGCTTCTTCACAGACCACAGACAGCCACCACATGACAATGTGAAAGCCGAATAATGGAAGCAACTATTGATACGTGAAGCTAATCTACTTAATGAGGTAGAGCAAAAGGTTTACAGAAGGTACTCGCGCCGCATTCCAAAGCCTGTCGAGGACGACAGAGTTCAGGAGAGGGCAATGTTGAAGGAGAGTCCAGCAAAAAGAAAAGAAGAAAAAGCACAAGAAAGAAGCTTCATTAAAGGTATTATATCTGAAGACATATCTCTACAGGAAGCCCCGCAAGGGCACGCAACACCCATCTCTGCACAGAGCCCCGTAGGGGCATACAACAGGGGAAGGCACGTAAGAGGCAAGGGCGGATGAAGGCCAACAAGTATCCATGAAGAAGTGCAAGAAGATATCCGGCAGATCCAGAGCCCTAGGAAGGTGCTTCAACCTCTTGATCTTCGGAAGGTCCAGATCGAAGGGTGAAGATTCACACCTTCATACCTTCCACTGGTGGCATGCGTGGCAGCCCGACTTAACATAGCAACCCATATTTAAAGAGGTTATTGGTGAGCTAGACTACAAATCATAGGTAGTCCATCTCCATGGGTTGTGAGCAGTGAAAATAAAAGCATAGGCAAAAAGAATGCATCAGGTCCCAGAGGATATGAAAGAAGATTCAAGCACAAGGCCTTTAAAACGTAATGCCAGATGGACAAAGAGGCAAAGCCGACCAAATGATGCACGCAATGGAAAGAAGTAAACGAGCTGCCAACAAGAAGTAAAGCCTGTCAAGGGACGACAAAGACAAAGAGGGGGAGAGTGTTGCAGAGCTAAGAAGAGCAAAGAGGTAAAGAAAAAGAAGGGCCCCAAAAGTTTTCCAATTTGGACACTTTATTCTTGTATTATAGCCATTTTGTAACATGTTTTCCAATGTAAGTGCACTAGAGGAGTCCTCTAGATGCATACCCATAGAGATTTGTATCTTACCTTTGTAAATTAGTAGGAAATCAGCCTTCTAGTTAATAAAGTGCCGGTCTCTTGTGTGAAAGGACGATTTTTAGGGCACATGTATATAAGTCAATTTGTGACTCTTTGTAGAGACGTTTTGCCATTGTGAGAATCAAGAGCACTAATTTTCGAATTTGTGTCTTCTCCTCTCAATATCTTCTTCCTTGTGAGCTTGCATGCATATGTGATGCTTGGAAAGAGTGCTTGGAAGTGTTATCTATCCATGAAAGTGTTTGTTTGCTGTTGGTAAGGTGTGTGCAAAGTGTAGGAAGTGCTGAACTGTAGGAATATCAATCTCGTGACTCAATATTTTTCTCATAACTTGAAGCAGAAGTGTCATAATCGAATCGAGTGAAAACACCACCATTTGATGCGTCTTCTCAAGAGCTTTGAAATGAACCCACTATTTGCTATATTCGGAGTTTGGAGTTGAGAGAAAATCTCGATTTACTGTTGACTGCTGCTCCAAATGTCGCGACACCATAACTGATCCCTGAAACTTGTTTGGAATAGATTTATGCTTATTTTGCACTTTGTTAGAGTTCATTTGCATTGACCATCATTTGAATGCATGTCTTCATACACTCGGCTAGGTTTTGATACTCCTTGGATTCATAATTAAAGCGTGAGTCCCCACTATATGTACTTGAGGGGATCGAGGTATAGTCTCTTTCTCCACAAGTCCCTAAGTCAGTACTTAGGTACACAAAGAACGCGAACAGCACAAGGAAAAAGAAGAAGCTTGGAGCTCAACACACAATACTAAATGTATTACTACAGAATGTACAAAAATATGTAACCCATTAGGGCTATAGGCATATATACAAGCCAGGGGGAAAAAACCTCCTAAAGAGCGAAAAAAGTGACCGGTAGTCCTAGAGTGTTCACACACATCACTACCTAAATATATCAACAAATCCCCCCTGGGAGTGATGCGGTGAAGAAGGAGTTGGCACTCATGTATAACGAAGTGCCAAGCTATGTGTAAATCACTCCACAAAAGGAAGTAAGCCCAAAGCTTTGCGAAAAGCTTCAAACTTCTCCCACGGCAAAGCCTTTGTGAAAAGGTCTACAATGTTCTCCTGCGTGGGCACATATGCCAAGCTGATCTCTCCAATAGAGAACCTCTCCCTGACATAGTGATAATGCACCTAAATGTGCTTAATGAAAGCATGGAACACAGGGTTCCTCACAACTGCCAATGCACTCTGACTGTCAGTGAAGATGGTGGTTGCAAAAGACTAACCAATACCCAAATTAGCCATAAGGCATCTGAGCCACACACACTCAACGGTCATTGTAAAAGCTACCCTATACTCAGCGTCACAACTTTAAGTGGCCACAGTAGGCTGCTTCTTGCTCAGCCAGGATATGCATGAGCTACCAAGCATGAAGAAAAAACCACTCCTGGACACACGAGTGTCATAGCAATGAGCCCACTCAGAGTTAGAAAAAGCATGCAATCTGGCGGTAGTGATCCTCCCTTAGGACAAAACAACCCAAGTAGTCAAGTACCACTCAAGTAGCGAAAGATGCCCTTAATTGCCTACCAATGTTGGACACCTAGGCAATGCATAAACCTGCTCATCTGTTAGATAAAAAACTGAATATCTCGCTGAGTAATGCATAAGTAAATCAAGCATCCAACAAAGTGCTGATAGAGAATAGCATCAAATGCATCTCCAGCATCATGAAGACTCAATTGTAAACTTGTTTCCATAGGAGTGGCAATAGGTTTACAATCTTCAAGGCCAAAATGCTGCAATAATGTGTCAATATATTTTGTTTGACACAAAGCCATTCCACCATCAACATGCATAAACTCAATACCCAAATAGTGATGCAAATGACCCAAATCAGACATCTCAAACGAGGCATGCAAATTAGCCTTCAAATCAGCAATATGCCTCTCATGAGGACAGTGAGCAGCATGTCATCAACATAAACCACAATGATCAGAAGTACATCATTAGCACGCTTAACATATAAGGTGCTTTCAGTTGGACTATTCTCAAAACCATGTGCAATCAGATAGGCATGTATCTTTTCATACCAAGCATGTGGTGCTTGTTTTAAACCATATAATGCCTTCTTTAACTTGCACACCTGGTTCTCATGCCATTTTTGCACAAAGCCATGGAGCTGAAAAACATATACTTCTTCATGCAAGTCACCATTCAGAAATGCTATTTTGATATCCAACTGATGTAAATTCCAACCATGATGAGCTGCAAGTGCACACATGCTACGAATAGTAGTCATTTAGGTGCAAATGTCTCATCAAAATCAATGCCTCTTTCCTATGCATAACCCTTTGCAACAAGCCTAGCCTTATACCTATCAATTGTTCTATCAGCTTTATGCTTCAACTTGTACACCCACTTTGTGCCAATAGCCTTCTTGCAACGAAGCAAGTCACATAAAGACCAAGTACCATTCTTCATTATAGCATCATATTCAGATTGCATTGCAGCCATCCAATGTTCAGAATTTTGTGCTTCATCAAATGAAATAGGTTCATTTTCTCATCATAGAGACTAGAGGCAGCCATAGTATAGCAATCTGATGCGAAAGAGGCACTATGAGAGTTTGATCAAGTACGATATGACAGAGGTGCATCTAATTTGCTGTCATGCAAAGTCTACACCTACCATTTTGGCATAGTGTTTGCCTGCTCAATATCAACTCTCTCATCAACAAGTGTGTCATGTAAATCTGCAAAAAAATGGAATGATCTGCATCATCACATGAAACCTCCAAGGGCCGAGAAGTTGCCTCATTAGGACTAGCACTAGACTATCCACCTGTAAAAAGAGGTAGCAAAGTATAATACATGTCTTTGGAGCTAACAGATGTCCCCTTAGTACATGAAAGCAATGGTTGAATAGCATCTTCCATAAAAACAACATCATGGCTAACGAGAATGCAGTTAATCTGTGGATGATAGAGACGATATCCTTTAATTTCATAACTGTACCCAATAAAAATACATTCTTTATCATCTGATTTTCTACAATGTTGTTCAGGGACTAATGCATATGCCAGACAACCAAAAACACGCAGATGAGCAAGAGATGGCTTGCGATCATGCCAAGCATCATATGGAGTGATAGAGTGCAGTGCTTTAGTGGGACACGTGTTAAGTACATATGCTACACACATAACAGCCTCAAGCCAAAAACTATGTAGTAAGGCCTGACTCTTGACCATACACCTCGCCATCTCCATCAGTGACATGTTCTTTCATTTAGCAACTCCATTCTGTTGAGGTGTATATGGCACTCTACATTGGTGTTTTATCCCACGTTCAACCAGAAATGAATTAAAATCAGAAGACATATATTCCCCCCTCAACAGAATGGAGAGTGCCCATTTTACATGCTGACATATTTTTAGCCGAATTGGGCAAGGAGGATACCATTTTAGATTTTTGCAGGTATAACAAACTAGCAAAGTTCAGATGACCAAAGTGTGCATGCCAAAGCTTTGCATCTGACATAGCCTGAGAATCATGTACTACACATGCCAAATCATTCACCGATTTTTCATAATCTATGAGCTTATACAACCCACGACATAAAATGGGAGAAGCAATAATAACATCACCATCTGACAGATCATGAATTGTACATCTATCATCAACAAGTTTCACAACCAAGCCAATCTTCGCTAATGCAAAAACTGATAATAGATTCTTCTTGATCCCTGGCACAAATACAACATCTAACAAAGTGAAAGAACTACCATCAACAGTAGTGAGAATGATCTTACCAACTCCCATGACAGGATAAGAGGAGTTGTTGGTGCATGTGATAGTACTCCTTATGGGGGCAGGCTCGAGTGAAGAGAAGAAACTGCGATGCGAGGTAATATGTTTGGTCGCCCCACTATCAAAGTACTAAACATCTGAGTCTACTACAGACATGGACTGCTCATGAGAAGATGGGTCAAAACATCCTACACAAGGTTAGCAGACTATGTTTTGGAGTAGAGGCCTCTACAACAACCATTCTAGCCTCTTTTTTCTTTGCCTCTTTTGCAGCGAGTTTAGGATAGTTCTTTATGTTATGATCATTTCCTTTACAATACTTGCAGTATTGTAAAGGAAATGTGCCGAATTAGCAGTTTTTTGCTTACTAGTTGAAGACCTCCATTTTCCTTTGCCCTTCTGACTAGCCAAGAAAGCTTGATCTGTAACATGCATAATGGACCTATTCTGCCTCGACTAATCTTCTTGCAATAGAACAGAGATTAACTCCTCAAATGACAAGGTATTTGGATTGCCTTTCATCATCAACCGAAGAGTAGAAGCAAAACTCTGATATGAATTAGGAAGACCATTCAGAATGGTTTGCATAAGTGAGCTATCTGGTATAACTTCATGATACAACAAAAATCAATTGTTCCTTCAAGTCTTTGATCTTTGTTAGAAAACTGTCCATAGAATCACCTTCATTCATGTGCTCATTCGCCAATTGTTTTCGAAGGTAAGCAACACGAGCCTCATTCCTAGCTTGGTACAATGTGGTAAGTGTATCCCAAGCATTCTTAGTTGTTCTGCAAGAGTGAATGTGAGGAATAATGGCACGTTTGATAAACAAAGCTATCAATGCATGTGCCTTGGCATCTCTGCCATCCCAACAAATTTGCTCTACAATAGGTGCAGCAGAAACTGCAACACGAACATGAAAAAGCAGAATATCATCATCTTCAACATCCTCTACATCAGCTTTGATACTTGCAGTTGTAACAGTTGCAGGTGTGATAGGACGTTTTTCAACACCCAGCACAATGTTCCACAGTCCTTTTTCAACCAATACATGTTGCATCATATAAGCCGATAATGGATAGCTGTTAAAACTGCCCAGATGAATTGTACTAAACCTATAGTAGAGTTTGAGATGCTTATACTGGCAAACCA
Source organism: Ceratopteris richardii (assembly GCA_020310875.1). Classification (NCBI taxonomy): domain Eukaryota; kingdom Viridiplantae; phylum Streptophyta; class Polypodiopsida; order Polypodiales; family Pteridaceae; genus Ceratopteris; species Ceratopteris richardii. The sequence continues at coordinate 182,436,056 of CM035422.1, read as the reverse complement.
AAACTGGTATATGCCTTTGGCACAAAAAGACAAAATAGCCTACACAAGCACTCTGATAGTGTGTTCGGGGTCCGAAGCAAGCTCAATCGCAATTTCGGCACCACAGAGCGAAGCAATTTTGATCTCAAAAACATACTGAGTATGCTCACCAAAATTCGTGCAATTTTGAGACTACAACGAGAGAGGTGTCGATGATGCCCTATATGAAGCGACAACCTGCTCTGATACCAATTGTTGGAGTTAGACATCTGTCAAAGCATGCAAATAGCACAAGGAAGAAGAAGAAGCTTATAGCACAACACAGAATACTGAATGTATTGCTAGCGAATGTACAAAAATAAGTAACCCATTAGGGCTATAGGCATATATACAAGCTGGGGGAAAAACCTCCTAAAGAGGGAAAAAAGTGCCCTCGTGGTCCTAGAGTGTTCACACACATCAATACCTAAATATATAAACATGAAGGTGAGGAAGGTAATACCTATCTTCCAATAAACCATCAAGGCTACACTACTAAAACCATCCTAGATTCAGGCGTCGGAGTAGCCATCGCTACCACTGCTTTATGGAAATGTTGGGGTAAGCCAGCACTAAGATCCACTAGAATGAAGCTTCAAATGGCTGATGGCCACATTGAGAAGCCATTAGGCCTACTAGAAGGCTTATCTCTCACCACTTGTGTAGAATTCGAACACACTTTTGCCATTTATGATTTTGGGAAAAATTACGCTTACGAGATGATTCTAGGATGACCATTCATGCATCATTTGCAAATTGTACAAGATTGGGGAATTAATTCTTTGTACTTGCAACACTTAGGAGTAACCACCAAAGTTAATCTCAAGGATTATTCCCATCATGATGTACCCCCAATCCAGTGGAATACGATCCATAAGACACTAGAAGAAATAGAGTCTGTGCATTCATTAGAATCAGACCCATCATGGTTGCACGAGGACACTCATCTATGGATGTGTAAAGTAGCCAAACAAGAGGAAGAACAATTAGAATCCAGAACCTTAGGATCGGAATGACATCCATGAAATCTTCAAGATCCTGCTTATGCACCTATATTGTTTCCAGACGAGGAATTCGCGCCTCATGGTTGGGCAAAGACCTTAGCTATGATGGATATAGCAATAAATGAAGAATAGTGGGCCCCTCATTGTGATGAGGATGGATATGATATTTCTATCTTTATGATAGAGCCCTTAGAGGAAGACTTTATCCTAGAAGAATGCATGGAAGTGGCTCAAGAACTAGATGAGACAAGTGATGAGGACTTAGAGTCCATTATCATGGAACCCTTCTGTTCAAGAGAAAAGGAATATCTTTACTTTCTAGACGCCAATACCCCAAAAATGGAGAAGGAAAGTCAAAGTGAAAAACCCATCAATCATCGAATTCATATCCAGAGATGATGAAGCAATGCCAACCATGAGGAACAAAGGGAAACCATCATATGAAGAAGTGGAAGGACTTTTGAATTGGTGTTCGAAGGATGCACTTGTAAGGTCCTATATTCTAAACTCAATCTCTGATTTTCTTTTACGTCATGTCAAGGGATGCAAGAAATCAAGAGAGACTTGGAATGCACTTGCTTCTTTCTTCTCTTCCAACACTCGAGCAAGGAAGAACCAATTGTGGATGCAGTTCACAACAATGAAGAAAAGCCCGAAGCAAAATGTGACTGATTATGTCACAAAGATGAAGGAGATTTCCGACCAACTTAGAAGCATTGGAGAGGTAATTGAAGAGGAGCAAATCATTAGACAAATCATAAATGGAATCAAAGCAGACGACAAGTGGGAGTCATTCACAACAACCATGGATTTATACATGGATATGCATGTTCTCGACCTCAACACACTCATGGGCCAACTCTTCACTCATGAAGCAAAGATTAGCAAAAGTGGTGAGTCCTCAAGAGGTAATCAAACTTTTGCCTTATATTCTGATAAAGCTAAGGTCAAGGAGAAGTCAAAGAATAGGAAGAATGAGGATGAAGGTAGCTCTTTCCAAGCAAACTTTGCAGGTAGAGGAAGAGCTAGAGGAAAAGGCAGAGGTGGAAAGCAAGGCAGGGGAAGATTCCAATCATCTCAACCTTGCAATATATGTGGCTTATCTAATCATACTACTGAAGAATGTTTCAGGAACCCAAGGAACTCAAGAGGAAGAGGATTCAATAGAGGTGGCTATGGATCAAATAGAGGTAGATACAATGGAGGCTACAACAACAACAACAACAAAAACAACTACTACAACAACAATTACAACAACAACAACTATCAAAGTGGCCATAGAGGAAGAAGAGATTACAATAACTATGGAGAGGACCAAAGTCAAAAAGATTCATTATTGATTATGAATCTATTAGTGAAGAAGGGTGAGGATGATGATCACATATTTTACATTGATTCGGGATGCTCAAACCATGTAGTAGGAAATGTGGCTTTACTTTCTGATTTGCAAGATCCTCATAACAAGCATGAAGTGCAGACAGGAGATGACACAAAGCACTCAGTGGAGAAGATAGGTAATGTGAAGACATCAGATGGGAATATGAACCTCTTAAGCAAAGTCTTGTATGTCCCTACAATTACCAAAAATTTAATAAGTGTTGGACAGATTCTTGAAAAAGGATTGCAGGTTAGATTCAACCGATTTGGAGCATATGTTGAAGACCCAAGGCAAGGCTTTTGAAGGATTGCCAAAGGAGAAAATACGGGAAGGCTCTTCACTTTTGAAGTGGAAGATACAAAGAACATAGCTTTGTTTAGCTATGGATCTCAAACTCTAACAGAGTTGGAGATATGGCACAAAAGGCTTGCTCACATTGGTGAGAGGACACTCAAACAAATTTGCAGCGACCAAAGTGTACTTGGTTTGCCTAATATCACAAGGAAACACATGATTTATAAGTGTGAAGCTTGTCAACTCGGCAAGGCTCATAGACAACCTTTCAATAAGAAAGGATATATGTATCAAAATCCTTTGGATCTAGTGCACACGGATGTGTGGGGTCCAAGTAAGGAGCCATCTATATCAAGCTCAAGATATTATGTGTCTTTCATAGATGATTGTAGCAGGTGGACCATTCTCTTTTTCATGAAGCACAAGGATGAAGTGTTTAATTGCTTTAAGAAGTATATTGCTCTTGTTGAAAACCAAACAGGTAGGACTTTGAAAAGACTCAGATCAGATGGTGGAGGAGAATACTTCTCTTCTGAATTTGATGCCTTCTTGCATGAAAGAGGCATTAAAAGGGAAGTCACTACAAGGTATACACCCAAACTCAATGGTATAGCAGAGAGGAGGAACATAGCTATTATCGAAGCTGCAAGGTCCATGCTCAACGAAAAGGGATTGCCAAACTACCTATGGGCAGAGGCTGTGTCTACAACCACATATCTCATAAATAGACTTCCATCTAAGTCACTAGAGGGAGCAACTCCATATGAAGTGCGGAATGGAAGAAGACCTAATCTAGAGCATTGTAAAATCTTTGGATGCTTAGCCTATGCTCACATTCCTTCTCAAGTAAGAGGGAAATTGGATCCCAAGGCAGTGAAGTGCATATTTATTGGTTATGACCAAAACCAAAAAGGATATAGATTGTACAATCCAACCAATAAAGGATTTTCTGTGAGTAGAGATGTAATTTTTGATGAAAAAAACTCATGGTTTGATGATGATAGGAAAGTGAAGCTGCCATATGACTTGGATGAAGATTTTCCATCACTTCAACCAAAGGAGCCCAAGCAGATTGAAGAAAGTGATTCGGAGATTGACCTAGAAGACTTGGAAAGACTAAAGCTATGGAAGAACAAAGGTAAAGCAAAGATGTAGGGTGCTACATATGGACCCGAGAGCTCACATCAACCACTTAGAAGGTCTTCAAGGGAGAAGAAGAAACCTGGGAGGTTTGGTTATGATACTTCTTTGGTCACCAAGCACTCAATCTACATTGCAAGGGATTCAACCAATGAAGAACCTACCACATTCGAAGAATCACAAAGCAAGAAAGCTTGGAGAGATGCAATGGATGAAGAAATGGAAGCCTTGAAGGAAAATGACACTTGGGAGCTTGTACCTAACAAGCCATCTATGAAGGTAATTGGATCTCGATGGATATACAAAATCAAGAGGAATCCAGATGGAAGTATAAATAGACACAAAGCAAGGTTAGTTGCTAAAGGGTTTGCTCAAACCTATAGTATTGATTATGAGGAGACTTTCTCTCCTGTTGCAAAAATGCCTACGATTAGGGTTCTCATTAGTCTTGCTACTTCTAGAAATTGGAAGCTCTATCAACTTGATGTAAAGAATGCTTTCTTGAATGGATGGATTTTTGAGGAAGTGTATATGGCACAACCTCCCAGATATGACGATGCACATCATCCTGACTATGTATGCAAACTAAAGAAAGCTTTGTATGGATTGAAGCAAGCTCCAAGAGCTTGGAATTTCAGATTGGTGACTTACTTGCAGGACGAAGGATTCAAAGCTAGCAAGGTGGATACCTCTTTGTTCATAAAGAGGAATGGATCTAAAGTGATCTATTTATGTGTGTATGTTGATGATATTATTATCACAGGCAATGATCTTGAAGGAATGAAAGAGGTAAAGACTCAAATGAAGGAGGAGTTCAAAATAAGTGACCTCGGACCACTCACTTATTACCTGAATCTACACAGATTCAGGTATATACATCACACAAAGGAAGTATGTTCATGACATGCTCGTCAAGTTCAAGATGGAGAATACCAAGTGTGCAGGTACACCTATGGAGCAAAATCATAAGCTTAGTGCTTATGAAGGAGAGCAAATTGAAGACATCACAAGCTATCAAATCTTGGTTGGAAGTTTGAATTATGCAACTCTCACAAGGGTGGATATATGCTATAGTGTTAGCATATTGAGTTAGTTTATGCATAAGCCGAGAAGACCACATATGGAAGCGGCCAAGAGAGTCCTAAAGTACCTAAAGGCGACCATGAATGAACGTTTGTTTTATTCATTTACTTCAGATATTGAGCTAAAGGTCTACTAAGATGCAGATTGGGCCGGATCTAGAGATGATAGAAGAAGCACATCCGGGTATATATCATTTGCAGGTTCAAAAATCATGTCTTGGTCATTGAAGAAGCAACCAACCATGGCATTATCTTCTACCAAAGCCGAGTATAGAGGTTTGGCTAATGCAACTAAAGAAATCATGTGGTTAAAGTCTTTGTACACAGATCTTGGACTTCATTCTTCAACACCTCACATTTTTGGTGACAACACAAGCTCACTACATCTAGCAGCTAATCCGGTATACCATGCTAGAACCAAGCATATTCAAGTCCACTACCATTATGTAAGGGAGAAGCTAATGAGCAAGGATATTCAACTATCGTATGTCTCTACAGATATGCAATGTGCAGACATGTTGACTAAAGGTCTTGATGGTACAAAGTTAAGTAGATTCAAGTTGATGATTGGCTTGCAAGAAATCAAGGAAAATTGAAGACTTATTTGGAGGCCAAGCATGTTAGGCTTGAGGGGGATCTGTTGGTGCATTTTAACCAAGCCTACATGCTTGATATGCTTGATATTATCCTCATTTGTAAGTCACATGTGTAGTCATGTGAAAACCTCTTGTAAAAGAGTACATTTTATCTCTTGTAATTGAAAAAAGAAAAAAGGAAAAGAATGGAATCATCCATGATGTAAAAGCAAATTCGTGGCTCTAACTACCTAAAACCACGAATTTTTGAGCTAAGGGAATATCTCTTAACTTTGGGGATCATTTTAGGTGGAGCCATTCGAATTCGAATTCAAAACTCCCTCCAAGAATAGCTATAAAAAGAGCAAGAAGGAAGAGGCGATTAGCAAGCCTTGTACGTGACCACTTCATGTCATTTTGTAGAGATTGAAGAGCTTACTCCATAGCTCTATCATTCTACTCCCATTGTGCAAAGATTCATTGCCAATGTGGTTGTAATCATACGTGAATCTATACATTTATCATTATCTACTTCTTTGTTTTGTTCCCTGTTATACTCACTCAGAGCAATAACTTCAAAAGGTCATATCTCGAGTTCTATGCGACCTTTTTTCCGTGTTTTAACATGCATTGGATAGCTCTTACTGTCTTCTTTCTGCATATAAATTTTCATGGTCATTGGATTCACAGTTTTGGAGATATCTGCATTTTACTGCTCACTGGTCTATCTCTGTAGAGCCCCGAGAATGGTGGGCATGTTCTAGAAATTGATGAATCTTGTTCTCAATGCTCAGTCCATCATTTAAAGTGTTTTAACTTGGATTGGGAAGCTTGCAAAGTCTATTTGCTATGCCCAAAAGGAATTTATCTAATTCCTACCAGGTCCAAAAATATCAAGTTTTTGGGAGCTAGTCATCTTGCAACTTGTCTGTCTTGACTTAAACTTTTGGGATACATGTTCCAAAGTACTTGGCTGATATTTTGGTGGATTTAGGAAGCTCAAAGGGTCTACTAATCAACTCTGAAGTCTGAGTTTGTTGGTGTGAAGCTGGTTGTAGTAGCACCTACTCATCTTTGGATTGCATCCACCATCTCTCTTCAGAGTGGTATCAGAGCATAGTCAAGCAACATGGGAGATGGATTTCCAGCAACAATTGACAAATTGGATCGAAACAACTACCCGGCATGGTCTCTAAGGATGGAGGCTTACCTTAAAGGGAGGAATCTATATGGATTCATATCCAGAGATGAAGCAATGCCAACCTTGAGGAACAAAGGGCAACCATCACATGAAGAAGTGGAAGGACTTTCGAATTGGTGTTCGAAGGATGCACTTGCAAGGTCCTATATTCTAAACTCAATCTCTGATTTTCTTTTACCTCATGTCAAGGGATGCAAGACATCAAGAGAGACTTGGAATGCACTTGCTTCTTTCTTCTCTTCCAACACTCGAGCAAGGAAGAACCAATTGTGGATGCAGTTCACAACAATGAAGAAAAGCGCGAAGCAAAATGTGACTGATTATGTCACAAAGATGAAGGAGATTTCCAACCAACTTGGAAGCATTGGAGAGGTAATTGAAGAGGATCAAATCATTAGACAAATCATAAATGGAATCAAAGCACATGACAAGTGGGAGTCATTCACAACAGCCATGAATTTATACATGGATATGCATGTACACAACCTCAACACACTCATGGGCCAACTCTTCACTCATGAAGCAAAGATTAGCAAAGGTGGTGAGTCCTCAAGAGGTAATCAAACTTTTGCTTTATATTCTGATAAAGCTAAGGTCAAGGAGAAGTCAAAGAATAGGAAGAATGAGGATGAAGGTAGCTCTTTCTAAGCAAACTTTGCAGGTAGAGGAAGAGCTAGAGGAAAAGACAGAGGTGGAAAGCAAGGCAGGGGGAGATTCCAATCATCTCAACCTTGCAATATATGTGGCTTATCTAATCATACTACTGAAGAATGTTTCAGGAACCCAAGGAACTCAAGAGGAAGAGGATTCAATAGAGGTGGTGGTGTAGCTCAGTGATGAGTAGCACCTCCTTTAATGTCAATCCGGGAAGACATGACGATGGTATGAAGACCTCGAGCAAGTGAAGGCACAAATGTGTGAGTGAGAAGCACACTAACATGCACACATATACACACACACGCGCACACATAGCAAGAACAAAGAGAGTAAGACAATGGAATCACTTCTATTGCAACAAAGTTCTCATACAAGCTCAAAACTACAAGAAGCTCCCCAAAAATGAGCTCTCTAGCTCTATTTATAGTTTTTGCCTAGCTTTGGCCCTGTCCAGACCTAGTGCCCGGCCTAGTTAAAAATTAGGTTCCAGGGTTTATTTGAGGGCTCAAACGAGATCTAAAAAATATGAAAATTGGCAGGCAACTACTTCTAAGGCTCCTCAAGCTTGAGGACTCCTCGGCTTGTACAAAATGGAGCTACAAAAAGGTGAAAATGGTATTTACAGGGGTTTTTAGTGATGAGAATCACTTTAAAATGATGTAAGGGTTTTGAAAAAAATGAAGGGTTGCCTTAGTGCTAGATCTGCATGTGTGTCCGTACTTGCTTCTTCCCGTATACTGTCAACACTCTCCCCCCCCCTAGGGTCTGTCGCCTCTGACAGACCTCTGCTCCACTGTTTGATCGATGTACTTCTGCAGGAGGTTGGTTGCCAATTCTTGTTCTTTTATACGTAGTCCCCAGACCAAATCGCTCTGGAGGGCATCCTAATTCACGGCTCCAGGCATGTTAGGTTGTGGCGTAGTGTAGAGCTCTGAATGCATTGTTTGCTCGCACGCAAATAGTTGCAGCAAGTGGGTTGGTCGTGGTGCAAATACCTCTGAATGTGCTTCCCAAAATCCCGTGGTGAACATGTCGTCGAAGGTTTGCTTATAGCAGGCAGGGAGATATCTGATGCGTGCGTGCCATGCATAAGCAACTCGTATGCTTGGGGTTGTGCTCATATCATACAGGAGGTCATAATTGCCATTGATGAAGCCGGGAATCGGAGGCTGAATGTTACATACGTTGCGGAAGGTTTTGAGCACAACCTGCATCATATCAAATATCTTGAGTAGCATCTGTGCAGCTACATCTGGCAAGGAGTGGAGGCGTGGAAGCCAATATCGGATGGTAGCCATCATGTACGCTGTTGTAGGTGGGCCTGTCAGTGGTGCGATTTTGGGGTACTTCAGCCACTGTTTGCAATTCACATTGTTTTGAACCTTGATGGCGAATGCTTTCCAGGAGCGTCTTCTTTGTACCGGTCCAAAGCATGGGTTATATTTCAGATGCATGGGAGCATGATCCCATGTTCGTAACATTTCCGGATAGGTCTCTAGTAACTTTTGCCTCCATATGGGCTGGAATATGGCCCCTTTTTTGGCTGCCTCTGGGATGTCCTCGGGTTCGAACTGTGTTGCGAAAGAGGGATACTTGTTGGTTATGCATTTGATCTCAGCATTGTAGTCCGCCAACAATACAAAATAAGGTTTATATTGTAACTCTGAGCTAGTTATCAACCGCCTAGGAGCCAAGTTCGAGAAATATTCAGACTTGAGTATGGTCTCCTCTATGGTTTTCATGGCTAGCATCTGGGTTGCAACCCGCTCTTCGTGAGTGTGGTCCATCTCCTCTACCTGCTTCATCCATGCTGACGGGGGTTCCTCATATGTATCCTGTCCCTCTTCAGTGATCCTGCCACCTGGAAGAGGTTGTGGCTCATAATTATCTTCGAATGTTTCTTCCATCGGAATGGCAATGGTCTCCTCTTCACTTGGTTGATCAGGTGGGGAGGGTGGTCGTTCATATTGTAATAATCTAATTTTCAACTCGGACACCTCCTGACGTAGCTCTAGTACTTCATTGGTTATTGATAATTCCGGCTCCGGTGAGGTTGCAGCGTTGGCCATCTCTTTAGGTTCTCGTTGGTGTGGTGCAGGCACTTGGGACTTTTGTAGGTCTTTGACTTGGTCAGCAAGCTGATCATGTGCTTCTAAGAGATCGGCATAGGTTTCCAATATTTGTTGTATGTTTTCTGAGGGGATGGCTAGAATTTAGCAGGGTCGATGGGTGCTCCCGGGGTGTTTTCCATGGCCGCTTCTAGGTTCTCCTGGTTTTGTTGTTGTAGCCTTCTGTTCTCTTCTTGAGCTGCTGCTAGATGGCGACGTAGTAGAGCCATGTTGCGTTGAAGTCTCGCATTGCGGCCCATTTGTTCTCTGAGTTGTTCCTCCATAGCTTTGCCTGTCTTTGCATACTTAGCTTCGAGTTCTGTCTTCGATTGTTGGAGGTCAGTCACCTGGTGTTGTAGTGTTGTATTACCTAGTTCCAAGGCATCGACTCGTGCCTGGAGTTGAGCCGAGAGATTGCACAGCTCTGTGTTATTTTCTTCTAATAGCTTATACTCTTGCTTAAGTTGAGTGGCCGCTTCAACCATGGTGTCTAGTGCATTACTAAATGATGTGGATGCATGGGTAGAGGTGGAACATGCAAAGGGTCGGGAAATGGGGAAGGGAAAAGTGGATGATGTGCCTATGAGTGAAGTGAGATGTGATGATGGTGGAACAGACGTGGCGGTGGGTGCTCCTGTGGATGGTGAAATATCCATGGGGTCGGATGTGATAGTGTGTGAAGTGTGAATTGTGAATACGGGAACGGTAGGTGGTGTGTTAGTGGTGGCAGTGAATGTGGGGGAGTGGGGTTGGGGAAGGGACTTTTTATTATAATTCTCCACCTGTTGGAGTATATTTACAAGGTTTGTCCAGAATGACGGTTGTGTGACTTGGGTTGAGCGTGAGGCAGTTACAAGGGAAGTGGTGGATAGGGTTTGGGAGAGGGGGAATGTGTGGGTGAATGGAAAAGGATGGGATAAGGTCTGGCTAGTGGCAAGTGGTTATCCAAGGGCGGGGAGATAGGAAGGGTAACCTAGTATGGTTTGATCGGTGGCAGGATGTCCTGTGTGAGATTCACAAATTTGGGCGGAAGTGATGGATGTGGGTATGGGGGAGGATGTAAAAACAGAGGTGTGTACAAAGATTTCATGATGGGTGGATATCGGTTGTTCAGAAAGACTAGTGGAGAAGGGTGCTGAGGGTTGAATGGAAGGTGACGGTGGAGATGGTACCTGTGTATTTACATCTTGTTCATCAGTGGGACTTGGGCAAGTCATGTGAACATCCTCTGAGATTGTGGTAGGTAAGGCAGTAGAGACTTCCATTTGAATCATTTTTCCTCGCCGGGGTCGTGTATCAATCCTTCGTTGATCATAGGTAGGGTTCTCCCGATAGACCATTGTCCTCATTGCTTCCCCGATCCCACATGTGTCCGCCAACAGATTCAATGATTCAACAAAATGTGGGTCTACATTCTCGGCCTGTAGCATTTGGTTCACTAGGGCTCTGTTCGCCTCTTCTGTCATCTTATGTCTTCTCTGTACCTGCTTGATTGTCTTGTATAGCCGCTTGAGTTGTGCTGTGTAAGCAGGGGCCTCCTCTTCACTCTCCTCTGGTTCATTCCCTCGTTCTTCTTCCTGATTTTGTGTGCTAGGATCATGAGTATGTGGTGCCTCTTCTCCCAAATGTACCCTTCTAGTCTCGCCCTGTGGATGTTCTCCTTGGAATGATGATCCCGGATCGGCATTGTCAGGAAAATCTTCACTATCAGATAAGTGGGCCGTCTGCAGGAATCTTTCAAAATCAAAATTGGGGTCCTCAGTTAAAGCGGCCATAGATGCAAACTCGGCCTCAGTAGGTAGTGGAGGGGCGGATGGGGTGGGCTGTACCACGTCCCCTGCTTGAACTCCTTGAAGATGGATTGTGAAAGGTGCAACTTGGGCTTCTTCTCTGGGGGAAGCTTCGATCGTGGCCTCGTGAGGGATCATTACCTGGGAGAGTGATCCACGCATTCGTTTCGCAGATTGATTCCCTGACTTCCGCCCCTTGAAAAACTCCAGTTGTGAATATTTAAGGGCCCTAGCTATTGGCACGTCATATGCAAGACATCTATAAATAATTCTGGTAATCGCACAGCAGCCATGTAATGTATGCTTCCTCACACCCCGCTTGCCTGCTTCATACAATTGATCCAGTATCCATATAGGCATCTTAATTGGCAAGCTTCCAGTCTCTGCTAAATATAATCCATACCATATTTTCTTGTGAGGTTGGGTAAAGCGGTCTTGAGCTGGAAATGCGAAGTGTTGAAGGCACATTCACAGGGGTATGGCGATGTTAGGGGTGAGGGCACACATGTCCTTCAGCTTCTTGATTCTGTTGCTCTTCATTGACTCTAGTATCAAGGGATCGCGATCGGAAGGCACATGGGTGCCATACATCTGAAGAGCTTCCCTGATTAAAGTAACACTTAACTCAAACTTCTTCATTTCCTCCTGGTTCGATAGGGAGGGTACCCAGAATGTGCCTGAATGATCTTTATCTCCTGTCGGCTTCAGTGTGGCAATCAAGTAGTAGCACCTAAGAAAGTCTGGTCTAGGCAAAGCCGCACTAAAGTAATCTTGCAATCCCGCTTTCTGCCAAATATCCTGAAGAGGAGCTGCATTTTGCAATGCTTCAAATTCTCGTGAGAAGAACTGGAAGGTCCACCACACTCCTCCACATTCCATCTTGGATTCCCATATATGATCTGCGTCTCCCAAGTCTCCTGGCATTTCATTGAACCAATGAGAGTGCCCTTTTACTCTTTCGGTTAGGCCATTTGGTGGATCTGGAATAGGAATTCTCCGCACGTTCACGAACTCTTCAGGCCGAGCTGTTGGTGGCGCCTCCACCGGCATGGCATCCCAATTGATTTGAGCACCAGAGCCTGCCTGAGAGCTTGTGCCTGTTGCTGTTGCCATGAGAGTAGGTTGCTTATCTGCTGGAAGAAGAAAGGCACATTAGTGTTGCATAGGAAACAAGATGTAATGGTGTTCCCTTCACAATACTAACATGACAATCCCGAAGGTTAGTGGTCAGAGATGAAGTGCTTGTGATAGGTGTGAGTGGTGATTAGAGGTCAGTATCATCCTAGATGCCTACTTTGGTTATGCAGTGGACTCAGAATGCACCTATGTCAGAGTGGATGGTTTTACAAAAATTGGGTCAGGGGGTTTGATACATGGTTTAGGTCTCCAAACTTTGATAGGGGATTCGTAGCTCTTAGAGCTAAAGACAGGCAACGGTTTATGAACTAGGTTGTGATGGATTTGGGACCTTTTGGCTACCCATTTCCAGACATTCCTAGGGTTGATTGGAGTGGAGACAGTGAGAGGTGTAGGTATCTTTTCATTTTCTGAGTTGTTGGCCACGAGTGCTTGTGAAAGTTGCTTCATCCTAGTGCCTGAAGGTGAAGTAATTTGGGCTTGTAAGCAAGCCTTGGGCACCCATATCTGTCTAGCATTAGGGATGGCCTTCATTGACCGCTTAGGAACCCAAATAGAAATGGTATGCCTAGGAGTTATCCTAGGGGGCTTCTTCACTTTGTTCCTTGATGGTGAGGCTCGTGTGTTGTCTCCTCGAGAGTCTGCTATTAGAGTTGTGGGTTTTCCATCCTTGCGTATCCAGATCTGCTTCGCGCCACGAGGTGCTCCGTGTTGCACGGGTTGGCGCTCTTGCCTCTTGATCAGCGGCCTCCTTCGTGTCGAGTGATGTTCGGTCTGCCCGTTTAGAATCTTCTTTGGATCAGTTGGGAACTCCTTATTGGCTCTTGTACCTTCAGTAAGATTGACAATCCTCTGCACCATAGAAGTTTGGACAAGAACAACATTGTTATCTTCATGTGGATTCCTGGAGGGACCAGGAGTTGGTGCGTGTTCTATTGGTTTGAGTGCTCGATTTTCTAATTCAATCATGAGATGGCTTTGGCCTACCCAGGCCTGAAAAATTCCACTTCTTAGGTTGAGGTTGACTACGTGATCATAGATCCAGTCTTGGCCCAAGACCAGAGGTTCGGTCAGATCCTCGTCTTCACACACTAGCACTTTTGCTGGCATGAGGACCTCTTGTATCTAGAGGGGAAGATCCACCTCTCCCATGCAAGGGGTTTCAACACCTCCCAATCCTATCAGATATGCTTCTAGGGGTTTTACCTCCAATTGCAGCTGCTGGCAATAAGAAAGCCAAACTGCACTTGTGGCTGCTCCTGAATCAATTAAAGCTCTCACTCTTGTTGTGCTGTCTCTTTGTCCTATTTCTAGGGTCACAAAAGGTCGTCGATCCACTATCTTATGGGTACGTTCACCTGAAGCCTCACACATGGCCATGTGATAGCCTGGAGACTCTTGAGTGTCAATCATAGGCTGATCCCTCCCTTGTCTCCTCAACTTCATTCGTCTGATGCGCTCTAAGGCCTCTGCCTGTGCTTCTTCTCGAATTCGTTTTTCCTCCTCTTTACGTTGCTTAGCAGTATTGAGTCGACTTAGCATTTCCTTTGTGAGGGGTTCCTGATACAACTTGACTCTGCATCCGCTAATATAGTTTGGGAGAACATCACCCTCTAAAGTGGCTAGTTGTACTACTCCACTCGTGGAGATCCTAGTGATGATCATAGGTCCGTAGCCTCTCTTTTCTAGCTTCCTTGCGTGTTGTTTCAATGTGTAGACTAAAACTAGATCTCCTGCTTTCAAGCCCTTATCCTTCACATGGGCATCAAAGTATGCCTTCTGTCTCTTCTTAGCTGCATATATCCCTGCAGCTGCTCTCAGTCTTGTTTCTCCTAATCGTTCAAGGTCAAAAAGTCTAGAGGAGAGTTCATGACCCGTCCATTCGTGCGCTTGTGCTACTTTCAATGTAGGTATCAAGAAGTCCAAAGGTAGCACGGCGTTTTGGCCAAATACCATCTGAAAGGGGGTGGCTTGGAGTACCGTTTTGTAGGCGACTCGGTATGCCCAAACAGCATGGTGTAGCTGTTTGTCCCAATCAGAGCGTTTATTGTTCACTAATTTTGTCAATACATTGCATAGGATCTTATTGGTGCTTTCGGCTTGCCCATTGGCTTGAGGGTGATAGGGGGCAGACTTCTTATGCACTACCAAGAATTCTTGGAGCAGATTTTCAATAACTTCATTCAAGAAGTGAGTGCCTCTATCACTAACTAGCTCTATAGGTAGCCTGTATCTTGTGAATACATTCTCAAACAAGAATTTAGCAGTTGTTTGAGCGTCGTTCTTCGTTGTGGCTTTTACCTCTACCCACTTGGTTAGATAGTTCGTGGCAACGATGATATACTCAGCATGGGAACCCTTAGCTGGGGGATTGATAGGACCTACAAAGTCTATTCCCCACTTAGAGAATGCACGTCCGCCCATCATGGGCTTCAGGCGCATCTCATCTTTGCGTATAGGATACTGGGTTCGCTGACAAATCTCACACCTCTTCACATAGGTATGTGCATCCATGTGAAGGGTGGGCCACCAAAATCCTGCAAATAATATTGCCTTGATCACCCGATCTGGTCCAAAGTTTCCTCCTGCTACACCTTGGTGAGCAGTTTCCAAAATCTTTAGATATTCACTCTCATGAACACAAAGTCTCAGGTAACCATCCTTACCACGCTTGTAGAGATTATCACCAATGAGTGAGTACTCTAGGGCTTCTTGTTCTAGAATTCTTTTCCTAACCAGAGTCATGTCTGGAGGGAATGTTTTCGTCCTCAGGAAGGATACTAGTGGTTCACTCCAATCTGGCACTATGGACACTTGATAAAGAGTGGCATGTTCCACAGGTGGTTTAGTGCAACAGATTGGGCATTCCTTGCACAACTTTTGGACATCAGCTTCCCTAGTTGGCCAATGCACTCCTAGTCTCCTCAGGGTCTGTAGGGTTCGTTGTTTTGAGTAGTGTTGCTCTAATGCACCTACATGTGCCAATTGCAACCACTTAGCGTACTCATCCTCTTCCACACAACAGGCCAAGATCCCTTGATCTGTGTGCTTGTACATACTTCCTGCCATGATGTGGTACTTTTGGGCTTTTACTACCTCTCTATCCTGCGTGTTTATTACTGGGTGGTTAGGCCCGTATGTCAATACGGGTACCAATGGCTTAGCCCACTGCGGTACAACTTCCAAATTAAACAAGTAAACATCAAGAAGGTCATCTGACACTCCTTGTGGGGCTTCTCCTGATGTGAGCCTTGAGAGATGATTTGCTCTTAGGTGAGTCTTCCCTTTCCTTACTACAACCTCGAATTCATATTCCATTATCAAGAGAAACCATCTTACTAATCTTCCTGTATTGCATGGCTTGTTCACGAGATATAACAATGCTTGGTGGTCAATAAAAAATTTAAACTTGTTTGCAAGCAAATAGTGTTTAAATTTCTTAACTGCATATACCATGCCTAAGCCTTCTCTCTCAGTAGTGGTGTAATTTCATTCAGCTGCATTCAATTGTCTACTGGCATAGGCAATTGGGAGATCCATATTACCTTCACCAATAGGTTGTGCGAGTACACATCCAATAGCGTAATTGGATGCATCCACATGAACATGGAATGGCTTGTTCCAATCTGGTGTGGTCAAGATTGGTGCTGAACATAATCTTCGTTTAAGCTCTTGGAAGGAGTTCTCACATTCATCATTCCACTCAAAGTTAGTCAGAAGTCCGTACATGGGCTTTGCAATGACAGCATACATGTGAATGAACCGGCGGTAGTAACCACAATGCCCCATGAAAGCTTGTACTTCCTTGACATTCCTTGGCCTAGGTAGCTCTGCTATGGCTCTCACTTTCTCTTCATCAGTGGATATGCCATTCTTTGACACTATGTGTCCTAGAATCTTGCCTTGCCTGACCATAAAGATGCACTTTTCTGGGTTCAGGCAGACTTGATATTCTCTACATTTGTCAAAGATTTGTCTGAGTTCGGGAATATGGGTTTGCCTTATGTTGGAATGAGCACAAAGATCATCAACATAGACTTCTAAGTTCTTCCTCAGGAACTCCTTAAATACATGGCACATCAGCCTTTGGAAGGTTGCAGGAGCATTGGTCAGCCCGAATGGCATTACCCTAAAAGCGAATATGCCCCACTCCGTGGCAAATGCCGTCTTATGTTGATCCTCTGGAGCAATGGCTACTTGATTGTAGCCCGAAAACCCATCTAGGAAGTTGTACACTTCCTTGCCTGCTACCCTTTCTAATAGATGCTCAGTGATAGGAAGCGGATAACTGTCTCTAATCGTGGCGGCATTAACTTTTTTAAGGTTAATACACACACGCAGCTTTCCATTTTTCTTGGGCACCACTACAATGGGGGATACCCACTCAGTGTGCTCAATTTCATAGATGAATCCGGCTTCCACCAGTCGATCTATCTCCTCTTTGATCTTAGCAGCATAGTTATCGTTGTATGTGTAGGGCTTCTATTTCGAGGGTCTGGAGTCTGAGGTCATGGGGATTGTATGTGAACATATATCAGGGTCTACCCCTTTCAAGTCCTTATAACTCCAAGCAAATACATCTCTGTGTTCTCTTAGCAAGGCTATCAGCTCTTGTTCTTCCTCTTCTGTCAGGTCATGACCTATGTATGTGCATCTTTCTTCTCCTTCCTCGATGGCGACAACTATTTTCTTGGTAGTTTCCTTGCTATCATAGGCTTCTCCTGCTTGTGCCTCACGTTTAGGCATTTTTATCATGACCCTCCTATCATCTATCTCATATTTTTTAAAGTTTTCAGGGACCTCAAACAAGGATTCTTCTGCCTCTAGAGTGACTTCCTTCTTCTTTCTTTTCTTTCCTCCGCTTTTAGAAGCTACTTGTGTGGCTAACCTCACCTCATTTGTAAGCTCTCCGTGCCTCTGGGGTTGAAATTCTACTTCATAGAAGTATTCTTCATCTGATGCAAAAGGTGGGTCCATGATGATTGACTCTAGATCGGAGTCACTCGCATCCTCAAATGCATCAAGGATAGGTTCGCATTCTTCTAAAACTGCATCTCCCATGATTGGCTCTATTGAAAAGACTGAAATGTCATAGCCATCCTCATCACAGTGAGGTGTCCACTGCTCTTCATTGATGGCTACATCCATTGTTGCTAGGATTTCTGCCCAGCCATGGGGTTCAAATTCCTCATCAGGAAAGACTACAGGTGCATAGGCTGGGTCTTGAATTGATCTATGGTTTTCTTTTGCACCTATCTCTTTGGCTTTTTCTCTTTTCTCTTCTTCTACTGCCACTTTGCACATCCATAAGTGGGTGTCTTCATGCATCCATGAGGATCCTGATCCTATGGAATGCACCGATTCCGTATCATCTGTGGCTCTATGGATGGGGTTCCATTGGATAGGCGGTACGTCTCTATGAGAGTAATCCTTAAGATTGACTTTGGTTGTAACACCTAGATGTTGCAAATACAAGGAATTGGTTCCCCAATCCTGGACTACTTGCATTTGCTGCATAAATGGCCTTCCCAAAATCATCTCGTAGGCTTGGTTTTTGCTAAAGTCACATATAGCAAAAGTATGCTCAAACTCAACCCCACATGTAGTGAGAGTTATTCCTTCTAGCAATCCTAAGGGTCTCTCAATATGACCATCGGCCATCTGCAATTTCATTCTCGTTGGCCTGAGTGCTGGCTTGCCCAACGCTTCCATAGGGAAGTGGTGGCAATTGCAACTCCTGCACCTGAGTCTAAAATTGCCTTGGTGGTGTACTCCTGGTAGGTAATGGGAAGATAGGTATTCCCTTCTTCGCCTTCACACATATCTCCTATCTTATCCAAGGGTATCTCTGGCACTGTCCTATGTGATCCTACCTAGGAACGAGGTTTTGATATCTCTGGTACTTGTTTGGCTACATGTTTCCATAATTCAGGTCTAACCTTGAGTAGCTCTTCTAACTTGAGATTGCACTGAACTTTAGTGTTTTTCACTACCTCTGTGTTCCTAGGTAAGAATGAGTCCTCATTTTGTACCATGACCGTGGGTGCTCTCATACAAGTAGACTTGGTTTCCCATGGGCCTGTGAAATGTGGTAATTCTTGTAGAGAATTAGACTCAAAGTCTAATCTCTCTTGAAAGTGGATGCTCTCCTGCTCCTCATAAATGGATGGGATGTCTTGTGGGAATTGGTCGCGTGCATCATCCACAAGTTCAATAGGAGGAGGGACTTCACTCTCTTTAGCCCATTTGTCTTCTTGAATCTCGCGTAGGAATTCTGGTGTGAACCGATTCATAGAAGATGATGTGTCTGGCTCCGTAGAGTTAGGCACATAGGCTTTAGGCACATAGGCTTCCTGAGCAGGAATGCTTACTCTTTCACTTGCCTTGTCCTTGTGTTGAGAGGCGGGTTCCTTTTCTAATTGTGCAATCAGCTTCTCTATTCTTTCTAACAATCCATCAAAGTGCGATTGTGTCTTTGCTGAACTAGAGATGTTAAATAGGCGACTGGCTTCAAACATGGTCTGAGCCAATTCCACCATCTTAGCACAAATTTTGGTTCGTTCTAGCTCTAGTTTTGCTCTAGGGTAACACTTTTCATGATCAGTTACGTTTGGCCCTTCTTGGATTCTGGCCTGATATGCTCTAAGCATCATGTTTAGGTCCTCGGGAGTGGGATCGGCTAGGACGGATCCTACTCTGGGTGGTGGGTGGGTTAAGGGTGGTGTATTGAAAGGTTGGGGAATGGAAGAAGGTGGATTGGCGGGTAAAGGGAGAGGTGGTGGAGGGTTGGTGTGAGAGTGGTTTTGAGATGCGAGTTCACTTATCTTTGCTTTGGTTTCTCTCAAGATTTCTTCAAGTTCGCTCATCTTTTTTGCCCATTGCCTTTTCATTCTTTCACGACTATCCTTCCAGGCTCTAGTCCTCTTTTTGTTTATGCTCTCTGTTTCACTCACCTCGGGGCTCTTTTCCTGACCAACACCTTGGTTTTGTTGTAGTGCTTGGGTTCTTGTGATCACTTGCACAGGTGCAGTGGAAGTCACACTCCCTGTGGAGTCTACAACTAACCCAACAACATTGATAGGAGTGATTTTAGGCATGTTATTAGGGTTCTTTCGACAATCTCGTAGGAGATGCTCTTTTTCGCAGTCTTGACAAAAACCCTGAATTGTTACTGGTTGAGGTTGTGTAGGGGCAGGCAGTGGACAATCACGTATAAGGTGATCTCCCTGACATCTGAAGCATGGTCCTCTAGGAAATGGGGGTCGTACATGCCTAGGTTGAGGTCTAGAGTTGGGGTTTGTGTACATGACATTGGCATACTCAGGCTCCCCACTATTTTCACTTGGGTCCTCATAATAGTATGACTCGTTATGCTCGGGTGACTGCATGTAGTAAGCCTGTGGGCTATCAATATGTGTGGAGTCAAAACTATGGTCACTTGGATCACTGTCTGATAGCAATGGGGTGACTGGGACTATGGCTCTGTTCGGATTTTCTTCAGCAGATGCATATTTCACTGGGATCACATTGGTTAGAGCAGGGGGTTGCTGCACTAGGACTGGTTGAGGTCTCTGCTGCCCTTGATAAGGTCGCTGATAAGTTTGCTGTGGTCTGTTGTATTGTTGTGGTGGGTACTGATTCTGGTATCTACCCTGTTGTGGATATGGCTGAGGGTAATTTTGCCTAACAGTTTGTTTGTTATATGGGCAGTCTTGTGCAGTGTGGTTGGTGTACCTGCGCTCTATGGTGCAGTACTGGCTACTAGGATTCGCCTGGGGTTGGGCCATAATGGGACATACATTTGCCATATGGTCACCACCACAAGTGTAACACTGCTTAACTGGGGCAAATCTCGGAATTTGTTTGCTAGAGACACCTAGTTTTTGAGCTACCTTCTCTCTGATGCATTGTCTAGGTAGGTTACTTGGCTTGGGCTATCAGGGTCTTTAAACTCATAGATTGTGAGGGCACTCACTTCCTGAGGTTGAGCAGATTTATATCTCCAAAAAGCCTCATCGGTTTCTCGGTTTAAAAGCAGATCTATGCTTTTATTATCCTGTGGAATCCACTCTGGAGTCATGATTCTGGTCAAGACAGATTTACCCCGGGGAGTTCTCGGCTCTTTCTCTAAATTTCCTTGTTCTATATCACCCATGTCGGTCTCTGCAATCACATTTCCAAACTCGTCTGTTCTATCAGGAAGAGTGGTGACTACATAAATAGTCCCCTCTTTATCCAGGTATGCTCCATTCTCGAACTTGACTACCGGGTGTTCTAGTCCATGGGGTTGATCGGGGTTCTTAATCTGGACCACAGATCTTCTCAGTCCGTCTTCGTAGATGCGAGCACCTAGACGATTGGTCCTGATGTATTCCAATTGAGTCTTGTAAGGTCCCTCTGGCTTTTCTAGATAAGCCACCCCTGAACTACCTACTGGTCTCTCCATGTGATAGGACATCTCAGAATCACTTGTTTCTGATCTGGGAGTGTATGGGTAATCACTCAACTATTGGGCCCAAGACCTGGCAGTGTGATTGACACTACATTCAGAAGATCTGAGGCTTTGTCTGTCTCAGCCTAAGTGTCTGCCTGATCTAAGGTTCATATGCCTGATTTATCTACCCCCTTGGACCCAAGCACACTCTCGTTGCAGGTTAATTTGCACCAATCACTTTGTTCTTTTGAGTTGAATATTATGTTTATGATCTTGTCTGAAATCGCGTCGTCAGGAGTACTTAAGTGAATTTCGCACTTGATAAGTGATCGACTCCAGTTTACCTTTTGTCCCTTAGGGTTTTCGCACTTAAGATCTACTTAATTCTTGCACTTGGTTGATTAATTCTCTTGGACTTGATTTGTGCCTAACGTTGCCCTAATTAATTACCACACCTAAGTCGTACTTAGCCTAGGCTAGGAATTGACAAAGGAGGGTTGAGAGATCTTCCAACCTCAATTAGCTAGTTGACCAGACTGCTACACAAGCCCAGAAAGCCTTCTCCCAAGCTTCGTACTCACCCTTTCTAGCTTGCTTTGGATTGCCTTGAGTGCACACAATGTTCCTGCAAAAGCTCATCAGTCAGTATAGCTCTATTACCACAAGTAATTGAAAGACACACATCAATATTTGCAGTCCCCCCTGGAGTAACTCACTGTACCCCCTCAATCTTAGGACCACCTAGTCTCACCTTAAGGCCAACTTGAAAATACATGTTCTAAAACTCCACGTATGATTCTACAAACTTTCCAACGAGACCAAAATCTCATCAATCGGAGTTCGTATGGTGAAGTTATGACCATTCAGGCACTTAGGGGTCCAAACAGGCTCTCAGGGTTCAGGAAATTCCTCCCTGGTTTCTAGGTCTTTTGCCCACTCCTAAGGCTCTCATATCCTCCCAATGTGTCCACGATTAAACCCAAAGATACCTCAATTCAGTCAATTAATTTACTCTAAATTTTCATGCGTTAAGCCCATGTATCGCGATAGGTCGGGTCGAGGTGTCACGATAGCTCGTGAGGTGTCGCGATAGCTCCCAAGTGTCGCGATAGGTCATGAGGTGTCGCGATAGCTCGTGAGGTGTCACGATACTCCCAAGTGTCGCGATAGGTCGTGAGGTGTCACGATAGGTCGTGAGGTGTCGCGATACTCCCAAGTGTCGCGATAGCTCGTGAGGTGTCGCGATAGGTCGTGAGGTGTCGCGATAGGTCATGAGGTGTCGCGATACTCCGAGGTGTCGCAATAGGTCGTGAGGTGTTGCGATAGCTCGTGAGGTGTCGCGATACTCCGAGGTGTCGCGATACGTCGTGAGGTGTCGCGATACTCCCAAGTGTCGCGATAGGTCGTGAGTGTCGCGATATCTCGAGGTGTCGCGATAGCTCGGGATATGGTGAATTTTTCAGTTCTGTCTAGTGATCCTAGGAGCTCTCAGCCTGCGCAGTGTCGTGGTGCACTCAGAATTGTGATTGGGTGAAGTTTTCGAGGTGTCCCGATAGCTCGAGCTTGATGCCTCGGGACCTGTGCAGAGGAAATCCGTACCTGCTGAGCTTGCTGGAGATGATGATGAAGCTGAAGCCTGCAAGAAACATGCAAAAACACACAAAAACAAGCACACACACTCGCTCTCTCTCAAACTCGCACACAACAAATGAGGGGAATGACAAGGAAGAGGGAATATGTAGTGGAGAAGGAGGTGGAGGTGGAGATGGAGAAGGAGGTGAAGATGGAGATGGAGATGGAGAAAAATCAGAAATTTACCGACTACTTACCATTCCAACGCGTCCTCTCTACGTCTTACCATCACACGCTCGTCCTCAAAGCTCGAATCCCCGGCAACGGCGCCAAAATTTGGTGTAGCTCAGTGATGAGTAGCACCTCCTTTAATGTCAATCCGGGAAGACATGAGGATGGTATGAAGACCTCGAGCAAGTGAAGGCACAAATGTGTGAGTGAGAAGCACACTAACATGCACACACATACACACACACGCGCACACACGGCAAGAACAAAGAGAGTAAGACAATGGAATCACTTCTATTGCAACAAAGTTCTCATACAAGGTCAAAACTACAAGAAGCTCCCCAAAAATGAGCTCTCTAGCTCTATTTATAGTTTTTGCCTAGCTTTGGCCCTGTCCAGACCTAGTGCTCGGCCTAGTTAAAAATTAGGTTCCAGGGTTTATTTGAGGGCTCAAATGAGATCTAAAAAATATGAAAATTGGCAGGCAACTACTTCTAAGGCTCCTCAAGCTCGAGGATTCCTCGGCTTGTACAAAATGGAGCTACAAAAAGGTGAAAATGGTATTTACAGGGGTTTTTAGTGATGAGAATCACTTTAAAATGATGTAAGGGTTTTGAAAAAAATGAAGGGTTGCCTTAGTGCTAGATCTGCATGTGTGTCCGTACTTGCTTCTTCCCGTATACTGTCAACAGGTGGCTATGGTTCAAATAGAGGCAGATACAATGGAGGCTACAACAACAACAACAACAACAACAACAACTACTACTACAACAACAATTACAACAACAACAACTATCAAAGTGGCCATAGAGGAAGAAGAGATTACAATAACTATGGAGAGGACCAAAGTCAAGAAGATTCATTATTGATTATGAATCTATCAGTGAAGAAGGGTAAGGATGATGATCACATATTTTACATTGATTCGGGATGCTCAAACCATGTAGCATGAAATGTGGCTTTACTTTCTGAATTCCAAGATCCTCATAACAAGCATGAAGTGCAGACAGGAGATGACACAAAGCACTTAGTGGAGAAGATAGGTAATGTGAAGACATCAGATGGGAATATGAACCTCTTAAGCAAAGTCTTGTATGTCCCTACAATTACCAAAAATATAATAAGTGTTGGACAGATTGTTGAAAAAGGATTGTAGGTTAGATTCAACCGATTTGGAGCATATGTTGAAGACCCAAGGCAAGGCTTTCGAAGGATTGCCAAAACAGAAAAGACAAGAAGGCTCTTCACTTTTGAGGTGGAAGATACAAAGAATATAGATTTGTTTAGCTATGGATCTCAAACTCTAACAGAGTTGGAGATATGGCACAAAAGGCTTGCTCACATTGGTGAGAGGACACTCAAACAAATTTGCAGGGACCAAAGTGTACTTGGTTTGCCTAATATCACAAGGCAACACATGATTTATAAGTGTGAAGCTTGTCAACTCGGCAAGGCTCATAGACAACCTTTCAATAAGAAAGGATATATGTATCAAAATCCTTTGGATCTAGTGCACACGGATGTGTGGGGTCCAAGACAACCATCTATATCAGGCTCAAGATATTATGTGTCTTTCATAGATGATTGTAGCAGGTGGACCATTCTCTTTTTCATGAAGCACAAAGATGAAGTGTTTAATTGCTTTAAGAAGTATATTGCTCTTGTTGGTAGGAGTTTGAAAAGACTCAGATCAGATGGTGGAGGAGAATACTTCTCTTCTGAATTTGATGCCTTCTTGCATGAAAGAGGCATTAAAAGGGAAGTCACTACAAGGTATACACCCGAACTCAATGGTATAGCAGAGAGGAGGAACAGAGCTATTGTCGAAGCTGCAAGGTCCATGCTGAACAAAAAGGGATTTCCAAACTACCTATGGGAAGAGGATCTGTGTACAACCACATATCTCATAAATAAACTTCCATCTAAGTCACTAGATGGAGCAACTCCATATGAAGTGTGGAATGGAAGAAGACCTAGTCTAGAGCATTGTAAAATCTTTGGATGCTTAGCCTATGCTCACATTCCTTCTCAAGTAAGAGGGAAATTGGATCCCAAGGCAGAGAAGTGCATATTTATTGGTTATGACCAAAACCAAAAAGGATATAGATTGTACAATCCAACCAATAAAGGGTTTTCTGTGAGTAGAGATGTAATTTTTGATGAAAACAAATCATGGTTTGATGATGACAGGAAAGTGAAGCTGCCATATGACTTGGATGAAGATTTTCCATCACTTCAACCAAAGGAGCCAAAGCAGATTGAAGAAAGTGATTCGGAGATTGACCTAGAAGACTTGGAAAGACTAAAGCTATGGAAGAACAAAGGTAAAGCAAAGATGCAGGATGCTACATATGGACCCAAGAGCTCACATCAACCACTTAGAAGGTCTTCAAGGGAGAAGAAGAAACCTGAGAGGTTTGGTTATGATACTTCTTTGGTCACCAAGCACTCAATCTACATTGCAAGGGATTCAACCAATGAAGAACCTACCACATTGGAAGAAGCACAAAGTAAGAAAGCTTGGAGAGATGCAATGGATGAAGAAATGGAAGCCTTGAAGGAAAATGACACTTGGGAGCTTGTACCTAACAATCCATCTATGAAGGTAATTGGATCTCGATGGATATACAAAATCAAGAGGAATCCAGATGGAAGTATAAATAGACACAAAGCAAGGTTAGTTGCTAAAGGGTTTGCTCAAACCCATGGTATTGATTATGAGGAGACTTTCTCTCCTATTGCAAAAATGCCTACGATTAGGGTTCTCATTAGTCTTGCTGCTTCTAGAAATTGGAAGCTCTATCAACTTGATGTAAAGAATGCTTTCTTGAATGGATCGATTTCTGAGGAAGTGTATATGGCACAACCTCCTGGATATGAGGATGCACATCATCCTAACTATGTCTGCAAACTAAAGAAAGCTTTGTATGGATTGAAGCAAGCTCCAAGAGCTTGGAATTTCAGATTGGTGACTTACTTGTAGGACCAAGGATTCAAAGCTAGCAAGGCAGATACCTCTTTGTTCATAAAGAGGAATGGATCTGAAGTGATCTATTTATGTGTGTATGTTGATGATATTATTATCACAGGCAATGATCTTGAAGGAATCAAACAGGTAAAGACTCAAATGAAGGAGGATTTCAAAATAAGTGACCTCGCACCACTCACTTATTTTCTTGGATTGGAGTTAATCTACACAGATTCATGTATATACATCACACAAAGGAAGTATGTGCATGACATGCTCGTCAAGTTCAAGATGGAAAATACCAATTGTGCAGGTACACCTATGGAGCAAAATCATAAGCTTAGTGCTTATGAAGGAGAGCAAATTGAAGACATCACAAGATATCAAAGCTTGGTTGGAAGTTTGAATTATGCAACTCTCACAAGGGTGGATATATGCTATAGTGTTAGCATATTGAGTCAGTTTATGCATAAGCCGAGAAGACCACATATGGAAGCGGCCAAGAGAGTCCTAAAGTACCTAAAGGCGACCATGAATGAACGTTTGTTTTATTCATTTACTTCAGATATTGAGCTAAAGGTCTACTAAGATGCAGATTGGTCCGGATCTAGAGATGATAGAAGAAGCACATCTAGGTATATATCATTTGCAGGTTCAAAAATCATTTCTTGGTCATTGAAGAAGCAACCAACCGTGGCATTATCTTCTACCAAAGCCGAATATAGAGGTTTGGCTAGTGCAACTCAAGAAATCATGTTGTTAAAGTTGTTGTACATAGATCTTGGACTTCATTCTTCAACACCTCACATTTTTGGTGACAACACAAGCTCACTACATCTAGCAGCTAATCCGGTATACCATGCTAGAACCAAGCATATTCAAGTCCACTACCATTATGTAAGGGAGAAGCTAATGAGCAAGGATATTCAACTATCCTATGTCTCTACAGATATGCAATGTGCATACATGTTGACTAAAGCTCTTGATGGTACAAAGTTAAGTAGATTCAAGTTGATGATTGGCTTGCAGGAAATCAAGGACAATTGAAGACTTATTTGGAGGCCAAGCATGTTAGGCTTGAGGGGGAGCTGTTGGTGCATTCTAAGCAAGCCTACATGCTTGATATGCTTGATATTATCTTCATTTGTAAGTCACATGTGTAGTCATGTGAACACCTCTTGTAAAAGAGTACATTTTATCTCTTGTAATTGGAAAAAGGAAAAAGGAAAGGGATGGCTTACCTCATCCATGATGTAAAAGCAAATTCGTGGCTCTAACTACCTAAACCAAGAATTTTTGACCTGAGGGAATATCTCCTAACTTTGGGGATCACTTTAAGGTGGAGCCATTCGAATTCGAATTCAAAACTCCTCCAAGAATAGCTATAAAAAGAGCAAGAAGGAAGAGGTGATCAGCAAGCCTTGTACGTGACCACTTCATGTCATTTTGTAGAGATTGAAGAGCTTACTCCATAGCTCTATCATTCTACTCCCATTGTGCAAAGATTCATTGCCAATGTAGTTGTAATCATATGTGAATCTATACATTTATCATTATCTACTTCTCTGTTTTGTTCTCTGTTATACTCACTCAGAGTAGTAACTTCAGAAGGTCATATCTCAAGTTCTACGCAACCTTTTTTTCGTGTTTTAACATGGGTTGGATAGCTCTTACTACCTTCTTTCTGCATATAAATTTTCATGGTCATTGGATTTACAGTGTTGGAGATATCTGCATTTTACTGCTCACTAGTCTATCTCTGTAGAGCCCCGAGAATGGTGGGCATGTTCCAGAAATTGATGAATCTTGTTCTCAATGCTCAGTCCATCATTTAAAGTATTTTAACTTGGATTGGGAAGCTTGCTAAGTCTATTTGATATGCCCAAAAGGAATTTATCTAATTCCTACCAGGTTGAGAGCACTGTTCATTTTTTCCAACAGGTGTATGTCCAAAAATAACAAGTTTTTGGGAGCTAGTCATCTTGCAACATGTCTGTCTTGACTTAAACTTTTGGGATACATGTTCCAAAGTACTTGGCTGATATTTTGGTGGATTTAGGAAGCTCAAAGGGTCTACTAATCAACTCTGAAGTCTCAGCTGGCTGGTGTTAAGCTGGTTGTAGCAGCACCTACTCATCTTTGGATTGCATCCACCATCTCTCTTCACAAAGACTTGTTCACTCAATATGAGTCATTTCAGTTAGCCTTGAAAGGGAAAAGCCTTGCATGGTTTCAACCATTAAATAGAGACAACTATTGAGAAATATCACAAATGATGGAACCATTTATCACTGAGTTGTCCAAGACTAGGATTAGACATAACACCTCATCTTTAATCTAGAGCTTCAAGCAGACCCCCCAAGAGATTGTGAGACTAGCAAGATGAAGATATAAGGAGTACATAGAGAGATGTTTGACCCCATAACTATCAACTCACGCTAAACAAGTATCATTGTTTTTGGATGGACTTTTGAGTGGAAAACTTAGATCATATGTGTACATGAAAGAGACAACCATCCTTGATCAATGTGTTATAATGTGCATCAACATTGAGGATAACCTAAGAGAAGAATTGGAATTTTTAAAACTCTAGAGTGGTTCAAAATACTCCACTAGCACCACGTCCTCATCATCAATGGAAGAACTAGCGAAGTTAGTCACTCAAAAACTAGCAGGAGACCTTCAGAATAGGCAAAATCAGATGGTGATGACAATCAAATATTGATCTCTTGTAGAGGTAATCACATCGCCAATGCATGTCCCATGCAACCCTAGAATGCACTAGCTCCATGCTCATAGTAGGACATTATAGAGAGGAAGTATACCAACCATATAGCACAAGATTGTCCATACAACAAGAAACCAGTTAGGAAAGACTATCAAAAGCCATATAGGTATCAACCTCAATACCAGCCTCAACGGTATTACAAGAATCACCACCCCCACTAATAGCGTTATCAGGCTCAACCTAGGACACGACCTATTTTAGGACAACAACAACAACCCGCTATAAATATGATCTCGTTTAAGTATGTGGTAGTGAAAGAGAATCAACATAGGGCCTTAATACCAATGTTTCCTGTGATCACATAAAACCGTCTAAACACGAATATCTTTGACTCTTCACATGATGATAATGTACTTGCATATAGCAAAGAGTTACCAGAGCACCTAGAGACCTACCAATATGAAGCCCCTCCACATGAATATAGTTGGGAACCTGATTATGCTAATGTAATGTATGCGTATCAATGTAATGTATGTGAATCCTAACCCTAGACCTCAAACAAAGCAAGTAAGGGGACAAGATCCTAGAGGACCATGTTTTACATGTCAAGGAGATCATTTTGTACGAGAATATCCACACCCTCCACATGCATGACAAACTCAATCTATCATGACTCAAGGTTGTCTTCTAATCATGGCAAGGAACATCTCACCCATGATTTCCATAAGAACACAACTAATGCACCAAAAGTCCCCTCGATTGACTTAGTGGGCATAGTGCAAAGTCCTTATGGAATCCCAACTTGCTTAGTTCCAATCCAATCAATTAATCAAGTTCAAGCTTGCAAAAAGCCAAGCAAGTGGAGCAAGAAAAGGAATTGGATTCTAGTGAAACTAGACAACCTAGTAAAAACAAAGCTAGAGCATGGAAAGACACTAAAGAAAGAATGTAACAAAAGTGGACAAAGAAACTAGCTGAAATAGAGGGTGCCTTAAGGAAACCAAAGCCAAAATCATGGATCTAAAATCTCAAACTCACTCACATGTCACCCCACCCCCTCAAATTTGAACATCTACACCATCCATACATAAGCGAGGTTGAGCCCTAGGAGACCCCATTCCAAAAGAGCTAGATATGATGTTCAAAGCATATGAGGTGAATGTTAAGGAAGGACCGAATGTAGCTAAACTAGAAAAATGTTATCCAATAGTGGATCTCAAAGTTGAGAGGATGAAGCTATGCATCAAAATGGTAGAATTAGCAAGCTATTTTTGAGGTAGTTAACTCTTCAACCAGACCAACGCATTTAAACTAAACTTGCATTTTCAAGGACTACTAGAATAATTAGAGCAAGCCACAACCAAGATAGAGAACTTGGCACCTCAAAAATCTCATTCCATTGGAAGTGAGAAAAGAGGCTTGTTTCCAAGGGAAACTTACATTCCTAACTCCATAGAGTCTTGAATACCTCCTTCCATTACCAAGTACTCTCAAGAGTTCTTGTGGGACAAGAAGAGAAGTGGGCCAATGAGCAAGGGAATTACCCCTTGATTCAAGAGATCGATGATCTATAGGATCAATTTCCCCAAGACATTCCATCCCTATACATAGATGATTTAGACAGAGTCAAAAGAAAGATTAGATTTTGAATCTAACTCTCTACAAGAGTTACCACATTTCACGAGCTCATGGGAATCCACTCTCTTCAAGTAAGGGCCCACATAGTACTAGAAAGAAAAAAGAAATGAATCATACCAACGAATACAAGGGATAGCTAAGTAGGACACAAGGAGGATCAAATTCATTACGCCATGTGGATGCTTATTGATTTTGGCCTAACCAATGGCCCTGCAACATTCCAAAGGTTTATGAACTATGTTTCCCAACCATTCTTTGGATGACAAATAAGGGTGTACATGGATGAACTCTTGAAATATAGTACTAGTTATATGCATTGTCAAAAGGTTGAAGAAGGCTTAAAAAGACTATATGAGCTTGGAGGTCAATTAAACCTAGAAAGACATAGATTTTCTTGGACATTTTATACCAGAAGGGGGATTTAAATTGATCCATTCAAAGTGGAAACCTTATTGTCTTTACTTCCTCCAATGACAACAAAGAAAACCCATACTGTCATACAAAAGTATGCTACATGTCACGATTCATCCATCTTCTATACAAAGTAATATCTTTATTGCAAAAGCTTGCAGAAGATAGTGTTTTTTGATGGGATGATATGCATAGTGAATTATTTGAGGAGATTAAAAGAATACTTAGCACTTTACCTACATTGATGCCCCCAATTATGAGAGAGAGAGACCTTCTATGTGTGTCCAGGAATAAGTGCACAAGCAATAGTTGTACTCTAAAAGGATCCAAAACTATCTCACATACAACCTATGTACTTTGCAAGAAAGTTAATGAAAGAGAGTGAGAAGAAATCCACAGATGCAAAGAAACTCATGTATGCACTCATGTTTGGAGTAAGGAAGTTTAGCTCTTACCTTCTTGTTAAACATTTAATTGCTCTTACAATAGATTATGCATTCCCATATGTGGCACAGCATACAAGTATCCCATGTAGAATAGATAAAAGGTTTCTTGACTTCAAGAGTATGGCTATAATTTGTAGAAATATTAACATACAAGAGAAAAACTTGTAGAAATATTAACATACAAGAAATGGGAGAGGAAAATATCCAATAAGAGGAACAAGGGAACAAGCTTGCATGAAGAAAACAGTAAAGATGCACAGACTATATTTTTTTGATGGTGCATGTAAGAAGACGATCGATAAAGCAACGGGAGAGTTTCCAATCTATGATCAAAGTAAGGAGATCATCTTCAAGAAAGTTCTAAGTCTTTCTAAAGCTCATTCAAATAACGAAGTAGAATATTGAAAACTATGTGAGTCTTTGCATGAATTTGCTCAACATGATGTCAAGGGGTTGATTATAGAGGGAGACTCAATCTTGATCATGATTAAGCGATTGCAAATGTTTGGTCTTGCAAAAGCCCAAATTTGTTTGAATGGTTGAAATAGGTAGGATCATTATTAAAAAAATTTGATAACATTCAAATAAATCACATACCAAGAAGCCAAAACAAGGAATCCTATTCATTAGCCGATGAGCAATTTGATGGTATCATACAAATCATGAAGTTGAGGGACAAAAAAAATTTAGGCCAAGAAGGGTAGCTTACAACTAGAGAGGCATCAAAGCATCTTAATAAAGTACAAATGCATAGATTAGTAAAGAAGGCTCTACAATACCAACTCATAGGCAAATGATCATATCCTTAGAGGGTTTCCCTCATCAGATGAAATAAAGAGAATTTTGGAATCTTTTGATGACCATGCATTTGAATAGCAAAAAGGTAGTTCAAGAAGGGCATACATGGCCGACTGTGCATATTATAGGGAATAAGTAGCTTATGTATGAAACAAGGACACAGGTTATCTCGTATGGGTCATTTGAGAACTGGGAAATCTATGCAATTCGACCCCTAATAGGCACAAGCTCCGGGGACGAGTACAAGATAACAGCAATGGATTACATGACTAGGTAGGTAGAAAGAGCTAGCACAAAAAGGAACATAGAAAAAGATATTGGAAAGTTCATTTATGATTTCATATGGTGTAGATTTGAAATAGCTTTAGAGATAGTGTCTGATCATGTTCTACGTATTAAATCATATGTATTAAATGATCTATTAAGTAGATTAAACATAAAGCATAGCTTCTCCACACCTTATTATCATGGATGTTGAAAATACCAATGTGATTCTTTGTAAAATCATTAAGATATTTCACATCCTTCAGCGCATCCTCAGGATTCACCCTATTTATGGGCATACTGCACATCTTTCAGTGCATCCTTAGGATTCACTCCTTTTCATTTAGTGTAATGATAAGAAGCCTTATTACAAATGAGGTGGAAATCCAAAGCCTTCACCTATTTCTTAAGTAAAGCAAGAATCTTTGTTAAATCATTGGTAAGCAGGTAAAGAATAATCTTAATGAATGGGATTAACAACTCATTGTATCCCTATAGGCATATTGTACATCCTTCAAGGCATCCTTAGGATTCACTCCTTTCCATTTATTTTATGGGGAAGAAGCCTTTTTACCAATAGAAGTGGAAATCCCAAGCCTCCATCTACTAGAGCATGAATAGAGAGCTTGCAATAGAACATTACATCAATCATGCAAAGAAAAGGACTAAGGAATTCAACAAATAGATAAAGAATAAAGGGTTAACAAAAGGAAATATTGTTCTAAGGTTTGATAATTGTTTTGATAAAAAGAATGATACAAAGTTTCAAACACGATGGGAAGGAATGTTTTTTATCAAGACAAACTTCAAGAATGGAATCTATCAACTTTTGGATCTATTAGGGGAGGTGCACAAAACCAAGTTCAATGGTGGATGGTGAAGAAATACTGGAAGAGGATAAAAGACATCAAAGAACAAAAAGATCAATCAAAGGAGAAGGATATACCACTCATTCTATAAGAAAATGACCTACCTTGGAACATCAAAAAGCTATTTGAAAGCTAGAGACATGAACACCTCTAGTCAGGTTGAGAACTAAAGTATGAGTGAACATTTTTTGAAACCCCTTTAATAACACTTTTGTTGATATATTTAAGTAGTGATGTGCATGAATGCAGCACGACCATCGAGGTTGTTTTCCCCCAACTTGTATATACGCCTATGACCCTAATAGGTCCCTCATCTTTGTACATGCTCTTGGTAATACATTCAATATTGTGTGTTGTGCCCCAAGCTTCTTCTTCCTTGTGCTATTCGTGCGCTTCCAAAGACCTCAAACTCCAATAATTGGTACCAGAGAAGATCACCACTTCATCTAGGGCATCATCAACACCCCTCCGGTCACAGAGTCAAAATCACACAAAATTTGGTGAGCATACTAAGAGCAATTAGCAGTTCAACTCAGCTTTGTTGTGTAGTGTTGAAATCACGATCTGAGCTCGTTTTGGCCTCTAAATGCACTATCATAGTGCCCGTGTAGGAAATTTCATCTTTTTGTGCCAAAGATATATATAAATTTTAGTTCACTAGTATAAGCACTTAAAGTCTGCTACAGGTTAGCAGAAATTGATGGGGTACTTTTGTTCAACTTTTTGAGATACAATAATTTTTCTTCATCAAGGTATTTTAGTTAGTGACCATGACTAAAAGCAGTGATGTATTCCATATTTTGGTTGTTGAGAATAAGTTGGATGGTACCAATTATCCATTATGGGATTATATGATGTGTCATTGATTGGTTGCAAAAGGACTGTGGAATATTGTGTAGGGTGCTAAAAAACATCCTATTACACTTGCAAATATAGTTGTTGAAGGTGATGCAGATGGCATTGAAGATGGTGATATTCTTTAGGTTCCCATTCGTGCTATAGTTCTTGTTGCACCTGCTTCAAAGCGACTTTGTTGGGATGGCAGAGATGCTCATGCACATGCATTGATAGCCTTGTCTCTCAAATGTGTCATTATTCCTCACATTTGCTCCTATAGAATTGCAAAGGATGCTTGGGATACACTTACCACTTTATACCAGTCAAGGAATGAGGCTCATGTTGCTTACCTCCAAAAGCAGTTGGAGAGTGAGCACATGAATGAAGGAGATTCCATGGAAAATGTTTTGAGAAAAATCAAAGATTTGAAGGAGCAATTGATTTCTATTGATGAAGTATTTCTTGATAGTTCACTCTTCGATTGATGATGAAAGGCAATCCAAATGCCTTAATGTTTGAGGATTTAGTCTCTGTTCTACTGCAAGAAGATCAATATAGGGAGAATAGGTCCATTATGTATGTTGGAGATCAAGCTTTCATGGCTAGTCAGAAGGACAAAGGTAAATTGAGCTCTTCTACTAGTAAGCAGGAAATCTGTTGATTCTGCATAATCAAAGAAGGATGACAAAGACGAGAAGAAAATAGAAAGTAGAAATTGTTTTGCAAATATTGGAAAGGAAATGATTATCTCATAAAGAGTTGTCCAAAACTAGTTGCAAAAGAGGAAAAGAAGAAAGAGGTTGGAATGGTTGTTGCAGAGGTCTCTTCACCCAAAAAAGAGTCTACTAGTCTTGTACAGAATGAAGAATGGGCATTTACTACTATTTGCAATTATGGCCCATCTTATCATGAATAGTGTATGTTTGGAGTAGGCTCAGATGTTTGGTATTTTGATAGTGGGGCAACCAAACATATTACCTTGTAGCATAGTTTCCTCACTTCATTTGAGTGTGCCTCTACAGGGAATATTGTCACATGTGCCAACAACTCCTCTTATCTTATCATGGGAGTTGGTAAGATCATTCCGTCTACTACTGATGGTAGTTCTCTTACATTGTTAGATGCTTCATTTGTGCTTTGGATCAAGAAAAATTCATTATCACTTTTGGCATTAGCCAAGATTGGTTTGGTTGTGAAATTTGTTGATGATAGACGTAGAGTTCATGATCTGTCAAATGGAAACATCCTTATTGCTTCTGGCATTTTATGTCATGGGTTGTACAAGCTCATAGATTATGAAAAATCTATGAATGATTTAGCAGTGTAGTTCAAGATTCTCAGGCTATGTTAGATGCAAAGCTTTGGCATGCATGCTTTGGTGATCTTAATCTTGCTACTTTGCTACACTTGCAAAAATTTGAAATGGTGTGCTCTCTACCCAAACTTGAGGCACCTAGTAAAGATGTATGGGAAGGCTATATTTTGGGAAAAGTGTAGCATTTTTGCTTTCCAAAAGATGGTTCAGTATAAACTACTTAGAAATTGCAGCTTGTTCACAATGATGTTTGTGGTCCTATGCAAACACCTTCTTTCTGAAACTATCTTTACTTCGTGACTTTCATTGAGGATTTTTCCAGACATGCATGTGTATATCCATTGAAAGCAAAGTTCAACGTGTTTATATGCTTCAAACTCTTTCTAGTTCTGGCTAAAAATCCATCAGCATGTAAACTGGGCACCCTTCATTATGATCGGAGGGGATATATGCCTCCTAATTTTAATGCATTTCTAGTTGAACATGGAATAAAACATCAGTGTATAGTGTTGTATACACCTCAATAGAATGGAGTTCCTGAAAGGAAGAACAACTCACTTATGGAGATGGTGAGGTGTATGGTCAAGAGTCAAGCTTTACCATAGTTTTTGGATTGAGGCTTTTATGTGTGTAGCATATGTACTTAATAGGTATCCCACTAAAGCATTGTAGTCTATCACTCCATATGAGGCTTGGCATAGTTGCAAGCCATCTATTGCTCACCTACGTGGCTTTGGTTGCTTGGCATATGCATTAGCGCCTGAAAAACAATGCAGGAAATTGGATGATAAAGTAGTGATATGTATTTTTATTGGGTACAATTCTAAAAGCAAAGGCTATCATTTGTATCATCCACATACTAAATTCATTTTAGTTACTCATGATGTTGTTTTTGTAGAAGATGCAATTCAGCTATTACTTTCATGTATGAAGGAGACATCATTTAGCTTCAAAGATGTGTACAACACTTTTCTGCCTCTTTTTATAGTTGGAGAGTCTAGTGCTAGTCCAAATGAGGAAATTTCTCAACCTTTATAGGTTTTACGTGATGATGTAAATCATTCCATTTCTGATGCATATTTACATGAGCACTTGTTGATGAGAGAACTGATATAGAGGAGGAAAAGACTATGCCTTAATAGCTAGTGTAGACTTTGCGAGATAGCAAAATAGATGCATGTCTATCATATCGTACTCGTTCAAGTTCTCATAGTGCCTCTTTTGCATCAGATTGCTATGCTATGGCTGCCTCTAGTCTCTATAATGAGAATGAGCCTCTTTTATTTGATGAAGCACAAAATTGTGAAAATTGGATGGCTGTTATGCAATCAGAATATGATGCTATTATGAGAAATGGTACCTGGTCTATGTGACTTGCCTCCCAGCAAGAAGGCCATTGGTACTAAGGGTATACACGTTGAAACATAAGCCTGATGGAATAGTTGACAAGTATAAGGCTATGCTTGTTGGACAAGGTTATGCTCAAGAAAGATGCATTGAATTTGATGAGATCTTTGCTCCTACATGCCAAAGGACTATTGTTTGTAGTATTTGTGCACTTGCAACTCATCATGGTTGGAATGTACATCAGTTGGACATTAAAATTATATTTCTAAATGGTGACTTGCTGAAGAATTGTATGTTTTTCAGCCCCATGGTTTTCTGTAGAAAGGGCATGAAAACAAAGTGTGCAGGTTGAAAAAGGCATTATATGGTTTGAAGCAAGCACATGGATGAAAAGATACATGCCTACCTAATTGCACATGGTTTTGAGAACAGTCCAACTTACAGAACCTTATATGTTAAGCATACAAATGATGTGCTTCTAATCATTGTGGTCTATGTTGATAACATGCTACTCAATATTCCTCATGAGAAGCATATTGCTGATTTTAAGGTTGATTTGCATGCCTCATCTAAGATGTCAAATTTTGGGCATTTGCACCAATGGTTTATTTGGGCATTCAGTTTATGCAAGTTGATTATAGAATAGCTTTGTGTCAAACAAAATATATCGATACATTATTGCAATGTTTTGGCCTTGAAGATTCCAAACCTATTGCCACTCCTATGGAAATAGGTTTATGGTTGAGTCTTTATGATGTTGGAGATGTACTTGATGTTGTTCTCTATTAGTAGGTCGTTGGATCCTTGATTTACTTATGCATTACTTGGCTAGATATTCAGTTTGATGTCTCACAGATGAGCAAGTTTATGCATTGCCTAGGTGTCAACCATTGGCAGGCGGTTGAGTGCATCTTTCTCTACTTGAGTGGTACTCGGGTACTTGGATTTTTTTTATCCTAGGTGGGGATCACTATTGCTAGATTTACATGCTTTTTCTCACTCTAATTGGGCTAGTTGCTATGACACTCGTGCGTCCACCAATGGTTTTTGATTCATGCTTGGTATCTCATGCACATCTTGGTTGCACAAGAAGTAGCCTACTATGGCCACTTCTAGTTGTGAAGTGAAGTATAGGGCAGCTTTCATAGGGACTGTTGAGTGTGTGGCTCAAACGCCTTATGCCTGATTTGGTTGTTGGTCAGCTTTTTACCACCGCCATCTTCAGTGATAGTCAAAGTGCATTGGCAGTTGGGAGGAACTCCGTGTTCCATGCTCGCAGTGTTGGAACAACAAGCTTTCATTATGCTTGAGGTGGACATGATCTTCATCAAACTCATCATTGGAGTGATGCCACATATACTCCTTATAGAATTTTATTTGCATTCATTTGTTGTATTGAGAGTTTGATCATAGTATCACCCTCTTATGTAAGCTGCAAAGCATTTGACTTTGTAAAAGGGAAAAGTAAAAGGCCTAGAAGCCACGAGTTAGAAGTGGTTGGGATTTATTCTCAATCAATCAATCCAAAGGTAGATGTGATTTCAAATTTCCCTTTTCCTAGATTGTAGGAAACAATTCCAATCAATCTAAACTTAGAAATCTGCCTAATTTCCAATTCAAATCCTTATTCATGGTCATGTACTCAAGAGTCTATATACAGAATCCACAATATTTGAACACTAAGTAGCATGATGATTTGAAGCAATACATATACGTCTTGCTCATGGCTTGGTGCCACTTCAGTTTACTGCTCCTTCTTCCTCAAAGTTACTCAACTTTCAGAGAGTGTTTCTTTCTTTATAGAGGTCTAAACCTAGTGATTAATGTCTCATTGGAAACATATTAGTGTCTAGTTTATGCATACAAACTTTGGGTTAATTTGATTCACTAGGTCCAGAGATATTGAAGATTTTCAGTCTTGGGGTCATTCTCTACAACTCCCAAAAATTTCTAGATGACACCAGTTCAGTGTTAAGGTGATTGCTCCTTATACAGTTCATATAAATTAGGGCTTTTATGCATTATAGAAAGACAAACCTATGTATGACATCCCCTTAAGATGAATTTTTCCAATTTTTACTCTGTTGGCTGCTCTCAGTGTTTGAAGTCACAACTTCTGTCCATATTTAGAAGTTTTTTGTGAGCTAGTGATGGGGCAAGTTATTTGTTTTGCATCAACTTGTTCTTGTTGATATTCCAAAGTACCTATTGGCTTTTATTGTACTAATCACAAGGTTCCAAGTTCTACTTTACATATCCAAAGAGCTAGGGTGGGTCCTATGCTAGTTTTCTGGACCAACTTCACCACTTGAAAACTCATCTTTGTAAGCCTCTCCAAGGTTCTCCAACTTCTTAAACTGGTATCAGAGAAACTTCAACATGGGAGATGGCTTTTCATCGATGATTGAGAGGCTTGAAAAACACAATTATGCTGCTTGGAAAATAAGAATGGAGGCTTATTTGCAAGGAAGAAACCTACATGGGATTGTATGAGGTGATGAAGCTATGCCTATTCCAAGATCCAAGGGAGGACCTACTCAAGAGGAAATAGATAGGCTCACACTTTGGTGTGCAAGTGATGCTCAAGCAAGTCATACATACTCAGCTCTATCTTTGTTTTTCTATTACCACATATTAGAGGATGCAAGACATCTCAAGAGACTTGGGATGCCCTAGAGACTTTCTTTTTTGCTAGTAAAAAGGCAAGGAAGAACCATCTTTGGAATGAGTTCAACCAAATGAAGAATAGTCCAAAACAAACCATCACCGAGTCTGTTACAAAGGTCAAGGAGGTTGTTGATGAATTGACATCCATTGGATTTCTGATTGAAGAAGCCATCATGAGGAAATTCTCAATGGGGTTAGAGGTGACAAGCAATGGCAATCTTTCACCATAGCCTATTATCTCATCATGGATGTGAAAACTCCAGACTTCAACATCTTTCTTGGACAACGCTTCAATCAAGAGGCCAACAATATCATAAAGGAAGGTAACTCCTATCATGGTAATTCAACTAGTGCTCTATATGCAGATAAGAAGGACAAGAAGCTAAAAGGCAAGAAGAAGGAAGAAGATGAAGAGGAGACTTCCCAAGCCAACTTTGCAGGCAAGGGCAAGTGGAAAGGGAAGAAGAAAGGACCAAATCATGACAAGAACAAGGGCCATAATGTTCAACCTTGTGCCATTTGTGATAAGACCAACCACACAACTCTCAATTGCTAGTTCAATGGGAAGACCCAGAAAGGAAGCAGAAGAGGTGGATATGGCAGCAATAGAGGAAGAGGTGGACAAAACTTCAACAATAACAATAGAGGCCATAACACAAGGGCCTACCACAATTATTTCAAAGATCAACAACATGAAGACTCATTGCTCTTGAGTAATCTAAGCCACAAGGAAGGTAAAGAGGATGATTGTTTATTCTACATAGACTCAAGATGTTCAAATCATGTTGTAGGCAACATAGCTCTCTTATCTAATTTGGAATGTCCAAAGCATACCCATGAAGTTCAAAGAGGGGATGATACAAAGCATAGTCTGGAGAAGATTGGTAATGTCAAAGCTTCCAATGGTAGGACAAATATAGCAAGCCATTACATAGAACCTAATAAGTGTAGGCCAAATAGTTGAAAAAGGCATGCAAGTAAGGTTCACCCAACATGGAGCTTTTATGGAAGATCCATGTCAAGGCTTCAAGAACATAGTCAGAGATGAAAAGCATGGTATGCTCTTTACTTTTGAAGTAGGAGAAATAAAAAATAGAGCTCTATTCAACTTTGGGTCTCAAACCCTAAGTGAGCTTGAACTGTGGCGTAAGGGGCTAGCTCATGTGAATGAAAGAACCTTGAAAGATATATGCAGGGATCGAAGTGTTCTTGGACCACCAAACATATCAAAGCAACATATGATCAATAGATGTGATGCATGTCAGATTGGGAAGGCACAAAGACAACCATTCAACCACAAAGGCTACATCCACAATAACTTATTGGACTTAGTACATACAAATGTATGGGTGCCAAGCCAAGAACCTTCATTGGCAAGATCAATGTATTATGTCTCATTTATTGATGACCATAGTATATGGACTATTCTAAACTTTATCAAAAGTAATAATGAAGTGTTTGATTGCTTCAAAAAGTATCTAGCACATGTGGAGAATCATAGAAGTAGATCACTAAAGAAGCTTAGATCTGATGGAGGGGGAGAATACATCTCCAAAGAGTTTGATGAGTTCTTGCAGGATAAAGGTATCAAAAGGGAAGTCACTCCTGGGTACTCTTCTCAACTAAATGGAATTGCAGAGAGAGGAAATAAGACATTGGTTGGATCCGCCAGAACAATGCTTGAAGAGAAGAGGTTGCCACATTATCTATGGGCAGAGGCTATTTCAATTGTTGTGTACCTTGTCAATACACTACCATCCAGATCACTTCAAGGTATGACTCCTTATGAAACATGGTATGTAAGAAAACCTAGTCTTGGACATTGCAAGGTGTTTTGTTGTTTAGTTTATGTTCATGTACCATCACAAATAAGAGGTAAGCTAGATGAAAGGGCAAGAAAGGGAGTGTTTATTGGCTATGACTCACCTCAGATGGGTTACAAGTTTTATAATCCTTCAACCAAGAAATTCACTACAAGCATAGATGTTGTGTTTGAAGAACATACGTCTTGGTATGATGAAGACAAACAAAAGGTAACTCTACCATATGATCTTGATTCTGATTCTCATCAATTAGGAAGCAAGCATGATACATAGGTGCAAGATCCAAGAAGTGATACACATGATGACCAAGATGAAAGGGAAAAGGATTACAAAATATGGAATTCAAGAGGCAAAGCAAAGATGCATGAGTGTGGAGAATGCTCCAAGCAAGCACCAAAAAGATTAACAAGAGAGAAGAAGCAACGAGAAAGGTATGGAGATGATTCCAAACTTGTCCTTGGAATTTAGGGCCCTAGGATCGTTCCAATACTAAAACCTCTTGAGCATACACACTTAATTAATTAAGATGATAAGTGAGAGATTGAAAGAAAGATCTTGAGACAATGATAGGGAACGTAAGTTGGATGCTTACTCTCTAAAAAATAGATGTCCAAATTACAACATGGCAGTACTACTCAACCATATAAAGTGGTACACTCACTAATGGAAGAATATCCAAGAAGATGATGATACAAAATTTAGATTATGTTGAAATAATCTAAGTGTGTGAAGTGAATGAGCAACGAAGCTAACTTTATTCTCACAAAATAGTGTAAAAAAATTGTAAATCAACCAACCCTAATTTTGAGATTAGGGTAGAGAAACCCTAAAAACAAAATATAAGGTTAACTCACAATAGATAGTTACCACCACCTTGTAGAAGACTTCTTGCTCCAAGAGAGTAGCCTCTCCTTCACCAAAACTCCACCTCCAAAGCTTTAGAACACCAAGAGCTGGCTTGTGATCTTTGAGTGATCACCTCCCCCAAGTGTGTGAGACTCCTCCTTGATCTCCTTGAGAGGATTGCTTGATGAGTGATGTTTTAACAATGAGCAAGGCTCTCTTTATATAGCTTACAAGTACCCTCCAAAAGCATATCATAAAAACAATAAAGGTACGATCGTTGTAGCCACATATAGCCACAAATGCTGCCCATTGTTCATGTGATTTTTGGAAAACTCTAAAATTTAGCAAATGTTGTGGACAGGACTTGAACCTGATGGGTTCTTTGAAAGGCTGACGTTCTATCCACGCTGCCCATCATGTTTGCTTGTTGAAGAATTCTAATACAACCAAAGTTATCGTGATCGTGTGGGGCTTCAAGAGACTCAAAGAGCTAATAATGAAGCTATTGTTGGACC
The DNA here is from genome assembly GCA_020310875.1 of Ceratopteris richardii. NCBI lineage: Eukaryota > Viridiplantae > Streptophyta > Polypodiopsida > Polypodiales > Pteridaceae > Ceratopteris > Ceratopteris richardii. The sequence goes on along the minus strand of CM035422.1, from coordinate 182,393,966 downwards.
ATATTGACATTGATTCCAACAATCCCCCCTTCAATGTCACAATGGTACAAGCTTCAGTAATCTATAAATTTTCTCATGACTATCTCTAATCATCGCTTTGGTAAATATATCTACAACATTCTCACTAGAAGGAACATGAACTAGCTCAATGTGCTTCGTAGCTATCTGCTCTCGAATATAGTGGTAGTGTACCTCTATATGCTTTGTCCTTGCATGATGCACAGGATTCTTTTCTATAGCTATAGCACTCTGGCTATCTAAAAATATCTGAATGAGTTCATGTACTCTTACATCAAGATAACTGAAAATCTTCTGCAACCATACTGACTCTAGAGTAGCTATAAATGGTGCATGATATTCAGCTTCACATGATGAAGTGGCAATAGTGGGTTATCTCTTCGAAAGCCATGAGATAAGACAATCTCCAAGATTAAAAAAAAATCCACTAGTACTTCTTCTTGTGTCTCTATCACCTGCCCAATCAGAATCTGAAAATCCTTTTAGTAACAAATGTGTAGATTTTGAAAATACCATAGCATAATTTGAATCTGAAAATCCTTTTAGTAACAAATGTGTAGATTTTGAAAATACCATAGCATAATATCGAAAGATCCGCTTTAGTGATTTCCAATGTAACACTGTCAGATTCTGCATGAACCCTGATACTTGAGAAACTGCAAACTGTATATCAGGACGTGTAGTACACAGATATATCAAGCAACCAACTCCTTGACTATATAAAGTAGCATCAAATGGCTCTGCATCTGCTACCATCTGTAAAGATGTGTTCCGATCCATAGGTGTTTGCATAGGTTTGGAATCAACCATCTGAAACCTCTCCAAAAGTTTCTCAATGTACTTCTAATGTTTCATATAGATACACTCATCTCGAAACAAAAACTAAATCCCAAGATAATAATGCAAAATTCTTAAATCATTCATATCAAATGTTTGCTTCAATTATTCTTTGAGCATTTGCAAATCTTCATCTCTGGGACCTGTGACTATAATATCATCCACATAAATGATTGCTATAATCATCATACCTGGTTTAGCTTTGACATAAAGAGTAGGAGCTACATCTGAGTTATGGAAATCAATGGACAAAAGATATGTATGTATATTTTCATACCATGCTCTAGGTGCCTGTTTTAAACCATACAAAGCTTTTATAAGCTTACACGCTAAGTGTTCTTTACTTGTCTCTTCCAAACCTTATGGCTGCTGAATATACACATCCTCATGTAAATCACCATTTAGAAAAGTAGTCTTAATGTCAAGTTGATATATATGCCAACAAAGATGTGCTGCCAAATCAAGTATTGACCTAATAATAGTCATCCTAGACGTAGAAGCAAATGTCTCATCATAATCAATACTCTGTTGTGCATATCCTTTAACAACTAACCTAGCCATGTATCTATCAATAGTACCATCTACTTTCCTCTTGATTTTGAAGATCCATTTTACACCTATAGTCTTCTTTCCCTCTGGTAACTCACATAGCTCCCAAGTTTGATTCTTATGAATAGAATCAATCTCTTCTTGCATAGCTTTTCTCCAAATAGGAATGTTAAGTGCATCTTTAGCACATGCAGGTTCATCTCAACAGTCGTAAGTGCCAAAATATCAGGAATCTCAAAGTCTTCAGCAAAACTTACATGATCTCTTTGTTGTTGTTGTCTAGTGTGACTTCTTGTTCTTATATGATCTTGTTGTTGTTGTCTAGTCTGACTCCTTGTTCTTCCAGTAAAAGTATTTATACCACTATCTTTCCAAGTCTAATATAACCAAGTAGGTGTATCTTTAAATAGTGGTGAAACTCTTTTTGACCCTTCAGCTTCCACAAGTTCTGGAACTTGTCCTGCGGAGGTACTAGGACTTTCTAGAATCCTAACTTCTTCCATTTTTGGAACCAAAGTCTCTTGTGGAACTGAATCTATAGAAGTTTGTGAAATTCCTCATTCTTCAACTCTTTCTTGAATCCTAGGAATTTTAACTCCCTCGTGATATGGCTGAACATGTACATCGAGAATCTTTCTAAAAAATCCATAGTCATTTTCACTAATGAACTATGGAATTTTTGCTTCTTTATCATAAATCTTATTTTCAACAATATAAGCATTACATGAAAAAATAACTTCACCTGTCTCTGGAACATAAAACCTGTATCCTTTACTCTCAACAGGATATCCAATGAAAACAGCTTTCTTTGCCTTTACATCTAGTTTGCCTCGGTCCTTTTTCTCACCATGTACATAAGAAAGTGATCCAAACACTCTAAAGTAACTCACATTAGGTTTTCTACCATAATAAGCTTCATACAGTGTGACTAACTTTAAAGCTTTTGTAGATGACCTATTTAAAATGTGATTAGTTGTATGTATTGCACCAAACGAGAATTTTGGTGAAAGCATCTTGGATGCCATCATGCTCTACATCATCTCGAGTACTCTATTCTTTCTTTCTGCAACACTATTCTGCTAAGGAGTATAAGCAATAGTAAGGTGTCGAGTAATACCTTTCTCATCAAGAAATGTCTGGAACTCTTTTGACAAGTATTCTCCACCTCTATCACTTTAGAGAATCTGGATAGTTTCTTGACTTTCATTTTCAATCATAGCTACAAACTTCTTGAACATAGGAAAGACTTCTGACTTCAACTTAAGACCATAGATCCATGAATATCTCGTAAAATCATCAACGAATAGAACAAAATACCTGAGACCCTGAATAGAGTTTGCTCTCATAGGTCCATTCACATCTAAATGAATAATCTGCAATTTCTTGGTGGTTGTAATATGACCATGTTTCTTGAAAGGTAGTTTATGCATCTTACCTTCAAGACAATCTTCACATATATATGAACCATCTGGTAGCTTGAATGAGGGTAAACTCTCAACCATACCTCTATCTTTGATACTTTTGAGAGCTCCAAAACTAATATGTCCAAATCTTTCATGCCATAGCTTCATATCTTCCACCGATGATGAAGATTTGACTGCATATGCCTGACTCATTTTTGACAAAACAAAGATCCCTCCTCTATGCTTACCTTGTAAAATACACTTGTCATCTTTGTGTGATAAGATCTTACAAAGATCTCTCTCAAATACAATTTTAAAACCATCACCTAAAAATGGAGATATTGTGTCACTATATTTTGTTTGACATAGAGCTATTCCACCATCAACTTGGATAAAGTGAATACCCAAATAATGATGCAATGCCCCAAATCTAACATCTCAAAAATAGGAATGCAAATTAACCTTAAAATCAGCAATATGCTTCTCATTAGGACCAATGATCAACATGTTATCAGTATAGACAATAATGATTAGAAGCGCATTAGTAGCATGCTTAACATATAAGGTGCTTTTAGTTGGACTATTCTCAAAACCATGTGCAATCAAGTAGGCATCTATCTTTTCATACCAAGCATGTGGTGCTTTCTTCAAACCATATAATGTCTTTTTCAACTTGCACACTTTATTTTCATGCCCTTTCTATAAAAAACCATGGGGCTGAAAACATACACTTCTTCATGCAAATCGCCATTCAAAAATGCAGTTTTAATATTCAAGAAATGTACATTCCAAGCATCATGGCTGCAAGTGCACAGATGATATGAACAGTAGTCATTTGGCATGTGGGTGCAAAGGTCTCATCAAAATGAATTCCTCTTTCTTGAGCATAATCTTTTGTAACAACCCTAGCTTTATACCTATCAACTATTCTATTAGGCTTACACTTTAGCTTGTATACCCATTTAATGCCAAAAGCCCTTTTTCTAGGAGGCAAATCACATAAAGACCAAGTATCATTCTTCATAATAGCATCATATTCAGATTGCATAACAGTCATCCACTTTTATGAGTTTTGTGCTTTATAAAAAGAAACATACTCATTCTCATCTCAAAGGCTAGAGGCAGCCATTGCATAACAATCTGATGCAAAAGAAAGCATTGTGAGATCCTGAACAAGTATCATATGACAGAGGTGCATCTAATTTTCTACCTTGCAAAGTCTGCACCAGCCATTTAGGCATAAATTTGGCCCCCTCTATATCAACCCTCTCATCAAGAAGTGCATCATGTAAATTTGCATGAAAAATGGAATGTTGCATCATCATGTAAAACTTGTAAAGGTTGAGAGGTTGCCTCATTTGGATCAGCACTTAATTGTCTACCTATAAAAAGAGGCAGTAAGGTGTCATACACATCCCTTGAGCTTACCAATGTCTCCTTATGATAGTCATGGCTTAATCGCATCTTCCACAAAAACAACATCACAGCTAACCAAGATGTGTTTAGTCTATGGATGATACAAACAATAGCCTTTGCTTTCATAACTGTATCCAACAAAAATACATTTGCTTTATCATCTAATTTTTTGCGTTGTTGTTTAGGTCCTCATGCATATGCCAAACAACCAAAGACACACAAACAACCAATAGATGGATCACAACCATGCCAAGCCGCATATGGAGCGATAGACTATAGTGCTTTGGTGGGACCTATTAAGTACATATGTTGCACACATAATAGCCTCAAGCCAAAAACTATGTAGTAAGGCTTGACTTTTGACTATACACCTTGCCATCTCCATGAGAGACCTATTGTTTCTTTCAACAACACCATTTTGTTGAGGTTCTTATGACACTACACTGATGTTTTATCTCGTGCTCAACCAAAAGTGCATTAAAATCAGAAGACATATATTCCTCCCCTTGATTAGAATAGAGGGTGGATAATTTACATGCTGATAGACTTTTATCCGTAACCAAAAACTATTTGAAACATATAAACACTTCATAATTTTCTTTCAATGGATTCACCCATGCATGCCTAGAAAAATCATCAATAAAAGTCACAAAGTAAATGTAGTTCCCAAAAGAAGGTGTCTACATAGCACCACAGACATCATTATGAACAAGTTGCAATTTTTTAGTAGCTCTAAGTGAACCATCTTTTGGGGAGGAGGAATGCCAAATTTTTTCTAAAATACAAGTGTCACAGACATGTTTATTAGGTGCCTCAAGTTAGGGAAAATAGGTCACCATTTCATATTTCTATAGGTGTTGCAAACTAGCAAAACTCAAATGACCAAAGCATGCATGGAAAAGCTTTGCATCTAGGATAGCTTGAGAATATTGATCTCCACGTGTTGAATCATTCAAAAATTTTGCATAGACTATGAGCTTATACAACCGACGGCATAAAATTCAAGAAGCAATAATAACATCACCATTTCACAGATCATGAACTATACATCTGTCATTAACAAATTTGACAATCAAGCTGAACTTGGCTAATGTTGAAACTGACAATAGATTTTTCTTGATTCCTGGAACAAACAAAGCATCTAACAATGTGAAAGAACTACCAACAATAGCAATCAAAATGATCTTACCAACTCCCATGACAAGATAACAGGACTTGTTGGTGCATGTGACAGTATTCCCTATAGGGGCAAGCTTAAGTGAACTGAAAAACTATGATGCGAGGTAATATGTGTGGTTGACCCACTATCAAAAATCCAAACATATGAGTCTATTACATACATAAACTAATCATGAGAAGATTGTTCATAGCTGCAAATAGTAGTAAATGCCCATTCTTCATTTTGCACAAGATTAGTAGACTTTGTTTTTTGTGTAGAGGCCTCTGCAACAACCATACCAACCTCTTTCTTCTTTGCCTCTTTTGCAACCAATTTTGGATAATTCTTTATGACATGATCATTTCTTTTACAATATTTGCAAAAATGTTTTCTCTTTTCAGTTTTCTTCTCATCTTCTTCCTCCCTCTTTGATTGTGAAACATTAGGAGATTCCTACTTACTAGTAGATGAGCTCCATTTACATTTGCCTTCTGTCTAGCTAAGAAAGCTTGATCTTCCTAGGGGGAGATAATGGATATTGGACATATTCTACCTAGAAAGCTAAGATAGCTTGATCTTCCTAGAAAGCTAAGAAAGCTTGATCTACAACATGCATAATCGACATATTCTACCTAGACTGATCTTCCTGCGATGGTGTACTAGGTCATGTTTCAACACTTGCACAATATTCTACAGTCCTTTTTCCAACAATACATGATGCATCATATATGCCCATAAAGGTTAATTGGTACCATCCAACTTAGCCAATGTATGAAATACATCACTACTTTCAACCATGGCCACTGACTAAAATACCCTAATGCAAAACAATGAATGTATCTCAAAACATTGAACAAAACTACCTTGTCAATGTGTACTAAACCCTATAGTAGAATTTGAGGTGCTTATAGTGGCAAACCAAAACATCTATATATTTTTGGTACAAAAGGATGAAATTGCCTTCATAGGCACTATAATAGTGCATTTGGAGACCAAAATGAGATCATATCAAAATTTTGATGCGAGAAAGTGAAGCACTTTTGAACTCTAATCACATTGAGTATGCTCACCAATTTTTGTGCGATTTTGAGATTGTGAGAGGAGGGGTGTTGGCGATGCCCTAAATGAATCAAGGACCTACTCTGATACCAATTGTTAGAGTTTGAGGTTTGTGCAAGCACGCAAACAACAAAAGGAAGAAGAAGAAGAAGAAGAAGAAGCTTGGAGCACAACACAACAACAAATGAATTACCAAGTGAATGTACAAGAATAAGAGACCCTTTAGGGTTATAGGCATATATACAAGCCACGAGGGAAAAACCTCCTAAAGAGGGAAAAAAGTTCTCGGTGGTCCTAATTGTGTTCCCACACATCACTACCAAAATATCAACATGTATGTGTGTGTCTATGTGTGTATGTATATGTCTATGTATGCACGTATGTATGTATGTATGTATGTATGTATGTATGTATGTATGTATGTGTATGTGTATGTGTATCTTTGTATGTCTATGTATGTGCATGTATGTATGTTTTTGTATGTATGTGTATGTGTGTGTATGTATGTGTATGTGTATGTGTATGTGATTGTGTATGCTTGTGTCTATGTTTGTATGTATGCACATATGAATGTGTGTGTATGTGTGTATGTAAATGTGTATCTTTGTGTGTGTATGTGTGTGTATGAATGTGTATGAATGTGTGAGTATGAAAGTTCATGTGAATGTGTATGTTTGTGTTGTTTATGTGTATGTATTTGTGTATTTGTGTATTTATGTATATGTGTGTGTATGTATATATGTGCATGTGAATGTCTATTGATGTGTGTGTATGAATGTTTGTGCATGTATGTGTCTATGTACTTTTGTGTGTGTGTGTTTGTATGTATGTGTGTATGTATGTGATTATGTGAATGTGTTTATGTATGTGTGTGTTTGTATATGTGTATGTATCAAGATGCAAGAATGTGGAGGATAGCACACTCCTAGAAGATCAACAAGAGAAAGAAAGCAACCTCAAATGTATGGATATGACTCTATATTTGTAACAAACATTCCATATATTTGGCCAAAGACTCAATTTCAGAAGAACCCTTAACATATGAAGAAGCTAAAGGAAACCCTAATTGGGAGAAAGACATGAAGGAAGAAATAGAAGCTCGAAAGGAAATTGATGCGTGGGAGTTAGGTTCAATGCAAAACAAGCAGAAGGTAATAGCTTGCAAATGGGTCTATAGTTTGAAAAGGAATTTAGATGGATCAACTTGTAGGTACAAGCTAGGTTGGTTGCTAAAGGATGTGCTCATACTCAAGGCATAGACTATGAAGAACAATGATGACCACGATGAGGACCTTGCTTAGTGTAGTAGCTACAAGGAATTGGAAGCTACTTCAATTTGCAGTGAAGAATGCTTTTCTCAATGGTGAAGAGGTATACATGTCACAACCCCCATGGTTTGAAAATCCTAATTATCCACTCATGTATGTAAACTTAAGAAAGCTTTGTATGGCTTAAAACAAGCTCCTAGAGCTTGAAACTTCATATTGTTGAACTATTTACAAGATCAAGGATTCAAGTCAAGAAATGCAGATCCTTCCTTGTTCATCAAGAAGGTTCATAATGAAGTTACCTATTTATGTTTGTATGTAGATTACATAATTATGATTGGTGATAACTAGAATGGAATAGAAAGGATCGAAAGGCATATGCAAGAAGAATTCAAGATTAGTGACCTTGGAGAGCTCACAATCTTCTTAGGGATGTAGGTAATCTACACAGATCAAGGGATGTACTTGACTCAAAGGAGCTACATTCAAGATCTTCTATTGAAGTTCAAGATGGATAATGAAAAGCTTGACGGTACACCTATGGAAATGAATCATAAACTTAGTTTTTATGAAGGAGAACACATTGAAGATATGAAAGAGTATCAAAGTTTTGTAGGTAGTTAAATCTATGCTATATATACAAGGGCAGACATCTCTTATAGTGTAGGAGTTCTAAGTCAGTTCATGCATTCTCCAAGAAAACCACATATGGATGCAGCTCAAAGGTACAATTAATGAAATTATATTCTATTCTTATACATCAGATTTGAATCTCAAGTTGTACTTAGTTGCACATTGGACAGTATCCAAGGATGATAGGAGAAGTACGGGATTTCTAGCATTTACAAGATCTAAGCTTGTGTCATGGAGTTCCAAGAAGCAACCTACAATTGCATTATCCTCAATTGAAGCTGAATATAGAAGTTTGACCATAGCAACTCAAAAAGCTATATGATTGAAGTAATTATATGTAGACTTGGGACTTGTGAGTTCTAAACCTCACATATTTGGAGACAACATCACTCATGAGAGGTCCAATTCTTAGTGTCTACTTTATGTGTACAAACGTTTATATGTTCTGGATGAATATATAATGAGAACCAGAGCCTTTAAGCTCTTGGGATCAATCTTTTCACATTCTTGAAAAGTGAGGGTGACATCTTCTCAATGCTAATCTTATAATTAGAACAAAGCTTATGATAAATTTGATACTTGTGGATAATAACTACTCAATCCTATAAGATACAATCGTCATTTAACCAATTGTAATCAAGTTGGGAGCACTGAGCATTAGATGTTGCATGATTCATCCATAAATAGAAAGTTCCATGAGCTAGCTTATGTGGTGTGTTTCTGAATCAAACTTTTTTTAGTGATCTTCCAAAGCACATAGGGTGTTTTATTGCATCAACTTGGAGTTTATTAGGTGTATTAGAGTCTAAACAGACAAAATGCAGGCCCTATGCTCATTAGTTAGGCCAAATTTCAACACTTTTCATCATAAAATTTCTACTATACAAACTTCTCCAAGTATTCATAGTGTGAATGGTGGAGATGTTTGTTCATGGATCTATGCATGTAGATGGATGCATCTATGCATATTTTCATAGAAATTTAGAGTGCATAGGTGGTTGCGAGGAACTTGATGTTTTATTCTTGTACAAACCACATTGATGTTAATTATCATTGTTTTAAAGAGAGCACCCTTGAATATTATATATATTATTTTGTTATTTATGCCTACATAAGGCAATGTGGTTGACATATTCATCAAAGCCCTTTCAGAAGGAAAGTTCAAAGATTTTCACAAATCTTTAGGCTTCTTACCTTGGGGTAATGATCTTTCACTCCTTGTATGTGTTCACATCATTTTCTCTAGGGAGATTTGTCACAGTCATGTGCCCTTCAAGTATCTTTGGTGTGAACCATTTCCCTATACATCATGAGTTTTCCCTATACTCTAGAGATGGCTATGTGAACCATTTCATAGCTATGTGTCCTTCTCCTTGGTGTGAATCATTTCCCTATACTCTAGAGATGGCTAGAGTTTTTACCCCCATGTAAACACAAATACATGATATAAACATCTGTGGTGGTACAAAGTAATTAGGGATTCACTTATAGCTCGTATTGCACTTATTCTCACATTATTTATCATTGTTCATGATCTATCATAATATAGCTATTCCAACCATCACGTATCTTCCTAATTCCATCTCATTCTTTTCTCATGTGTGTGCACCTTCGTATCCTTCCTCACTCTCTCATAGACCGAACAAATGATTCTTCAAATAGATCACTATGAATCATTCAAACACTCCACATTATTTTTAGATCTCTTATTGCATAGATACTTTGATTGTCCTAATGGCCTCTGCACTCTATGTAATTTGATATTCAAAAATTAATATCCAAATAATTATAGATATGAAGTTAAACTAGTTTTACTATCTTTTCATGGAATATTTCCTGCCACCAAGAATCGATCATTGCTTGCTCGTTTAAACTTTTCTATGTTATGAAATCAAATGGCTATACGATTATAATATTATTTCACATATAAAGAATGTAACACGCATTTTATTCTTCTTCAAAAGCATACCTCACTTCCATTTATATGTTTAACATATGCATCCAAGGAAACATCCATTTTTCAAGTATATATATCTACTTTACTCTTCAAGATGTTTCATTTATACATGTCAAAACCAAGAGAATACTTTACTTGCTATGTAGTACTTGCATAATTTCCTAAATATATATCTTTCCATGATATATGTGCAAAAATATACGAAAGAAAGCTTTGTAAGCCGTTATTAAGGATTATATATATATATATATATATATATATATATATATATATATATATATATATATATATATATATATATATATATATATATATATATATATATATATATATATATATATATATATATATATATATATATATATTTTCATGTGTATATGTACCTACACAAGTGGTTACAATTCTACACACACACACACACACACACACATATATATATATATATATATGTGTGTGTGTGTGTGTGTGTGTGTGTGTGAGTGATGTATGCATGTATATGTGCATTCCACTTGGAAGTGGTTATGTTTATATGATACATTCACTTTGAATGTGATTCATGGATCGCAATTGTGCATATGTATGCACTTGAATGTAGGTTATATTCTTAAAGCTTGGGTTATCCATATAGATTTTCTTGTAAACATGCATGTTTACATGTATGTGTTTGGGCATATCTGTACATATGCATATGATGAGACATTTATCTACATATAATAATGCATACATGCATATGCTGTAAGGTTAAAACAATGCATGAATGTGTATGTAAATATTCATATGAATATGTGTACATTATGCTTATGTAGGAGTGTATTTATGCATACCATTCTGTGCATATGAGAATGTATGCACATGCAGCTCTATATTCATATGTGTATTTACGTGTAAGTATGAAGGCATGTAAACCTACATACACGTATATATATACACAGACAGGAACATACATACATACACAAAATCACCCCATCAAACATATCCTCAATAACCAACATTTTGGATGTTGGAGTTAGACGTGTGCAGAAGCACGCGAACAACACAAGGAAGAAGAAGAAGAAGCTTGGAGCACAACACACAATACTAAATGTATTACCACTAGAATGTACAAAGGCTAGTAACCCATTAGGGAAATAGGCGTATATACAAGTCAGGGGAAATAAACCTCTTAAAGAGGGAAAAAAAGTGTCCCGGTGGTCCTAGTGTGCTCACACACATCACTACCTAAATATATCAACAAATCCCCCCTGAGAGTGATGCGGCAAACAAGGATCTAGCACTCATATATAAGGAAGTGCCAAGCTATGTGGAATCACTCCACAAAAGGAGGTAAGCCAAAAGCTTTGCAAAAAGCTTCAAACTTCTCCCGAGGCAGAGCCTTTGTGAAAAGGTCTGCAATGTTCTCCTGCATGAGCACATATGCCAAATTGATCTCTCCAGCAGAGAACCTCTCCCTAGCATAATGATAGTGCACCTCAATGTGCTTAGTGCGAGCATGAAACACAAGGTTCCTCGCAACTGCCAATGCACTCTGATTGTTAGTGAAGATGGTGGTGGCAGAAGATTGACCAACACCCAAATCATCCATATGGCATCTGAGCCACACACACTCAATAGTCACTATGAAAGCTACTCTATACTTAGCCTCACAACTAGAAGTGACCACACTAGTCTACTTTTTGCTCAACCACGCGGCGGAAAAACATACACTTCTTCATGCAAGTCACCATTCAGAAATGCAGTTTTAATGTCCAACTAATGTACATTCCAACCATGATGAGCTGCAAGTGCACAGATGCTATGAACAATAGACATTCGACACATAGGAGCACGGGTTTATCAAAATCAATGCCTCTTTCCTATGCATAACCCTTTGCAACAAGCCTATCCTTATACCTATCAACTGTTCCGCTTCAGCTTGTATACCCACTTAGTGCCAATGGCCTTCTTGCTAGGAAGCAAGTTACATAAAGATTAGGTATCATTTTTCATGATAGCATCATATTCTGATTGCATTACAGCCATCCAATTTTTAGACATTTGTGCCTCATCAAACAAAATAGGCTCATTCTCATCATAGAGACTAGAGGCAGCCATAGCATAGCAATATGATGCAAAAGAAGCACTGTGAGAGCCATAACAAGTATGATATGGCAAAGGTGCATCTAATTTTTTATCCTGCAAAGTTTGCACCAGCCATTTTGGCATAGTTTTTGCATCCTCAATATCTACTCTCTCATCAACAAGTGCATCGTGTAAATTTGCATAAAAAATTGAACGATCTGCATCATCACATGAAACCTGTAAAGGATGAGAAGTTGCCTCATTAGGACCAGCACTAGACTATCCACTTGTAAAATGAGGGAGCAAAGTGTCATACATGTCTTTGGAGCTAACAGATGTCTCCTTAGTACATGAAAGTAGTGGCTGAATAGCATCCTCCACAAAAACAACATTTTGGCTAACCAGAATGCATTTAGTCTATGGATGATATAGATGATAGCCTTTGCTTTTAGAGCTATACCCAACAAAATTACATTTCATTGCTTTATCATCCAATTCTCTACGATGTTGTGCAGGTATTAATGCATATGTCAAACAACCAAAAACATGTAGATGAGCAACAAATGGCCTCCAACGATGCCAAGTCTCATATGCAGTGATAGATTGCAATGCTTTAGTGGGACACCTGTTAAGTACATATGTTGCACACATACATAACAGCCTCAAACCAGAAACTATGTGGTTAAGCCTGACTCTTGACCATACACCTCACCATCTCCATGAGTGACTTGTTCTTTTGTTCAGCAACTCCATTTTTTTGAGGTGTATACAACACTGTACACTAATGTTTTATCCCACGTTCAGCGAGAAATGCATTACAGTCAGAAAACATATATTCCCCCCCTTGATCAGAACGAAGGGTGCCCATTTTACATGCTGATAGATTTTTAGCCAAAACCAAAAATTGTTTGAAGTAGATAAACACTTCAAACTTTTGTTTCAATGGATATACCCATGCATGCCTTGCAAAATCATCAATGAAAGTTAGGAAGTAAAGATAGTTTACAAAAGAGGGTGTATGCGTACAACCATAGACATCATTGTGAACAAGCTGCAATTTCTGAGTATCTCAAATTGAACCATCTTTTGGGAAGGACGAATGCTGCATTTTGCCCAAAATATAGCCTTCACAAACATGTTTACTGGGTACCTCAACTTTGGGCAAAGAGGGCATCATTTCAAATTTCTACAAGTGTAGCAAACTAGCAAAATTCAGATGACCAAAGTGTGCATGCCAAAGCTTTGCATCTGACATAGCGTGCGAATCATGTATTGCACATGCTGAATCATTCATAGATTTTTCATAGTGTATGAGTTATATAGCCCACGACATAAAATGCCAGAAGCAATAATCATGTTGCCATTTGATAGATCATGAACTCTACATCTATCATCAACATATTTCACAACCAAACAATCTTGGCTAATGCAGAAACTGATAACATATTTTTCTTTATCCTTGGCACAAATAAAGCATCTAAAAATGTTAAAAGACCTACCATCAGCAGTAGTCAGAATGATCTTACCAACTCCCATGATAGGATAAGAGGATTTGTTGGTGCATGTGATAGTATTCCATGTAGGGGCAAGCTCGAGTGAAGTGAAGAAACTGCGTTGCGTGGTAATATGTTTGGTTGCCCCAATATCAAAATACTAAACATCTGAGTCTACTGCAGACATACACTTCTCATGAGAAGATGGTTCAAAACTGCAAATAGTAGTAAACACCCATTCTTCATTCTACACAAGATTAGCAGACTCTATTTTGAGTGTAGAGGCCTCTGCAACCACCATTCCGGCCTCCTTTTTCTTTGCCTCTTTAGCAGCCAGTTTTGGATAGCTCTTAATGACATGATCATTTCCTGTATAGTATTTGCAAAACAATTTCTACTTTTCTGATTTCTTCTCATCTTTCTCTTCCTTCTTCAAATATACAGTATTTGCAGATTTCTGCTTACTAGTAGATGAGCTCCATTTACATTTGCCCTTTTGACTAGCCAAGAAAGCTTGATACGCAACATGCATAATAGACATGTTCTGCCTAGATTGATCTTCCTGTAATAGAACACAAACTAACTCTTCAAATGCTAACGCATTTGGATTTCCTTTCATCATCAACCAAAGAGTAGAAGCAAAACTCTGATATGAGTCAAGAAGACCATTCAGAACAGTCTGCACAAGTGAACTGTCAGGAAGGAATTCATCAGCAAAAATCAATTGTTCCTTCAAATCCTTGAACTTTGTGAGACAACTATCCATAGAATCACCTTCATTCATGTGCTCACTCTCCAACTATTCAGAGGTAAGAAACACGAGCCTCATTCCTAGCATGGTACAATGTGGTAAATGTATCCCAAGCATCCTTAGCTATTCTACAAGAGCGAATGTGAGGAATAATGGCACGTTTAACAGACAAGGCTATCGATACATGTGTTTGAAGATATGTGCCATCCCAATGAATTTGCTTTGTAGTAGGTGGAACAGGAACCGAAGCACAAATGAGAATCTATAGAATATCATCATCTTTGATGCCATCTAGATTAGCTTGAGTACATGTATTTGTAGGTGTAATAGGATGTTTTTCAACACTCTACACAATATTCCATAGTCCTTTTGCAATGAATACATGATGCATCATATAAGCCCACAATGGGTAATTCGTTCCATCCAACTTACCCTCAAGATCCAAAATACAAAATACATAATTGCTTTCAGCCATGGCCACTAACTAAAATATCCTGATGCAGAAAAATGATTGTATCTAAAAAAGTTGAACAGAACTATCCTAACGAGTTCTTCTAAACCTATAACAAACTTTGAGGTGCTTATATTTGCAAACCAAAACCTGTATATATCTTTGGCACAAAAAGCCTTGAAACAGCCTGCACAAGGACTATGATAGTGCGTTCGGGCACCAAAACAAGCTCAGATCATGATTTCGGTACCACATAGTGAAGCCATTTTGATCTCCTAATCACCTTGAGTATGCTCACCGAATTTTGTGTGATTCTGAGACTATGATCATAGGGGTGTCAATGATGCCCTAGATGAAGCAGCGACCTACTCTGATACCAATTGTTGGAGTTAGATGGTTGTAGAAGCATGCGAACAACACATGGAAGAAGAAGAAGCTTGGAGTACAACACACAATACTAAATGTATTACCACTAGAATGTACAAAGACTAGTAACCTGTTAGGCCAATCGACATATATACAAGCTTGGGGAAAAAACCTCCTGAAGAGGGAAAAAAGGGCCTCAACGATCCTAGTGCATTCACACACATCACTACCTAAATATATCAACATTGGATACATTATTCTGTTCAATCATGGATAGTGTTTAGGCTTTAATTGAAATTTTTGGGGGTGCTTGTATAAGTCATGCCAGTATATCTCAAGGATACTTGAGTGAACTTTACTAGATTTGTCTACCGAGAGTGATGCAAAATTTTTTTTCTTGCCAACTCAATCATTTGTGGACATTAGGATTTTCCTTATGTAATGTTCTTTATATATTTCACTAGTTGTATTTTTGTTTTAGTTTGACATAAATTATTTTCTTTAATCCCATTTACATTCCAAGTTTCTATTTATGGAATTAGTTGTACTAATTCTTGATAAGTTTTGAAAACTATGAAATCTATGGCTTGATTCACAACTTAGAGGGTCATTTCTATGACTGCTCTGGTGATTGAACTATTGAACCACTCTTATAATTATTTGGGGCTTGAAAGTATCTAGAAGATATACTAGAAAGGAATTCTAGTTTTGGTATCTATTAAAACATCTTCTATTGGTAGCTCAATGACCATCTGCCCTAACATACACATGAACTTTCTCTTGAATTCATGATTTCTCATGTTTCCCAACAATGCAAGTTCATGTATATTTATGTTAGGAGAGGTGGATTTAATTTTCAAGGTTAATCAAAGCATAAGGGTTTTGGAGTTACTATTAAAAAATATTTCCATTTCATCATTATACCTAAATAGCTTTAAGTTCCTTCCATTAGGAACCATTTCATCTTCTAAATAAAAAGCTTTTCTGGATTTCTCTTGAGGTCCAAATCTCTTTAATGAATGAAGCCTTCGATTATCTTCAAAGTTCTTCCAAGAGGAGGGAGTTTTCAATTTTTCATGATGCCTTGAATGTCTTTCACCATTCATGTCGGTGAAAACAAGCTTTGCTTATATTTGCTTCCCATCAGAGTCTCTGATGGTATCAACTTAGAGATTTACATCATGAGACATTTGAAACATATTTTGGGTTCCATCCTATTCAGGATGTCTCATTGAAAACTCCTTTAGAACCTTTTCCGATTAACTATCTTTAATATGTCTTATACTTAAAGTAGTTATACTATAAGTTCTCTAACATAATATGATAATGTAACTTGAAAAACCTTTTAGAGAAATCATCTATTTCATTGAAGGAAATTGATGTATTGAGGTTCCATCTACATAAGCCATCTCATTTAAAGGCTTGTTTTGAAACCATATCTAAGTATTTGTTGTACTTCGAGTTTGCATTGAGTATGGTAAGTTCTCTTATGTATGGATGATATTGGAATTATTTTATAATGAGAGACTTTGTCCTCCAAAGACTTTGTATGTCATTAAAGTAGTTAGAATGATTCATGTGGAAACTATTTAATGAATACAATACTTCCTTAACATGGGTATGGCAAGGGAATCTATCCAATGAAAGTTCTTGATTTAATAAGAAGGACATGAGTGTTGGGTGTGTGTAGAAGTGCAAGATGTTGGAGATAGACACCTGCGGAAGCACGCGAACAACACAAGGAAGAAGAAGAAGCTTGGAGCACAAACACACAATACTGAATGTATTACTTGAGAATGTACAAAGATAAGTAGCCCATTAGGGCAATATGCGTATATACAAGCCGAGGGAAAAAAACCTCCTAAAGAGGGAAAAAAGTGCCCCAGCGGTCCTAGTGTGTTCACACACATCACTACCTAAATATATCAACAAATCCCCCCTGGGAGTGATGTGGTGAACAAGGAGCTGGCACTCATGTATAAGGAAGTGCCAAGCTATGTGGAAATCACTCCACAAAAGGAAGTAAGCCCAAAGCTTTGCGAAAAGCTTCAAACTTCTCCCTAGGCAAAGCCTTCGTGAAAAGGTCTGCAATGTTCTCCTGCGTGGGCACATATGCCAAGCTGATCTCCCCAACAGAGAACCTCTCCCTGACATAGTGATAATGCACCTCAATGTGCTTAGTGCGAGCATGGAACACAGGGTTCCTCGCAACTGCCAATGCGCTCTAACTGCCAGTGAAGATGGTGGTGGTAGAAGACTGACCAACACCCAAATCAGCCATAAGGCGTCTAAGCCACACACACTCAACAGTAGCTGTGAAAGCTGCCCTATACTCAGCCTCACAACTAGAAGTGGCCATAGTAGGCTACTTCTTGCTCAACCAAGATATACATGAGCTACCAAGCATGAAGCAAAAACCACTGGTGGACACACGAGTGTCATAGCAACCAGCCCAATCTGAGTCAGAAAAAGCTTGCAAATCTGGCGGTAGTGATCCCTCCTTGGGATAAAACAACCCAAGTAGCCGAGTACCACTCAAGTAGCGAAAGATGCGCTTAACCGCCTTCCAATGCGTGACTCCTAGGCAATGCGTAAACCTGCTCATCTGTGAGACAGCAAACTGAATATCTGGCCGAGTAATGCATAAGTAAATCAAGCATCCAAGAGCCTGCTGATAGAGAACAACATCAAATGCATCTCCAACATCATGAAGACTCAATCGTAAACCTGTCTCCATAGGAGTGGCAATAGGCTTACAGTCTTCAAGGCCAAAACGCTGCAATAATGTGTCAATATATTTCGTTTGACACAAAGCCATTCCACCATCAACTTGCATAAACTGAATGCCCAAATAGTGATGCGAATGCCCCAAATCAGACATCTCAAACGAGGCATGCAAATCAGCCTTAAAATCAGCAATATGCGTCTCAATAGGACCACTGAGCAACATGTCATCAACATAGACCAATGATCAGAAGCACATCATTAGCACACTTAACATATAAGGTGCTTTTAGTTGGACTGTTCTCAAAACCATGTGCAATCAGATAGGCATGTATCTTCTCATACCAAGCACGTGGTGCTTGCTTTAAACCATATAATGCCTTCTTTAACCTGCACACCTGGTTTTCATGCCCTTTCTGCACAAAGCCATGGGGCTGAAAAACATACACTTCTTCATGCAAGTCACCATTCAGAAATGCTGTTTTAATGTCCAACTGATGTACATTCCGACCATGATGGGCTGCAAGTGCACAAATGCTCCGAACAGTAGTCATACGGCATGTGGGTGCAAAGAAATCATCAAAATCAATGCCTCTTTCCTGCGCATAACCCTTTGCAACAAGCCTAGACTTATACCTGTCAACTGTACCATCAGGTTTACGCTTCAGCTTGTATACCCACTTAGTGCCAATGGCCTTCTTGCCAGGAGGCAAGTCACCTAAAGACCATGTACCATTCTTCATTATAGCGTCATATTCAGATTGCATAGCAGCCATCCAATTTTTTGAATTCTATGCTTCATCAAAAGAAACAGGCTCATTCTCATCATAAAGACTAGACGCAGCCATAGCATAGCAATCTGATACAAAGGACGCACTCTGAGAGCCTGAACGAGTACGATATGACAAAGGTGCATCTAATTTGCTGTCACGCAAATACTGCACCAGCCATTTTGGCATAGTTTTTGCCTGCTCAATATCAGCTCTCTCATCAACAAGTGCATCATGTAAATCTGCATCAGAAATGGAATGATCTGCATCATCATATGAAACCTGCAAATGCTGAGAAGTTGCCTCATTAGGACCAGCACTACACTGTCCACTTGTAAAAAGAGGCATCAAAGTATCATACATGTCTTTGGAGCTAACAGATGTCTCCTTAGTACATGAAAGCAATGGCTGAATTGCATCTTCCACAAAAACAACATCACGGCTAACCAGAATGCATTTTGTCTGTGGATGAACGATAACCTTTACTTTCAGAACTGTACCCAACAAAAATACATTTTACTGCTTTATCATCCAATTTTCTGCGATGTTGTTCAGGCACTAGTGCATATGCTAAACAACCAAAAACACGCAGATGAGCAACAGATGGCTTGCGGTCATGCTAAGCCTCATATGGAGTGATAGATTGCAGTGCTTTAGTGGGACACCTGTTCAGTACATATGTTGCACACATGACAGCCTCAAGCGAGAAACTATGTGGTAAAGTCTAACTCTTGACCATGCACCTCGCCATCTCCATGAGTGACATGTTCTTCCGTTCATCAACTCCATTCTGTTGAGGTGTATACGGCATTGTACACTGGTGTTTTATCCCACGTTCAGCCAGAAATGTATTAAAATATGAAGACATATATTCCCCCCCTCGATCAGAACGAAGGGTGCCCATTTTACATGCTGACAGATTTTTAGCCAAAACCAAAAACTGTTTAAAGCACATGAACACTTCCGACTTTGCTTTGAGTGGATATACCCATGCATGCCTGGAAAAACCATCAATGAAAGTCACGAAGTAAAGGTAATTTCCAAAAGAGGGTGTCTGCATAGGACCACAGACATCACTATGTACAAGATGCAATTTCTGCGTAGCCCGAACTGAACCATCTTTTGGAAAGGATGAACGCTGCATTTTGCCCAAAATATAGCCCTCACAAACATGTTTTCTAGGTGCCTCAAGTTTGGACAAAGAGGACACCATTTCTGATTTCTACAGGCGTAGCAAACTAGCAAAATTCAGATGACCAAAGCGTGCATGCCAAAGCTTTGCATCTGACATAGCCTAAGAATCATGAACTGCACATGCCGAATCATTCACAGATCTTTCATAGTCTATGAGCTTATACAGCCCACGACATAAAATGCCAGAAGCAATAATAACATCACCATTTGACAGATCATGAACTGTACATCTATCATCAACAAATTTCACAACCAAGCCAATCTTGGCTAATGTAGAAACTGATAACAGATTCCTCTTGATCCCTGGCACAAATAAAGCATCTGACAAGGTGAAAGAACTACCATCAGCAGTAGTCAAAATGATCTTACCAACTCCCATAATAGGATAAGAGGAGTTGTTGGCGCATGTGACAATATTCCCTGTAGGGGCAGGCTCGAGTGAAGAGAAGAAACTGCGCTGCGAGATAATATGTTTGGTCACCCCACTGTCAAAGTACCAAACATCTGAGTCTATTGGAGACATGCACTGATCATGAGAAGATGGGTCAAAACTGCAGATAGTAGTAAACGCCCATTCTTCTTCCTGCACAAGATTTGCAGACTCTGTTTTTGGTGTAGAGGCCTCTGCAACAACCATTCCAGCCTCTTTCTTCTTTGCCTCTTTTGCAGCCAGTTTTGGACAGTTCTTTATGATATGATCATTTCCTTTACAGTACTTGCAAAACAATTTCTGCTTTTCTGATTTCTTCTTATCTTTATCCTGGTTCTTCGATTGTGCAACATTTGTAGATTTCTGCTTACTAGTAGAAGAGCTCCATTTTCCTTTGTCCTTCTGACTAGCCAAGAAAGCTTGATCACATAATGGACCTGTTCTACGTGGACTGATCTTCCTGCAACAGAACAGAGACTTACTCCTCAAATGACAAGGCATTTGGATTGCCTTTCATCATCAATCAAAGAGTAGAGGCAAAACTCTGATATGAATCAGGAAGACCATTCAGAACGGTCTGCACAAGTGAGCTATCTGGTATAACCTCATCAGCAGAAATCAATTGTTCCTTCAGGTCTTTGATCTTTGTGAGAAAAGTGTCCATAGAATCACCTTCATTCATGTGCTCACTCTCCAACTGTTTTCGGAGGTAAGCAACACGAGCCTCATTCCTAGCCTAGTACAAAGTGGTAAGTGTATCCCAAGCATCCTTTGCTATTCTGCAAGAGCGAATGTGAGGAATAATAGCATGTTTGACATACAAAGCTATGAATGCATGTGCGTGGGCATCTCTACCATCCCAGCAAATCTGCTCTGCAGTAGGTGCAACATAAACAGCAGCACGAACAGGACTTTGTGGAATATCATCTTCGACACCATCTTCATCAGCTCCAACACCTGTATTTGCAGTACCTGTCGTTACAGGTGTAACAGGACGTCTTTCAACACCCTACACAATGTTCCACAATCCTTTTGCAACCAATACATGTTGCATCATATAAGCCCATAATGGGTAGTTGGTACCATCCAACTTATCCTCAGCAGCCAACATACGGAATACATCACTGCTTTCAGCCATGGTCGGTGACTAAAATACCTTGATGCAGAAAATCGACTGTATCTCAAAAAGTTGAACGGATCTGCCCAGACGAGTTCTGCTAGACCTGTAGTAGACTTCGAGATGCTTAAACTGGCGAACAGAAACTGGTATATACCTTTGGCACAAAAAGACAAAATAACCTGCACAAGCGCTGCGATAGTGCGTTCGGAGGCCGAAACAAGCTCAGAGTATGCTCACCAAAATTTGTGCGATTCTGAGATTGCAAATGGCGGAGTGTCGACGGCGCCCTAGATGAAGCAATGACCTGCTCTGATACCAATTGTTGGAGATAGACGCCTGCGGAAGCACGCGAATAGCACAAGGAAGAAGAAGAAGCTTGGAGCACAAACACACAATACTGAATGTATTACTAGAGAATGTACAAAGATAAGTAGCCCATTAGGGCAATATGCGTATATACAAGCCGAGGGAAAAAAACCTCCTAAAGAGGGAAAAAAGTGCCCGGGCGGTCCTAGTGTGTTCACGCACATCACTACCTAAATATATCAACACAAGAGACACACGAGAAGCACACACAAAGAGGACAAATGCAGCAAGACACACGGAGAAGACGATGGCTGGAATAGCTCTCTCTATTGACGATAAAACTGAACTGAAGTAAGAGCTGAATAATATCCCTAAGTACAAAGTACCACCACATACGAGAGTATCAAGGATGTGGTAACATGGGGGAAAAACCTCTAGCCAACACTAGAGTAAAAAGTGCCCATGTATAGGGAAAAGGTTCACATCAAAGCTACCTGAGGAACACATAAGTGTAACAAACCCCCTTGGAGTGAATGATGTGAACACATACAGGGAGTGACAGATCAGCCCCCACAAGGTAATAAGCCTAACGCTTTGCGAAAAGCTTCAAACTTTTCCCGTGGAAGAGCTTTGGTGAATATGTGTGCCACATTATCTTGTGTAGGCACATATACCAAATCAATATCTCCTGCATGAAGGCGCTCTCTCACATAGTGATAATGCACCTCAATATGTTAGGTCCGTGCATGAAACACTGGGTTTCGTGCAACAACCACTGCGAGAATATGCATAGCAGCATCAATCTCCATTCAAAGATCCATCAATAGGCATCTCAACCATATATACTCCACTGTTGCTGTGAAAATTGCCTTGTACTCAGCTTCACAACTCGATGTCGCCACTATAGGTTGCTTCTTACTCAACCAAGATATGCATGAGTCTCCAAGGAAAAAGCACTTACCACTAGTGGACACGCGAGTATCATAACAACCAGCCCAATCACTATTTGTAAAAGCATGCAAGCATGGCTGAACATCTCTGCCATAAAAGAGACCTACGCTCAAAGTGCCTTGGAGATATCTAAACACACGTTTCACCACTTGCCAATGCTTAGTGCCAGGGCTATGCATGAATCGACTCAACTAGGAAACTGCATACTATATATCCGGCCTTGTGTTGCATGCATATATAAGACATCCCACAGCTTGTTGATAAAGAGAAATGTCAAATGCATCACTGGAATCCTCAACTGAGAACCTGAATCCCGTCTCAACTGGTGTTGAAACTGGCTTACAATCCTCAAATTCTAAATGCTGAAGTAGTTTTTCAACATACTTTGCTTGATGCAAAATAATTCCCCCCTCAATGGATACAAACTGGATGCCAAGATAGTCTCAAAAGACCAAGATAAGTGACATCAAAAGTATGCTGCAAATCAGCCATAAGAATGTCAAGTTTTGCATCACATGACCTAGTCAAGAGCATGTCATTGACATAAAGAACAAGCATTATAAGATCAGCCCCATTTTTGCGTACTAGAGTGTGCTTTCAATCGGACTACATGTGAAGCCAAGAGTAATCAAGTGCTTATGTATTTTGTCATACCATGCACGTGGAGCTTGCTTGAGACCATACAAGGCTTTATGCAAGGTGACAAACCATATGCTCTTTCCCTTTCATAGAAAATCCAGGAGGTTGCTTCACATAGACCTCTTCTTGCAAATCACCATTCAAGAAGGCTGTATTTATGTCCAACTGATGCACTTTCCAACCTCTATGGGTAGCCAATGCAACCACGGTACAAATGGTAGTCATGCGTGAAGTAGGTGCAAAATTTTCCTCATAGTCAATGCCATATTGTTGCACATATCCTTTGGCAACCAATCTAGCTTTGTAGTGATCAATGCTACCATCAGATTTTCTCTTAATCTTATAAACCCACTTTGTACCAATGGCATTCTTTCCTTTTGGCAATTCACATAACTCCCAAGTACCATTTCTATGTATGGAATCCATTTCTGATTGCATAGCACTCATACATTGTGGATCATCACATGCATCTTCAAAAGAAAGTGGCTCTTTATTACATGTTGTAGCAATAAGAGAATAATCCATAAAATTACTTGATGCATGGTAAGAGCTTGATCTTGTTCTACCAAGTAAAGGTGCACTCAATTTGCTATCCTGCAAAGTTTGTTTCAGCCACTTTGGCATAAATTGTGCACTCTTGATAGACATGTGCTCATTATGTAAAACATCTTCAATATGTACATCATGCATGGGCTGAATTTCATGCTCATTTTCAGCCATATTTGATGCAAATGTTCAGCCATATGTGGCTGGAAATTTCCAACAGTTTTGACATTTTTTGGCTGAAATTTTTTAGCCATGTTTGGCTGGAAATTCTCTGTATTTTCAACCCTATTTGGCTGGAATTTTTTCACCCTTTGAGCATTAGTTGGCTGATCTACATGGCCATAGTCAAGCGCACCATTTTGGAACAAAGGCCTGAGTGTATCAAACACATCTTGTGAGCTAACTGTTGGTAGTTTTTTGCATTCAAGTAGAGGGAAACTGAATTTTCAGCAAATGCCACATCTCGACTCACAATAATTGTGTTTGTCAGTCGATGGTACAACCGATATCCCTTACTTTCAGCACTATAACCAACAAATATACATTTCTTTGCCTTGTCATCAAGTTTGTGATGTTGTTGTGATAGCACAAGAGCATATGCCAAACAACCAAACACACGCATATGAATAACCATAGGCTTATGACCGTTCCAAGCCTTAGAAGGAGTGATGACTCTCAATGCTTTTGTTGGGCAGTGATTCAACACATAATTTGCATACGTGACCGCTTCCATCCAAAACTTATCAGGAAGATGCTTTCCTTTAACCATACATCGTGCCATTTCAAATAGAATTCTATTTTTACGCTGGGCAACACCATTTTGTTGAGGTGTATATGGCATCGTAGATTGGTGTGAAATACCTCTTTCACGAAGAAAAGCATTAAACTCATGTGACACGTATTCACCACCACGATCCGTGCATAGAATCAAAAGCTTTTGTGAAGAAAAATTTTCAGCCATAGGTAAAAATGCTTTGAAGCAAGAAAATACCTCATTCTTTGCTTTCATAGGATACACCCATGTATGGGGAGTAGCATCATCAATGAAGGTAACAAAATATACATGCTTCCCAAAAGATGGACTCTTGACGGGACCACATACATCACTATGAACAAGCTGCAATTTTCTTCTAATGTGTGTATGAACATCTTTTGGAAAAGAAGCACGATGCATTTTTCCAAGAATGCAACCTTCACATGCATGCTTTTTCAATGGACTCAAGTGTAGGCAAGCCAATAACAATGTCCTTCTTTTGCAAGTAGAGCAAACTACTGAAGTTCAAGTGACCAAAACGAGCATGCCAAAGCTCCATTTCAGCCATGGAAGAAGTATGAGCAACTAAGGCATTCGAGGCAGCCCTCTTGTATGTATCCATGTGATACAAACCATTACATAATGTACCAGACATCACGATAACATCGCCATTGCTGAAATCATGAACCATACACTTATCATCAACAAGTTGTACATGAAGTCCAGCTTTGGCAATCAACAGAACTCAAAATTAAGTTCTTCTTGACAACAACACCATGAGTGGCTCACAGCAACAACAACAGCATCAACAATAGCAACAACAACAACAACAACAACAACAACAACAACAGGTTATCCCAACACGTCCGATACTAGCAGGGGTCACGTATACAAAATTTGAAGGATTTCCAGGGGATGATCCAGATGCGCATGTGCGGATGTTTGAGATTAATTATATAGTTCTGAACTACCCAATAGACCCTTCTTACAAAGCAATTGTGTTCCAGTCCACCCTGGTCAATGAAGCTACACAATGGCTAACCGAATATGATTTGAACCACTTCTAGCAATATGATGATGTAAAGGATGCCTTTCTACAACGGTTCTGATTGAAGAACCCCACCAAAATTTTTGACTACTTGCAGAACAATAGGCAGAAACCACACCAAACGTTATAGGATTATGCCACACTATTTCAGACACATCTAAGGAAATTGCCACCCCCGCATGCTAATCTACGAGATGACGTTATTACTCAATGGTTCATCAGTGGATTAAAGCCCCAATTGAAGCAGATTATTATCATAACATGTGGGTGGAATGACTTTAGATGTCGTAATTGCTATGGCGTTACAATTAGAGAACAAAGTGGGCGGATTTACCGAAGACCTGGAGTGGCTGAAAGTGTCTAGGCACTCCAATGAAGACCCTTTAAAACAAGTTTATTGTACCAAATGCAAAAACCTAGGACAAAGCAGTTCATCATGAGCATTGAACCAAATATATTGTGGCATCTGCCACATAACAGATCATACCACGGAGACTTGTCCATATAATGCCAAGGTACAAAACAGAGCAATGGTTAATGCCATCATTCAGGAGTAGGGATAATGGGCTAGTCATTATGTACCACCACATATGAGGAACACCCCATACCAGTGATACAAGAATTATCGAGGAGGGCGGACAAATAACTTCAGTCAAACTCAGTGGAATGCAGGCCCTTCAGGAGAAGGTACTTATAATCCAACTCCGAAATGTCATTTATGTGGGGAAATAGGGCATATCCGGAGGTTCTGCAAAGATGTAACGGAGTATGACAAAAAGAAAAAAGAACGGCAAGATCCGATGGAAAATATGGTGTATATCTCACCTGTGGATACGCAAACAATAGCGGTACAAACATGATCGGGCAAGCAAATACAACTAGCTGCGGAGATCTTCGAACCAGGAATTCGTGAAAAACAGAGGGCGTTCACAAAGGCAAGCAAGTGGGCTACGCAAGAACAAGCTATTTTCCCTGATCCAGTTCCGGTGATGCAGCAAATTATCCTGCCAGAGGTACCAGAGAAGCAAATTTGACTTATACGGTACCAGAGTCCAGACCGGAGACCATACCGAAAATAGCCAAAACTGATTCGGTGTGGGATGTTCTGTCCAAGGCATCAATTACATTGCGATTCGGTCAATTATTGGCTTTGGTCCCTGGAGTTCGACAACAATTCCAGTAGCAGGTTAGCCCAGGCTCTTCAAGCGCTCTTGCAATAGCTACAATCCAACCAGAATTGGACCCAATGGTGGACCATACGGTACCACTGATTACGATATGGTACAAAAATCACAAAATCACACAAGTCTTAATTGATGGAGGATCTGGTGTCAATATTGCCACAGTAGCCCTTTGCAAACGGCTGGGGTGGATACAAATTGAACCTGTTCAATTCTTTGTATGTATGGCTGATCAATCTCGAGTCCATCCGATGGGCTTGGTGCAGGATATTCCGATCGCTCTACAAGGTTCTCTTTTCAAAATGACCTTTGTTGTGCTAGATTTACTAGAATCGAGCTTGGATTACAATCTACTTTTTGGACGCCCTTGGCTAAAACAAGCTAAGGTAGTGCAAGACTAGTCAGCGCATGAATTAGTCTTCAAAAATAATCACCAAAAATATGTTGTCCCATTGGACGACATGAAACCTTGTGACTTACACACACGGCCATACTTAGTGGAGCCTGTACACATGATGGATGGCCTCCTCGATGATGAGGAGGAAGCTTTTCTTGCCGCCAACAGGGATTTGATGGCACTAGGCACTGTCGATTTACAAATGGTGGCTGATAACTGGAGTCCGGCAGCCTGTACAGTGACGCCACTGACCGGAGAGCATGATGCAAGCACAGAACTGACCTTGGATGATACAATGTTCCAAAAATTACTTCAGCCATGAGACGATTTGGAGAAACCCCGACAGTTCTATGTACCGGAAGATCAGTTGATCACCTGCAATTTAGGTGACCAAACCAACCCGCGACTAGTAAAAATAAAGGTAGGACTGTCTGAGACTTTTCAGGAGCACCTATTGCAGCTCCTACGTGAGTTCGCGAATGTGTTTGCATGGGATTACAAGGACATGAACGGGTTGGACCCGCGGATTTACCACACCGCGTGGTGCTGAAACCGGATGCAAGACCCATCAAACAACCTAGTTACAGGATGAATCCTAATTATGCGGCACAGGTCAAAGCCGAACTTGATCGCTTATTGAAGGTGGGATTTATTGTGCCTATTGAGCATGCAGAATGGATCTCTCCCATTGTTATAGTTCCGAAGAAAAACAAGCAGTTGCGGATATGTGTGCATTACCAAAAACTCAATGCAGCAACCATCCCTGATCCGTTTCCGTTGCCGTTCCTGGATACCATGTTGGATGATGTGGCCGACAGGGAGATGTATTCCTTTCTAGATGGATACAATGCGTATAATCAAGTCAAAATGGCAGAGGAGGATATACCCAAGACTGCATTTATTACCAATTGGGGTGTCTATGCGTTTACTGTAATGTGGTTTGGATTACGTAATGCTCCCAGTACGTTCCAACGCTGCATGCAAGAAACTTTTTCCCCTTACCTCACCACATTTATGCGAGTGTACCTGGATGATTTTTCGTTATCCGGTGATACTTCCGCACACCTGTATCATTTATGGTGTTGCTTTTCCAAGTGTCGGGAATATTGCTTGTGTTTGAACCTGAATAAATCGGTGTTCTCTGTTTCTTGTGGTAAGCTGCTAGGGCATGTTATTTCCAAACAAGGCATTCAGGTGGATCCAAACAAAGTGAAGGCCGTCTTGGAGGCTCCTGCTCCTAAGACACCTAAAGAGGTGATGCAGTTTCTAGGCCAAATCCGGTGGCATGAGCGGCATCTACGGTGGCTTGCCCATCTAGCAATACCACTTAATCGATTGATCACCAATAGCCAGCGTCAATTTGAATGGGCCGAGGAGTGTCAACTTTCCTTTGATTGACTAAAAGCCTTGTTAACTCAGGCTCCCATTTTACAAGCACCCAATTGGGAATTGCCATTTCATGTCTTTGTGGATGCCTCCGACAGTGCCATTGGAAGCGTGCTGATGCAGCAGATAGATAAATGGTTTTGTCCCGTATATTATGCGAGCCGCAGATTGGCCCCTGGGAAATCGTAACTATTCAGTTACTAACGCGAGTATCTTAGCTTAGTCTATTCTGTGAAAAAAATTCGACATTATCTGTTGGGCAGACGCCTCACCTTTCACCTAGACCATGCACCACTGGTGTATGTGGTGTGCGAACAGCATTTGGGCGGACGATTAGCCCGTTGGGTCTTACTGCTTCAAGAATTCGATTACTCCATCGTACACCGACCAAGGTCAACATACGCTCTTGCTGACTTTCTCTCCCGGTTGGATTCCGGTGAGCCTCGTGAGGGAGTTGATGATACAACACCAGCCATCTAGGCAACAGAGACAAGACAGGAGGACCCACAAGCGTTACCGGTACCCTCTTCTTACTATGAGACCTTGCTTCTGTTCTTGACTAGTGGCTGCCCGCCTGGTATGATTTCTTCAGCTGCCAGATGATGACTAGCCATGTACAATCCACGCTTTCGATTGATTGTCAGACAATTATATTACATGGATCACTCCGGAGTATTACTCAGATGTGTTCCTCCCCATGAAATTGCTTCAGTTGTTACCATGGCCCATACTACCCCAACTGAAGGATATTTTGTGGCTGAACTGACGCACCAAAAGATTTTGCAGAGTGGATTGTGGTGGCCCACTATGTATCGTGACGTAACCAAGTATGTACAACAGTGCGACGAGTGCCAGTGTTCCAGTTAGCCTTTACAGCGACACTACTTCCCTCTCCAACCTGTTGTGCCTCTGTAACCCTTCCAAAAGTGGGGGTTGGATTTTATAGGACCAATTACATCTCCGACAACAGTTACCAATAACATATATATTCTGACATGCACAGTTTATGCTACTCGATGGGCCAAAGCATGTGCTCTCCGATCATCCATAGTGGCTGTGGTTGTTAAATGCTTAATGAAAGATATCTTTCCACGTTATGGGTTACCCTTGGAGATCGTAACTGACCAAGGTACACACTTTGCCAATACCTTGATGCAAGTGCTTACGAAAACATTCCAGATTGTACACAAATTCAGTTCTCCCTATTACCCCCGAGCAAATGGACTTGCCGAGAGTACCAACAAATCTCTCTTAAACATCTTGAAGAAATTGGTGTTAGATTGCCCCGAGAGATGGGACCGATTCCTACCCGTTGTACTCTGGGCTTATCGTACCACATACAAAGTAGCGACCGGAACAACTCCTTTTAAGTTGGCCTATGGATTGGAAACAATTGCACCGATGGAACTGGTGGTTCCCAGTCTGCGTGTGGCCCTTCATCGGAAGCTATTATCGAAAAAATCTTTTCCCTTTTGTTTGGAGGCCTTACGGTCTCTGGATGAACAGCGTCTGGCGAGTTTCCTGGTGATGCACAAAGTGCAGCTGAGACAGGCCAAAACCCACGATCGCTTTCTCAAAACCCCTGTGTTTACGGTCAATCAATTGGTCCTCTTCTATAACGCTAAGTCTAATCCATCCACCAGAAAATTTAAGCTACGATGGTTCGGCCCATACCGGATTGCTGAACAAGTGGGACCCGCAACTTTTCGGTTGGCAACCTTAACAGGTGCCCTTCTTCCAAAAGCGATTAATGGCTCCAAGCTCCACCCCTATCACTCGTCGACTACCAACTCATGAGGTGTCTTCGATATTTTTACTCTTTTTTTTTCATTTGTCACTTGATTTTGTTTTCCACTCCCCATGTTTTGGTTCACCAATTGACCGTAATCTTTCCATTTTCATATCTAACCATGATTAATAGCTGCCTCTATGTCACTGCATCTGTTAATACATGCATGTCATCATTATGTCGGTATATTTCCAATACTACGTTATGATTAGGATTTTTTGCCACTTGATTTTTCAGTGCTCCTACTTAATCTTGTTCTTTTCACTGATAATCGCTATTGTGTTTTTGTGTTTGCGACCAGTGTGTGCTTTGTGTCTTCCTTTATCTCTACGTGTGCCATGGACGCTCTGGCTAACATAGAAACCTTCCATGTGGTTCTTACTCCAGAAGCATGCCAGTGTAAGCGGTCGGAAAGGAACTCATATTTCTTGTAAAATATATCTTGAAAAGTCGCACGCATGAAAAGGCATAGCGCAATGTTGTATCCTTTAACAAGAATAATGAAAGAATCACATTAAGGAGAAGGTAGATCCACCGGACTATCGTCTGGGCGAGAAGCCGAAAGCGAGTGCTATTGCAAAACTCTGTGTAACTGAGTCAGTCTTATTGATTAAGTTTAATCATTAAGTGAAGTTAATTGAAGTGTTAAGTAATTTGATTAACGTGCTATGTGAGTGAGTTACACGGTAACTTTGTGATGGAAAAGTGCCTTACGACGTATTCTGAGTAATATTGGGCAGTTCAGTTCAGTGAATAGTGTTCAGTTCAGTGAATTCAGATAGTCTTAATCTGTAGCTTGGGAAAATACAAATAGGGCCTCTGTTTACAGACCCCTGACCATCCCAAGAACCTAGAGTGAATTAACCTTAACTGTAAAAAGGTTAAAACATTTAACAAGTAGAAGAACCTACCGGTCTTCGATCTACATCTGCCACTATGTTCCAAAGTTGTTTTGCAACAAGAACATGCTTCATCATGTAAGACCACATCGGATAGTTGGTCCCATCAAGCTTATCTTCAGCTTGAAGCATGCCAAACAAGTCATTGCTACCCGCCATTTCACAAAGGAACAAGAATGTGACAAAAACTTTACTTCGACAAAAGCTGAAATAAGTGCTGAAATTTCAGCTTACAAATTGTCACTTTGATGGTGTTTTTGACTGCACGAATGGCTTTGAAATGGGGGTAAAACCCCAGCGCACCTGATGGAAATGTTTCTTGGTTGCTGAAATTCACAGTTCTATGCTCTAAAGTCGATTTGCACTGTTAGAAGTGCGTGCGCGCCGCGATGCAAAAAAAGGAAACTTGAGAAGGAGTTGAACCTGCTCTGATACCACTGTTGGGTGTGTGTAGAAGTGCAAGAGACACACGAGAAGCACACACAAAGAGGACAAACGCAGCAAGACACACGGAGAAGACGATGGCTGGAATAGCTCTCTCTATTGACGATAAAATTGAACTGAAGTAAGAGCTGAATAATATCCCTAAGTACAAAGTACCGCCACATATGAGAGTATCAAGTATGTGGTAACATGGGGAAAAAGCCTCTAGCCAGCACTAGAGTAAAAGTGCCCATCTATAGGGAAAAGATTCACATCAAAGCTACCCGAGGAACACATAAGTGTAACAATTAGGTACCCAAATATTGATTTTCAAGGGAGTTGCTAAATATTTATTTCGCAAAATAAGTTCTCTAGATTTTGCAAATACTTAGTTTTTTACCTTCCCAAACGTCTTGCTTCCCTTAAAAAAAAACTACTAATAGAGACCATGAAGGCATAAAATATGAAGTGAATACTATTCATCTTCATGCATGCATAAACACGCAAATACAAAAAAATATTCTAAGCAACAATCCTTTGCTTCTTTAATGCTTAGCATTCAATCATTCCATGTTTTGGTGGTCCTTTCATATGCACAAACATGTGCTTCCATTCAATGCATCATCATGAAAATGCACATGATTTTGTGCATTAAAAGTGTTTCTAATGAAGAGTACACTTGATATGTGCACAAAGGAAAGCTTTGAACTTGAATTTTGTGCTTTAAATTTATTTGGTGTTGATGACTGCACATACAATCTTTTTGTTCATTGCATATATGCATGAAAGTGCTTGAGGTGGTTAACTTCCTTCTTAGAAATATATTTTCGCCTATTAGAATACATCATCTTCATGTATACACTCAAAAATTAAAGTCCTATCTCATGCTTCAATTATGTGTATGAAAAGATGATGGTTAAGGCAAAAAAGTATTAAAATCAAGCATAACTTGAGTACTTAACGTTATTATAAGCTTCATCCTTCCCTCGCCTTGGCGAAAGCCATCTCCTTCTTGATGAATCCTCTCCATCATTCATATCTTGTCCCAAAAAAAAGTTCCAACCTCAATCCTTCATTTGGATGAATCGAAAGAATGGTAGAAGAAATTGGATGCGCACTTCTATTCAATTGATAGAACTACAGTAATGTTCTCAATTACTTCATCACGTTCATATGAGAGATGAAGAGAAATCTCTTCTCAACTACAAAAGAACTTTAGGTACAATTGATCAGCCTAAAGGAGAGCTATAAGAAAAGCATCTCTTGAGATTTCTACCATCCAAGAAGGAGGAAGGTGAGGTGCAGCCATCCGTGTGTGTACATTATGATTGAGAAAGTCCATTGCAATTGCAAACATCGACATGTGTTGTACAGGGAGCATTGAAATACCATAGATGAGGAAATACTAGCTATGAACAAAATAAGGCCATGCCATTTTGTACACATTTTCTCTAATAGTAAAAACATATTTGTGTAGAAGGATTTGAGTTAATTCCTTGTGTGTGAAGAAATCTAGGTGATTTTGTAAGTGTATGAATGCTAGTTGGAAGCTATGCGTTTTTTGGAACACATTTTCCTGATGTTATTAGTGTCAGATCTCACACTACAGTGTAGAGATTTTCATGAATAATAGCTCACTTTGAAGCTATCATTCTCAACTACAATTGACCAAAAGATCTTTGCAAAATGGGATGTCTACTCAGAGAAATGTTTCTAATAGTGAAGGCATGTCAAATGGATGAAGGTAATTCTCAGTTTTTCAGACATAGTGTAACATCTGAAGATATTTCAAGTTATTTGCAAGTTAGTACTTGAAATTATATCTTGGAATTGGTTTCTTACTATATTTAAGAACTTCTATTAATCATTGAGCACAAGAATCCTTAAGAATCAACTCGAATCAAAGAAGAATTGAAGCTAGAAGAAAAGGTGAAATTTCTAAGGAAAGTGAAACTTCACATTTTACTAAGGAAATTGTTAAAGAGTTGAAGATTGAAGTCTTGCTGAGCTAATGATGTTTAAAGAGGTTTTCTAATATCACATTAGCTTGGTTCTCGTGGTGTTTCATACACCATCAAGTGGTATAAAAGTAGAAAGGTCCTTAAGAGTAGAAGGAAGTGTAGGTACAAGAGGTCTTGAAGAACTTTCATCGGAAAGTTGAACGTTGAAGCATCCAACAACAAAATGCATTAGAGAATTACTTTTAAGTCATTCCTAAGCGTAAAATATCTACAAAAGATAACATTCTTTAATCTCAAACTCACAAGTTGCAACAGAAGCAAGAAGACCATGGTAGATCATATCTCTATTGACAAATTGGACAGAGACAATTATCATGCTTGGGTAATGAGAATGGAAGCCTTACTTATGATTAAGGATCTCATGATATATGTGAGAGGTAAAGAAGAAAATCCTACATTTGAAGATGATAGTCGACCAAAGAAAGAAGGGTTAGAAGCTTTGAAGCTATGGCAAAAGAAAGATGCAAGTCCAGGAGCCTACATATACAACACTTTCACAGATCATTTGCTACCTCACATCAGAGGTTTGGAAATAGTTGAAGATATATGGAATGCATTGGCAGATCACTTCCAAAATACTACTAAAGCTAAGAAGGCTAGCTTATGGTTAGAGTTTACAACATTTAAGAAAAAGCAAAGCCAAAGTATTAGTGATTATGTCACTAAGATGAAGGACTTGGCGGATAGTCTTCGATGTATAGATGAAGATGTTGAAGATCCTAGGTTGATTGCACAATTACTTGCAAGGTTGAAAGGAGATGAAAGGTGGAAACCTTTTGTACTTTCAACTAAACTTTCATTAAATCATTTTGTACCATATCTAAATCAATTGATTGGATTGATGCTCACATTTGAGAAAGGCTTGAAGTCAGACGGAGACAAAGGACATAGCTCCGCTATGTATGCAAAGAAGAAGAAGAAAGGAGAAAAGGTAAAGCAAAGGATGAAGAAGAATCAAACTCTCAAGCCAATTATGTAAAAGTAAGAGGTAATGGTAGAGGTAAAGGTAAAGGAAATGGAAGAGGTAGAGGTAACCAGAATAACAACAAGAAGACATGTTGGATTTGTGGCTTGAGCAATCATCTGGCTTATGATTGTTGCAATCAACAAGGATCAAACCAGAATCAAAGTAATAATGGTAGAGGAATAGGTGGAAGATATCAATGTTAATTTCAAAGAGGAAGGCAAAGTCAAAGAGGTGGGTATGGTAGAGGTGGGGGAAGAGATTGGGGACAGAATCAATCCTATGCAAATGATACATAGAATGAGAACCATACAACATTGATGATGAATTCAACAAGTACATCAAAGAAAGAAGATCTCAAGGTATTCTATATTGACACTAGTTGTTTTAATCATTTTTCAAGTAATATAGAATTTATCTCGAAATTAGAAGAAGGTATTTCTAGTCATACAATTCAAAAATGTGAGACACAATGTGCATTCAATTGGAAAAAGTGAAATGCAAGAGTGGAGTAGATTTGCTAACCAATGTTTTGTATGTTCCCACAATACCTAAGAATCTGATTAGTGTGAGACAAATAGTGGAGAAAGTTTTTCAAGTCAAATTTACAAATGAAGGAGTATTTGTGGAAGATCCAGAGAATGAATATAATCATATTGTTTATGGTAAGAAAGAAGGTAGAC
This sequence comes from Ceratopteris richardii, assembly GCA_020310875.1. Classification (NCBI taxonomy): domain Eukaryota; kingdom Viridiplantae; phylum Streptophyta; class Polypodiopsida; order Polypodiales; family Pteridaceae; genus Ceratopteris; species Ceratopteris richardii. The sequence goes on along the minus strand of CM035422.1, from coordinate 182,358,323 downwards.
TCTTTACTCTGAAAGTGCAAGGGAACATTGGTCAAGCCTTTCTCACACATGGTGATGAAGTGGTTACAGAACTAGACCTCTGGCATAAGAGGCTAGGACATTTTAATGAAAAAGGAATCAAAGCTATGGTGGCAAACCAATCTATAATAAGGCTACAAAATAGAGAGAGAGAGAAAGAGAGAGAGAGAGAGAGAGAGATCAAAAGAGAAAGAGAAAGAGAGATAATTCAAAGAGAAAGAGGTGGAAAGGAGAGAAATAGAGAGAGAGAGAGACAATAAGATAGAGATTAGACAAAAGAACAATTCAGCGAGCGATTGTTTTAGTTTGTAAGCACAACACAATTGTGAACATTGGAGAGCTCTTAAATCATATGTGTGTAGATGCCAATCGAAGAGCCTCCAACATTTTTTTTGTCAAAAAACCATCGTATAACCGATGCTAAACCATCGTATATGCATGTTCAAAAACTGTCGCATAAGCAATGCTTTTGAACGTCCTTTATGTGATGCAAAGAGTGTGTCCCTTATGTGATGCTTTTTTAGTTCATTGCTTTAGTGACACTTAGTGCTACCATCACAATGCACGTCGCTTTAGACGTCGAAACGAACATTAAAGTTTTCATCATTTAATCGACATCGCATGCTTGATGGTCGTTGTGATTTTTTATGCAATTATATAGCAACAGAATTGTGGCACCTTAACCATCGCTATGCACTGGTATTCCTTGTAGGGTGCATAGTAGTACTTTATAGAGGAATCTATAATCTTCACAAATACATACAACTTGGTTACAAAATTTCTTGTTGTTGATAGCCTTCTTACAATACATACATACATAAATACACATGTACATACATGCATAGATACATACATACATATGCACACACATACACTACAATAGAATATACACCTTTTTATACGTATTTTGACCACTTTCATTGTTGTAAAATTTTATGCATCAAGCAGCATGATAACATGGGAAAACATACAAGTCTTGCAATATGCCTCTAAAGGAACTTTGTGTGTTTGGTGCTACCATCAATTGGTTGTATGCATGTCTTAAACCGCATAAGATAACTATTAAAAAAATAAGAGAAAAATCATGTTGATATATTCGTCAGTATATTCATGGATAGTGGAAAAAACATGCTTTCATGCTTGTTCACACTTATGTAGGCCTGCATATGCACATATATGTACAATATGAACATGTAACCATAATCGTAACAATAATAGCATAACCATAACTTTCATGAAGCAAAATAACATCATAACCATAGACTTCTGCATTTGTACGACATGAACCTGCATAATCATAATCATACTTAACTATGCATGCATAGGCATGTACAATATGAACATGCATAACCATAAAAATAACAATAGATATATAACCATGACCTACATGAACCACAATAACATCACAACCATAAACGTGTGCATGCCATAAAAACATACTAGTATAATCATAGACATGCACGCTTGTACATGCATAGACCTATGCAATATGAACTTGCATAACCATAATCATAACAATAAAAGTATGACCATAACCTACATGAATTGAAATAACATCACAAGCATAAACTTGTGCATGCTATAAAAACATGAACCTACATAATCATAAATTAATCATGCAGACCTATGCATGCATAGACATGTACCATATGAATCTATATAATCATAGTCATAACAATAAATGCATAACTATAACCTGCATAAATGTTCAACCTTGTGCTCCAACTGTAAGGCCATTGTAATGACAGCATCTAATGTCATTCCGCCCACACAACAAATGATCACGATTTGTTTTAGCTATGGATTCAAGCCGTTGATAAACCATTGTGTTATGACATCATCTGGCAGGTTGGCATGCGCCGGTGGTAGCTGCCTCAAGTGAGTTCTGAACATTGTTGCATAATCCTAGACACTCAAGTGTGATTTCTGCCGATTGTTCTGCAAATAGTGAAAATTTTCTGTAGGGTTCTTCTTCAACTGAAACCTCTGGAGGAACACATCCCTCACATCATCATAATTACTGAAATGGTTAATATCATATTCTGTCAACCACCTTGCTGCTTCATTAACTAGTGTGGCCTGAAACACGATGGCCTTATACGCCGGATTTGGTGGGTGGTTAAACACTGCATAACTGATCTCAAATGTACGAACATGTGCGTCGGGGTCATCCCCCAAAAATCCACCAAATTTTGTATATGTCACTCTGGTTGGAACCGATCGAGGTGGAACGATTGGCTGTGGCTGCTGTTGTTGTTGCTGCTAAAATTGTGGTTGCGGCTGTGGCAGTGTTCGTTGCTGTTGTTGTGAGCCACTCATGGTGCTATTGTTGGTAGTGTTTTTGTTACCTGAATTTTGAGGGGGTGTCTCTTGACCTTCCGAATCTGTATGGTCAACTTGGTCACTTTTCGGTCCAAAAATGTTGTCGAACCGTTTGCTTTACTCCATATCCAACAACCTTTCCTCAGCTTTAGTGTCGAAATTAGGTAGACTTGCACCGAAAAGGGGTGAACGCAATAAGTGTCCACTAGGCTGCACCACAGTGTCACCGAAAAACTTCAAATTGCCATCGAGTGATGTCGAACTTCCATCGGAACTCACCGAAGTCTCACCGGACCAAGTTACCCTATCACCGAACACGTTCTCACCTGGTATCGCGAACCTGTCAGCAAAACTGGCTCGATTCTGACCACATACTGCAGAACTGACTCCGCACTGTGTCTCTGTACACCTAGACGTCACTATGCCTTCTCCAAAAAGTACCAGACTCACACCGGAATTCACCGGAATCTCGTCATGTGTTACCGAACTAGCACCAGAATCACTACTAACTCGATCCGATCCTTCTGGAACTGGACTTAACTGGCCTATACTCCTACCACCCGGGGGTGTTCATAATAAGTTTGGAACTGCCCAGGGATGTTGGTCTCGCCTATACTTTGGGTAGGACTCATCGGAATGAGTAACCGGCATATATCACTTCTTCAACTATCAGTTATTATTCTCCATTGCTTGCCTTAAGTACTGCTCTTCCCTTACTAATTATTCCAAATCTGTTTCCATCTTCCCACAGACGGCGCCAGTGTTAAAAGCGCTTTCTGTAAGCCACTTTTAATCTCATTTCTGGGTTCTTAGGGATGGATAGGGGTCTGACAGTGCAGAGGCCCTTTGTTTAATTTTCCCAATTCAATTATACAATCAAATCGTTAATTGTCTTTCAATCCGAAGATTATCACGACGTAGTATGCTTATCATGCGAATTAACAACTACAAATTCGCACAGGCTTATTAATGTTAACATAGCATTACTGTGTTAAAAATTAATCATGGAAACTTTAAGAACAAGACACAGTACCCAGAATTTGTGTAAATCTGCAATACGACAACTCCAGCACAGTCACCCAGATAGACAGTCCGGCGAACTCCTCCTCTATTGAACACCATGCTTGCATTTCATTAATGAATTAGAAAGTTACAACTCTTCGTCATGCCTTTCCGGTGCGTTCGAATATATATAAAAAATAAAACTACAATCCAATCCGGTGGCCTAACATTGGCACGCACGGTGGACTCGCACCCAAAAAGGAAAATACAGTCAAGGCTCATCAATAATGCCTTGTATATACAGGGTTCTAGCGAGTTTAAAAGTGCGAGTAATCTTCTGCTTTAATGAGTCCAGTATAGTCTTCAAAATATCTGGCTCGACCAATTGTGCATCTGTTTGAACCGAACTAACAACAACGACCTGACTCATCAGCAATTTTATCTGCGTTTGCAAAAATGATTCCTACAAGTAAAAGTTGTTGGCGATGGCCGCATCTCTTCTTAGCTTTATTTCTGCAATCTCTGCATCAATACGCGACAATCTCTCTGCCTGAAATCCTAACTGCTTCTCTCTTCTTTCCAGTTCCTGAGCTTGATAGTGGATAGTTTTATAATAGGCATCTCTCTCTTTCATAATGCCTTCCATCTCTTTCTTTATCTGAATCATCCGGATTGTCTGTGCATCCAACTCACGACTCTTCTGGGAAAGTTCCGTGGACACTGTCTTGAGTTCTTCAATGTTCTGCAAAGCTAAGTTGGCCATTTCTTGTCCTTTCTGTGTCACCAGCTCAAAGTCCACACGTGTCTCTTCTAGCAAATTGCCGAGCGCCACACGAGCATCTTCTTTGTCTTGCACCAACTTCTTCAATTGAGAGATTTCTTCCTCCCGAATAGCAAGAAGGACAGACTTTTCCTATAATTCCGCAAGCTCGGCATCCCGTTGAGCAATCATGGCATCCCTTTCTGCTAATTGTGCTTGAAGTTGCTGAAGCTGAATGTGCAGTGCGTGATTCTCTGATTTGACTACATTGGCTTCTTCCTGTCGTGGAGCAATATCTGCTTCAAGTAAATCCACTTTACCTTGCAATTCCTGCTGAATGTGCTGAGTGGCTAGCTTCATTTGTAGAGGCAATTGCTTGGAGAATTGAATTAGAAGTTGGCCCATCGATGCCAGTTCTGTGAACATAATGTTTGGGGGTGGAAGAGAAGGAGGGGGTTGTGATGATGAGGTAGAAAGTAGATGAGGGGAGGGTGGTGGAGAGTAGTCTGGAGAAGATAATTGATGGATGGATGCTTCTTGAATGACAGTGGAGGTTGCACGAGGAAGAACTTTGACATGCTCAAAACTGGTAATCGGCGGAGGAAGAGGAATAAGGGCATGTGGAACCAAAATAATTCCGGTCTCATGCTGATTGATCTCCTCAACAACGTCAGTAACATCCTCAAGAGTGCCGATTACTTCATTGATTGCTTCGACTTGGACCTAATTGGTTGGGGATGAAGGATATTGGCATTCCATTCCTTTAGTAGCATCAGTAATGACTGCATCTGCTTTGGCTACAGTGGTTGGTGATGAAGGGGATTGACAATCCATGCCTCCAGTAGCGGCTTCGATCTCCTTTACAACATCCTCATCCAGTTGATGAGATTCTTCTCGTGAAGAGGCTTCCTCGACATCTTCCATGCCTGCACCTTGTTCCGGCTGCTGGATAGGAGAAGATGGGACGGAGGATTCTACCTGGAGAGAGGTGGCGGTGTCGTGGAAGACATCAGCTTCGTGACCTACAGTGGATCCCTGCACCTCGCTTTCGGAGGGGCTAACGCGTCTGCGTGTACGATGAAAAAATTGAAGCAAATCGGCATCGTCATCATCTTCGTCTTCGACCATTTGCGTAGATTCTTCATGTAACAGAAAAGGAGCAGTTGGAGGAGGTTGATCATCACCGAAAAGAGAAAGGTTAGGATATGAGGTAAGCGTGTGCGAGGGATATCATGCTTGGCGATTTGCTTGGTAAGCGCTATGCATTCACGGTGAACGCGCCTAAAGAAAAATGCCGTGAAATTCACAGGTTTGCAGGAAGCCATATCTATCATGGAATAAAAGGGTCGAGAGATACCGTAAGTGCGTTTTTGCAAATTTAACGCAGAGACCAGGAATCGCAGAGCAGTACGCTCTGGTTCGGGTCGGCAAAGGATAGCGAACTCATTAGATGAATTCTAGGGAAAGAGTTCCTTCATGGTGGCAAGAGGAAGGAGTGGACCATTCTCCAATCCTACCTGAGGGACTCGGAATCCCTCAGCAAACATGGCTAAAGTGATTACTACACAAGGGTTTAAACACATAACCGGCCAACATTGCTCTGTATCCAATGTGGCAGCAATGGCAGAAATAATCTACGCATGGAACTGATGACACTCCACTGAATGCCAAGGCAATTTAGCGAAGGTCAGCAATCCCCGAGTGCGCAAGTACTCACTCACATGTGGAGTGAGTCCTGCACGAAAGGTTGCTATATTGGCCACAGCTTCCATGGCACACACAAGGATACATGAAAACATAGAGTACACATAGCTCGCAAACACACAAACACAATAGTGATTATTAGTGGAAAGAACAAGATTAAGTAAGAGCATGGAAAACATTAGGCGTCCAGAACCCTAATCATAATGCAGTATTGGAGAGATATCCTTCATAGGTGCGGCATGCATGCATGAACAGAAGCAATGACATAGAGGAGGCTATTAATCATGATTAGATCAGCAAAATGGAAGGATTACAGTCAGATAGTCAACCGAAACACAGGAAGTAGAAAAAAAAAGCCATTAACAAGCGAAAAAAGAAAAGAAAAGAAAATGATCGAGTACACCTCAAGAGTTACTAGACGTCGTGTGATAAGGGCGGAGCTTAGAGACATTAATCACTTTGGAAGGAAAACACTTGTTAAGGCGACTCACACCAATGAGTATGTGGAGTAAAATCAACCACTATATAGTAGAAGAACTAAAATTTAGAGAATTTTGAGAGTCTCCTCTACAAAATGAGCATATGAACAATGTCAGAAAATCATAAAACGGTCGTCCTTTCCTCATTTGTCAGGTTCAAAGTTGTAGGGTTCCTTAATATTCAAATTTCCTTAGCTAGCATCTCCATATAAAGAAAACTTTGCACAAGATATCAAGTGGTACAATTCAAGAGCCGTCACAGTGAGTTGAACTGCGAGTCAAAGTGGAGAGTACCTTCTTACAAGACATAGGCATAAAGAGAGAGGTTACAACAAGATACACTCTTGAATAGAATGGAGTGGTAGAGAGAAGAAATAGACTAATAGTAGAGGCTGCATGATCAATGTTGAATGAAAAGAAACTTCCAACTACCCCTCGAATATGTTGCCACTTTTGACACTTCATCTTCAAAAAATGGCGAGCTACTACTGTTGCTTCTCATCCACCTCATTACCAAACTTGGAGCTTCATCAACACCTCATGTTGTACAAGGAGGACCTTCCATAAAAAATATCCTTCTTCACTATCCATTCTAGCCTTTAAGCATTATTCTTTGCCCAAAGTGTTTTAGTAGCCCAAGGAGGTTGCCTCCATGCCTCTAATCTTTCCCCTTCTCAACTCTTGTCATGACATTTTTCCTTGCATCTCATCCTTAGAAAATACTTCTCTGACATTTGACATATGGAAGAGTAGTAAGTATCAAATCTTCACTACTCATGTCGAATCAACTCTCTTATGGACCATCTTAAGACAAGTGTAGATAGAATTGGACTAGTTTGTGTCTCCAAAAAGCTCCATAAAATAAACCAAGTAACATAGATTTGAGATACAATCTAAGGTAATGATGCTGATACATGGGGTCTTACCAAACCATCCTTGCCAAAGAAATCTATAGATTGGCAACAGTTTGTGTGAATTGTAGTGGTCACTCCACGATAACATATAGAACCTTATAAACAGAAGTTTCCAATGTTTGAACAGCCAAATATACTACTTGTAGCAGAGTACCAAATTTGGCACCGTTGTCGGGGATCGAGTCTAGGACGAATGTGTGATGGTAAGAGTATAGCAAGAAGTGGCATTGGAAGGTACAAATTTCAGTTTTTGTTGTTGTTTTTACTTAGTTTTTTGTGTTTTTCACCTCCTCCACACTCCATCTTCATCACCGCATCATCATCTTCCACTCCAAAAAAATCAAAAAATTCACCATATCCACCCATTCTCCTCATTTCCCCTCATTTGTGCATGCGAGAGAGAGAGAACCTTTGTGATTGCATGTGCTACTATGCTTTTGAGTTTTCTTGCAGGTAGAGTGCTCCAGAGCATTAGGAAAGCTGCAAAAAGGTAATCACTTTCTGTCAGAAAATGCCGACTGTGTCAGACCATCGTGATGCTCTGCCAAGTATGGAATTTGAGGTAAGCGAGTTCACCACCATATAGGCCACCCTTGCGCATATAGGAATCCATTGTTGCATTTGCAAAATTTGCATTTTGGTGGACCATCGTGATTGGCTCACGCCATCCGATTGTGTCACACCATTGCGATTGGCTCACACCATCGCGATGGCTCGGCCAGACCATCGCGACGATCTCACACCATTGCGACGGCTCACTTGAGCCATCGCGACGGTTCACTTGGACCATTGCGACCATCCCGTCGACCCCACGCCATCGCGATTGGCTCATGCCATCGCGCCGACGCTGCCACATGGCAAGCTAGACCATCACCATTGTTCGCTAGTCACGCCATCACGACTGTCCCAGATATGCCATTGCGACGGCTCAAAATCAGACGATCGTGATTGCCTCATGCCATCGCGCCCGTGACCATCGCGACGGTTCACTCGGACCATCGTGACGGTTCATTTTTGGACCATCGCGATAGTTCACATTCACGCCATCGCGACAGCTCGTAGATCGTGCCATCGCGACGGTTCATTTTCGGACCATCGCGACGATTCATTTTTGGACCATTGTGATAGTTCACATTGACACCATCGCAATCATTCATTTCAGACAATCGCGACAGTTTGCACCTTCGAACCATCGCGATTGTGCCACGCCATCGCGACGGTTCACATGGACCATCGCGACGGTCCCAAACCATCGCGATTATCTTAGACCATCACGATTGTCCACCCCAAACACAATTTTTAGGGTTTCAATTTTTGACCAATTTTGGGGCTATTTTTGGCAAATTTTGGGGTGATTAGACTCATAGGAGACCCGTTAGCTCATATTTGGAGAGAAACATGTTTGTGAGTTTACCCCCAAGGGCCTGAACGATCATATCTTTTTCATCCGAAGTCCATTTTTTGAGCTTTATAGCTCGTTTTTTTCATAAAGAAGCCGTTGATTTTTAGATAAGCTAATTTGAGGTTAACCATAGTTGGGACTAGAAAAACTAGGGGTAGCATTGAAATTTTGGGGCAAGGAAAGAAAGGACCTTAAAAGTGTATATACTCAAGTGCTTGATCATCCATTTGAGAATTGGTCTAAACATTGGAATTTTACAGGTCTAGCAAGGGCAATCAAGGGCAACCAAGGCAAGGCAGTGAAGGGCATAAAGCTTGGGAAGTGCGGCTTCTTGGGCATCAGAGCATCCAAAGCAACTGATTTGAGGTTGGAAGATTACTCAACCCCCTCAGTCAATTATTAGCTTAGGCTAAACGGTAGTATTGTGGATTGGGTTAACGACGATAGGAATGCCTCAAGTTCAAGAGAGTTAATTTCTCAAGTTTAAGACTAAATTAAAGGTGTGTGATACAAGAACCTAAAGGAAAAGAACTTAAGTCTGACGAAACGAGAACTCAAAAGTACCACCGAAAGTCAATTCTTGATGCATACAGTTAAACAAAACAAGAACTTAAAGGAATTCAAAAAGAACCAAGCAATTAAGAACAAAGGACCATTGACGATCAGAGAAGTGCTGCGAAGTAAATTCATGAACCTTAGATCAGGCAAACATATAGGTAAGTCAGACCGACGAAGCCTTAGGCCATCCGAAGCAAGTGTAGGAACCACTCCATGATCATGGGCACATTAGTTGAATAGCAATTATCCCTACGAGTTGAGTTCAGATACAAGCGAATCAGAAATGGCTTTTAGCACGGAAAGGCGAGAAGGAGGGTCAAATGTAGCATATCTGGAAAGGCTTGAAGGACCCTATAGGACTCAATTAGAATTTCTCCAAACCAACCGCTTAGGTGCCCGCATCGATGAGGATGGTTTGCGAAGACAAGTGGTGCAAATGCACAACCCTAATCAACCCATTGGATTGGAACATCCAGTGATGAAATTCGAGAGAGACACATACATAGACAAGGAAGGAATGATGTACATCTTATGTACTCAGCCAAATAATACCAATGAGTTTGGCATAATTCAATTAGAGACGGAAGCTAAATTCCAAGGAAAAGAACCAATAGGAGAAGAACCTAGGACACCTAGAGGGAAATCTTTACTGACACGAGTACTAGTTCTAGATTGGACCCCTCAGGAAAACAGAAGCATAGAGCTGTTTGTGAATAAAGAAACTGATGAAGCATTTTGGAGGTACAGAACGGGACAACCTAGTGAGGTAGGCTCCATCATAATCTACGAATTCAAAGACCTGGATACACCTAGAAAGGTTGTATACCTGGACAAAACTTCAAAAAGAGTATTTGTGGTACCGGACCATGCAAGAAATACCTACACATGGAGAGGTGAGTTGGTATTCCCTCCATCATGAACGAACGTAAACGTGAGCCATCAAAGGGCAAGAACATCCTCAGCCTATGGCATGCAAAAAGACAAGAATAAAGAGAGACCTGAAGTAAGTTTCAATCATCCCACAGGGAGGGATAGAACCACCATAGACACAGACATAGTGGATAGACAAAGGGAACCTAGAATACGAGGTGGTAGAGATGATTTTCCTCTACCTAGACCACGTGAACACGCAAGAATATCAAGACCCACTCAGTTAGTAAAATCCATGAAAAATTACTTTGATGGGACAGGAGATCCCTATGATCATGTTGCGGAATTTAAGCAAGTGCTATGGGCAGAACAAGTAGAAGATATGTTTACGCAATACAATGCATTTGGGCTAACGTTAAAGAACACAACTTTAACTTGGTTCCAACCATTGCAACAAAGGCAATTTAGAGACATCCATCACTTTTTAGAGTCATTCATCACAGAATTCTCTAAGAATGGAATCAGACATGATACGTCTTATTGATTCATAGTTTCAAACAGACCCCTCAAGAGACAGTTAGACTTGTAGGATGTAGGTTTAGACAATATGTTAAAAGATGTCCAATGCAAGAGTTACCCTCAGAGGCCAAGCAAGTGTCATTGTTTCTAGATGGTATGTTGAGCTCTAAACTACGCTCCTATGTATACTTGAAGGAACCCAGAATGCTGAAGAAATGCGTAAGAATTTGCATAGACATTGAAGATAACTTAGGAGATGAGTTGGAACTCTCAAAGGTCTATAAGGACTTAGACTGTTCCTCTCTAGCATCCACAAAATTGTCTAGCTCAATAGAGGACCTAGCAGAAAAAGTGGCCCAGAAACTAGGAATTTCTAGTAAACAGATGCCTAGGTTAACAACAAACAAGCATTGTTACACAACCAGGTAGGTATCAAGGTCAATATAATACTCTACCTCATTACTATAGGCCTCCACAAAACTATACTTATAAGGCTCAACAGAGACCTCAACCAGTTTTAGCTCAGTAGCCACCCCCACCAGCTAATGTTATCTCAGTAAAATACACTGCTACAGAAGAGAACCTAAGTAGGGCTTTAGTGCCTTCTTCACCCTTGATCACAGAAAGTGACCCGAACTCAAACAATCTTGACTCTACTCATGTAGATAGTCTGCCCGCGTATTACACCGAGTCACGAGAACACGTGGAGACATATCATTACAATAGCCCACCATTGGAACCTAGTTGGGAGTCCGACTACGCTAATGTGATGTACACAAACCCCAATCCGCGGCCCCAATTGAGGCAACAAAGACCTCAGGGACCTAGAGGACCATGCTTTAGATGCCAAGGAGATCATTTCATAAAGGATTGTCCACATCCTCCTATAGCGGGACAGTCACAATACTATAACATACAAGGCTTTTGTGCCGAGTGTGGTAAAGAGCACATAATCAAAGATTGTCATAAGAACCCTACTAATGCTTCAAATGTGACACCGATCAATGTGATATGTATTGTAAACAACGTGTATTGTAAACAACGTGCCTATCCAAGCTATAACAAGAGCCCAGGCGCTCTTATAGAACCAACAGCTTAATCATGAGAACTAGTGAAGTTGGAGAATCTAGCAGTAAGAAGAAGAAATCTTGGAAAGATTCTAGAGAAAGGATTAGAGAAAGTGGAGTAAAAAGATAGCAGAATTGGAAGGAAGTCTCAAGGAATCTAGAGCCAAAATTCTAGAATTGACTTCACAGGAACTGAATCAAGAGAACCTAGTGCAAAAATCAGGATCAGTTTTAGGAGAACCCATACCGGAAAACCTAGACATGATGTTTCGTGCATATCAAGCAAGATTAAAAGAAGGGCCTCAAATAGCTAAAATGAGTAAGAACTACCCTCGAGTAGACTTAGAAATTGAGAGGACTAAACTTTGCATGAAGATGATAGAACTAACACAAGCTATGTTTGAAGCCTCTAGATATCTTAATTGGAAGAACATGGCAAAACCGGAATTGCACTTTCAAGGACTGATGGAGAGGTTAGAATACCGAATTGATAGCAAAGAGAAAAAGGATCAACATAGGAACCTTGTCCCAGAGACACAGGAAAGGAATGCACCATCCCTGTCTCAAGTACCCAACATAGAGAATCAAGACAACCTGTCTTCCATACATAGGTAATCACATTAATTTCTTAGAGAAATCCAAGAAGAGAAGTCGAGAAAAGAACAAGGAACCCATCCTCCTATTCAGGAAATAGATGACTTGCAGGAACAATTTCCCCAAGATATCCCCTCTATTTACGATGATGTAGAGGAAGAGCAACTGAGTGAACACACATGTTTTGAATCCAATTCTTTACAAGAATTACCTCAGTTCACAGGACCTTGGGAAGCTAAGTCTATTAGCATGAGAGCACCCACAATAATAGTGAGGAATGAAGAATCAGTGATCCCCAGAAACATGGAAGTGATCAAGAATACCAAAGTACAATGTAATCTCACTCTAGAGGAGTTGTTGATGATTAAACCAGAACTGTGGAGACATGTAGCAAATCAATTCCCTGAGCTTGCTACTAGTCCCTCACAAGTAGGAAAACACAAGAAGGTACCAGAGATACCCGTAGAAAAGATTGGAGATATAAGCAAAGGAGAGGAAGGTAACACATATCTTCCAATAACCCACCAGGGCTACACCACGAAAGCCATCTTAGATTCAGGAGTTGGAGTAGCCATCGCTACCACTGCTTTATGGAAACGTTGGGGTAAGCCAGCATTAAGATCTACCAGGATGAAGCTACAAATGGCTGATGGACATATAGAAAAACCATTAGGCTTACTAGAAGGCATATCTCTCACCACTTGTGGTGTGGAATTTGAGCATACTTTTGCCATCTGTGATTTTGCGAAAAATCATGCTTACGAGATGATTTTAGGACGACCATTCATGCGTCAGTTGCAAATTGTACAAGATTGGGGAACTAATTCTTTGTACTTGCAACATTTAGGAGTGACTACTAAAGTCAATCTTAATGACTATTCACATTGGGACGTACCCCCAATACAATGGAATACCATCCATAAGGCACAGGTAGAAATGAAATCAATACACAGAGAAAACTTAAGTAGTGAAGAAATGCATTTCTTACTCACACTATTTCTATGGTCGAAACAGAGTGATGGCATGCTAGTTTGGTCATTTTGACCTCGATAATTTGCTTTGTTTGGGAAAGAAGGATATGGTTATGTGTCTTCCAACACTTGAAATTGTTGAAAAGAATGCATGTGAAGTTTATATACTTGATAAAATGCATCATGATTCTTTTCCAAAGATAGTACTATAGACATTACACAAAAATTGTAATTTGTTCATACTAGGTACAAACAAGACTCCATCTTTTGGAATCATGCAAACTTTGTTACCTTCTTTGATGATGCAACACACCATACTTGGGTGTATCCTATGAAAATAGAGAATTATTTATTTTCTAAATTTCAAATGTTTTTGGCTATGGTTAAAGATTTTTGTGGCAATAAACATTTGAATCTTAGGCATTGATCACCAATATATCGTGTCATATACATCTCAATAAAATGGTATTGTAGAGTGCAAGAACAGAGCACTTCTTGAAATGGCACAATGTATAGTTAAAGGCAAGCACCTCCACATTTGGATGGAAGTAGTTGTGCCATCACAAGAGCATCATAAGTTGATGCAAAGCAAAAAAAAAAATCTATATTTGTTGCATATCATAGTGAGAGTAAAGTTTTGTGCTCATTTTATCCATTCATGGGCAAGATTATTGTAATTTCAGATGTGGTATTTTCCGAAAATTCAATGTATCCTCATCTTGAATGTAAATTTTAGCCCACAATTAGTTCATAAGATGTGTTTGATACACTCAGAACTTTGTTCCGAAGTTGGGGCACCTGACTATGGACATGTAAACCATCCAAATGAGATCCAAAGAGCTAAAAATTCATAGCCACACATGGCCAAAATTTTGCAAAGAAACATGGTTGAAAATCAGCATGATATTCATCCCACAATGGATAATGTGATGATCTGCCTACTATTTATGAGGCTCTAGACAATCCACCAAATGTGTGGTCGTTCCATATACTAGGCACTCAAGGAGGAAATGATGGGGTATGAGACTAAAAAGGAGTCAAAAGGAAAGATGATAGATGCTGATAGATGCCAACTGCATCTATCAGCACAAGGAGTAAGGGCCCATAGCAACACCCCCAATTAAAAAAAAAAAGCCAGTAGCATCACTTATGTGATGTTATTTCCATTGTGTGTCTCATAAGCGATGCTAAAGAAAAAATAAGATCTAGTCATGTAAGCAATGGCCATTGTTGCTTATAGGATGTTATAATAAAATCCCAAACACCGTTGCAAAGTTTCTAGAAAACTACTTGAGATGCAAAAGTTGCTATTAGTAATGCTAGAAAACTACTTGAGATGCAAAAGCATTGCATAAGCAATGCCTTGCACTTAGAAAAACAAAACAATTTTGAATGCTCTTGGCACATTTGTGTTAGGATCTAATGAGAGAGAGAGAGAGATGCACAAGAGCAGCACACACGCACATAGTCAGGTATGTACACACATGCATACATAGACACACACATACACTCACATACATACACATTCATATAGACACATACACATACATAGACATATATACATACACACATACACATATACACATACATACACTCACATGCATATATACACACATATATGAGACACACACACATACACATATACACATACACACACATACACACATACATACACATGCATATCCTCACATACACATGCATACACTCACATACACACACACATACCTACATACACACACATACACATATTCACATAAATACACTCACATGCATACATACAAACACATGCATACACACAGCTACACATATACACACACATATACACTCACATATACACTCACATACACACATACATACACTTGCATACACGCATATAAACATAGACACTCATATACATACACACACATACACTCTTACATACATACACACACATATATATACATACATACACATAGACACATACACTCGCATGCATACATACACACACATGCATATGTATACATACATACACATGCATACACACACATACATACATGCACATAGACATATACACACACATACAATCAAATATACATATTTAAATACACATTCATAGACACACATTATACACACACATACAGACACACATATATACACACACATACAAACACATATACATGCACACACATAGACACATATATACACACATACACATACACACACATATACATACACACACATATGCACACACACACATATATGCTAAAATGCATACATATATATACACATGCATACACACATATACACATACACACACATATGCATACACACGCATATGCATACACACACGTACACACACACATACACATATATGCACACACATATAGTCACATACACACATATACATACACATGCATACACACATACACATACAAATATATACATACACACACATACACACATATACATACACATACACACATGTACATACACACACATACACATACATGCATATGTACATACACACACATGTACATACACGCACATAGGCACACAAATACACATACACACACACACATACACATATACACATACATACAATCACGTGCATATATACACACATATGCATACACAAATATACACATATGTACACATATGCATACACATGCATATTCATGCATACATACACACATGCATACACACATATACATACACATACACAGACACATACATACACCCATACATACATACACATACACATAGACATGCACACATATACACATACACATGCACATACACATACACATAAATATACACATACACATACACATACAAACACAAATATACACACATGCATGTACCTACACACACATGCATATACCTACGCACACATACACATATACACAAAAATATACACATAGATACACTCAAATGCAGACATACACATACATGCTTACTCATACATATGCATACATGCATACACACATGCATACATGCATACACACATGCATACATGCATACACACATGCATACATGCATACACACATACTTATGCATACATACATACACACATATACATACACACATATGCATACAGAAACATACATACACACACATACACATACACTCACATACACACATATAAATACACATGCATAGACACACATACATACACATATACATAAACACACATATATACACATATACACATATACACATACACATACATGATAGAAACACATGTAGATACACACACATAGACACACATACACATACAAACTTATATACATAGATAGTTAGACACACACACATGCACATATACACACACATATATACACTCACATGCAATATGAGTGACTACTTTGTGATAGGTTATGGCTTCTCATGAAGTATTCTTTTACTCTCCAAGTGATGCTCTGTCTATGAATTGTGCAAGCCCCAAAGATCTATAAAATCTGTTACTTCTCAATGCGGGACTCCACATAAACTTTGTTTATAACAAAGTTTAGGAATCATGATATTATTGCAAAGTTAGGGACATTATGTGGTGGCTTGTATCACATATATATATATATATATAAGAGTTTTTTGAAATGCATTTCTTACTCACACTATTTCTATGGTCAAAACAGAGTGATGGCATGCTAGTTTGGTCATTTTGACCTCGATAGTTTGCTTTATTTGGGAAACAAGGATATGGTTATGTACCTTCCAACACTTGAATCCGTTGAAAAGAATGCATGTGAAGTTTATATACTTTGAATCATGATTCTTTTCCAAAGATAGTACTACTATAGACACTACACAAAAATTGTAACTTGTTCATACTAATGTATGTGGTACAAACAATGTAGCTCAGTGATGAGTAGCACCTCCTTTAATGTCAATCCGGGAAGATGTGAGGATGGTATGATGACCTCGAGCAAGTGAAGGCACAAGTGCATGAGTGAGAAGCACACTAACATGCACACACATACACACACACGTGCACACACAGCAAGAAAAAGAGTGAGAAGCAATGGAGTTCTTAGATTACTTTCAAAAGGCTCTTACAAGTTCATATCAATTACAAGCTAACCTCATAAATGAGCTCTCTAGCTCTATTTATAGTTTTTGACTAAGTTTTGGCCCTGTCCAGACCTAGTGTCTAGCCTAGTTAAAAATTAGGTTCCAGGGCCAATTCGAGGGCTTAAACGGAGCCTAAAATCTTTGCGTTTCTTAGCAGTATTGAGTCGACTTAGCATTTCCTCTGTGAGAGGTTCTTGATACAGCTTGACCCTGCATCCGCTTATGTAGCTCGGAAGAATATCACCTTCTAAGGTGGCTAGCTGTACCGCCCCACTCGTTGAGATTCTATTAATGATCATGGGTCCGTAGCCTCTCTTCTCCAGTTTCCTTGCATGTTGTTTCAACGTGTATACTAGTACTAGGTCGCCTGCCTTCAAACCTTTATCCTTAACGTGGGCATCAAAGTATGCCTTCTGTCGTTTCTTAGCTGCATATACCCCTGCAGCCGCTCTCAGTCTTGTTTCTCCTAATCGTTCAAGGTCAAAAAGTCTTGAGGAGAGTTCATGACACGTCCATTCATGCTCTTGTGCTACTTTCAATGTAGGTATTAAGAAGTCCAATGGTAGCACTGCATTTTGGCCAAACACCATCTGAAAGGGGGTGGCTTGGAGTACCGTTTTGTAGGCCACTCGATATGCCCAAACAGCATGGTGTAGCTGTTTGTCCCAATCAGAGCGTTTATTGTTCACTAATTTTGTCAGTACATTGCATAAGATCTTATTGGTGCTCTCAGCCTGGCCATTTGCTTGAGGGTGATAGGGGGCAAACTTCTTATGTACTACCAAGAATTCCTGGAGCAGATTTTCAATAACTTCATTCAAGAAGTGAGTGCCTCTGTCACTAACTAGCTCTATAGGTAGCCCGTATCTAGTGAACACATTCTCAAATAAAAACTTAGCTGTTGTTTGAGCATCGTTCTTCGTTGTGGCTTTCACCTCTACCCACTTGGTTAGATAGTCCATGGCAACAATGATATATTCAGCATGGGAACCCTTAGCTGGGGGATTATTAGGACCTACGAAGTCTATTCCCCACTTAGAGAATGCACGTCCACCCATCATAGGTTTCAGTGGCATCTCGTCTTTGCGTATAGGATACTGAGTTCGCTGACAGACATCACACCGTTTCACATAGGTATGTGCATCCATGTGAAGGGTCGGCCACCAGAAGCCCGCAAATAGTATTGCCTTGATCACCCGATCTGGTCCAAAGTGTCCTCCTGCTACACCTTGGTGAGCAGTTTCCAAGACCTTGAGATATTCACTTTCATGGACACATAGTCTCACGTAACCATCCTTACCACGCTTGTAGAGATTATCACTAATGAGTGAGTACTCTAGGGCTTCTTGTTCTAGACTTCTTTTCCTAACCAGAGTCATGTCTGGAGGAAATGTTTTCGTCCTCAGGAAGGATACTAGTGGTTCACTCCAATCTGGCACTATGGACACTTGATAAAGAGTGGCATGTTCCACAGGTGGTTTAGTGCAACAGATTGGGCATTCCTTGCACAACTTTTGGACATCAGCTTCCATAGTGGGCCAATGCACTCCGAGTCTCCTTAATGTCTGTAGGGTTCGTTGTTTTGAGTAGTGTTGCTCTAATGCACCTACATGTGCTAATTGCAACCATTTAGCGTACTCATCCTCTTCCACAGAACAAGCCAAGATCCCTTGATCTATGTGCTTGTACATACTACCTGCCATGATGTGATACTTTTGAGCTTTTACTACCTCTCTATCCTGTGTGTTTACTACTGGGTGGTTAGGCCCGTATGTCAATACTGGCACTAATGACTTAGCCCACTGCGGCACCACTTCCAAATTAAACAAGTAAGCATCAGGAAGGTCATCTGACACTCCTTGTGGGGCTTCTTTAGATGTGAGCCTAGAGAGATGGTCTGCTCTCAAGTGAGTCCTACCTTTCCTTACCACAACCTCGAAGTCGTATTCCATTAGTAAGAGAAACCATCTTACTAATCTACCTGTATTGCATGGCTTGTTCACGAGATATAGCAGTGCCTGATGGTCAGTAAAAAATTTAAACTTATTTGCAAGCAAATAATGTCTAAACTTTTTAACTGCATATACCATGCCTAATCCTTCTCATTCGGTGGTTGTATAATTTTGTTCAGCTGCATTCAATTGTCTACTAGCATAGGCAATTGGAAGATCCATATTACCTTCACCAGTAGGTTGCGCGAGTACACACCCAATAGCATAATTGGATGCATCCACATGAACATGGAAAGGCTTATTCCAATCTGGTGTGGTTAAGATTGGTGCTGAACATAATCGTCGTTTAAGCTCATTGAAGGAATTCTCACATTCATCAGTCCACTCAAAGTTAGCCAGAATTTCGTACATGGGCTTTGTTATGATGGCATACATGTGTATAAACCGTCGGTAATAACCACAATGCCCCATGAAAGCTTGTACTTCCTTGACATTCTTTGGCCTAGGTAACTCTGCTATGGCTCTCACTTTCTCTTCATCAGTGGATATGCCATTCTTTGACACTATGTGTCCTAGAATCTTGCCTTGCCTGACCATAAAAACGCACTTTTCGGGGTTCAGGCAGACCTGATATTCTCTACATTTGTCAAAGATTTGTCTGAGTTCAGGAATATGGGTTTGTCTAATGTTGGAATGAGCACAAAGATCATCAACATAGACTTCTAAGTTTTTTCTCAGAAACTCTTTAAATACATGGCACATCAGCCTCTGGAAGGTAGCTGGTGCATTGGTAAGCCCAAATGGCATTACTCTAAAGGCAAAAATGCCCCATTCAGTGGCAAAAGCCGTCTTATGCTGATCTTCTGGAGCTATGGCTACTTGATTGTAGCCCGAAAATCCATCAAGGAAGCTGTACACTTCCTTGCCTGCTACTCTTTCCAAGAGATGTTCTGTGATGGGAAGTGGATAGTTATCTCGAATTGTGGCTGCATTGACTTTCTTCAAGTTAATGCATACACGCAGCTTTCCGTTTTTCTTGGGCACCACTACAATGGGGGATACCCACTCAGTGTGCTCAATTTCATAGATAAATCCAGCTTCAACCAGTCTATCTATCTCTTCCTTGATCTTGGCAGCATAATTATCGTTATATGTGTATGGCTTTTACTTAGAAGGTTTGGCATCCGAGGTCATGGGGATAGTGTGTGAGCATATGTCTGGATCAACACCTTTCAAATCCTTGTAAATCCAAGCGAATACATCTCTGTATTCCCTTAGCAAGGCTATCAATTCTTGCTCTTCGTCTTCCGTCAGGTCATGTCCTATGTAAGTGCATCTCTCTTCTCCTTCCTCTATGGCTACCACTATTTTCTTGGTGGTTTCTTTGTTATCATAAGCCTCCCCTGATTGCGCCTCTCATTTAGGCATTCTGATCATGACTCTCCTGTCATCTATCTCATACTTCTTAAAATTTTCTGGGACCTCAAACAAAGATTCTTCCTCTTTTGGTGTGACTTCTCTCTTCTTTTTTTTCTTTCCTTCTTCCTTCGGGGTCACATGTGTGGCTAGTCTTACATCACTTGTAAGCTCTCCATACCTCTGGGGTTGAAATTCTACTTCATGGAAGTATTCTTCATCTGATGCAAAAGGTGGGTCCATAATGATTGACTCTAGATCAAAGTCACTCGCATCCTCAAATGCATCAGGGTTAGGTTCGCATTCTTCTAACACTGCCTCTCCCATGATTGGCTCTATGGAAAAAACTGAAATGTCATAGCCATCCTCATCACAGTGAGGTGTCCATTGTTCTTCATTGATGGCTACATCCATTGTTGCTAGGATTTCTGCCCAGCCGTGGGGTTCAAATTCTTCGTCAGGAAAGGCTATAGGTGCATAGGCTGGGTCTTGAATTCATCTATGTGTTTCTTTTGCACCTACCTCTCTGGCTTTCTCTCTCTTTTCTTCTTCTACTGTGTAGCTCAGTGATGAGTAGCACCTCCTTTAATGTCAATCCGGGAAGACGTGAGGATGGTATGAAGACCTCGAGCAAGTGGCGGCACAAGTGCGTGAGTGAGAAGCACACAAGCATGCACACACATACACACACACGCGCACACACGGCAAGACAAAGAGAGAGAATCAATGGAGTTCTTCAGATTACTTTCAAAAGCTCTTACAAGTTTGTTTCAATTACAATCTAACCCCAAAAATGAGCTCTCTAGCTCTTTTTATAGTTTTTGACTAGCTTTTGGCCCTGTCCAGACCTAGTGTCCGGCCTAGTTAAAAATTAGGTTCCAGGGCTTATTTGAGGGCTCAAACGAAGTCTAAAAATTATGAAATTTGGTACGATGGTACTTCTAATACTCCTCAAGCTCGAGGACTCCTCGGCTTGCACAAAATGGAGTCTAATCTACCAAAAACGGGATTTACAATGTTTGTGTAGTGATTAAAATCACTTGGGTTGTACATAATCTATGGGAAAAAATGATCTGGCCTTGTTGCCGTATTGTGCATGACTCCTTTATTGCTTTGTATGCCAACACTCCCCCCTTCCTAGCGTCTGTCGCCCCTGACAGACCTTTGTTCCCTCGGGTGGTCGATGTAATATTGGATGACATTGGTGGCCAGTTCATGTTCTCCTATCCTTAAGCCTCTTGCTAGATCGGCTTCCAATGCCTCCCAATTTATTGCACCGGGGGTCTCTGGTTGCGGGGTGGTGTAGTACTCTGAATACATTGCTTGTTCACAAGCAAACAATTGAAGCAGATGTGTCGGCTTTGGCGCGAAAATCTCCGAGTGGTACTCCCAGAACCCTGATCTGAACATTTCTTCGAAGGTCTGTTTGTAGCAGGCGGGGAGGTATTTGATGCGTGCATGCCAAGCGTAAGCCACACGGATACTGGGGGTGGTGCTCATGTCATACACCAAGTCGTAATTTCCATTGCTAAACCCCGGAAGGCGTACCTGTGGTGCGGCTGCATTTCTAAAGGTCTTCAGCACCACTTGCATCATATCTAAGATTTTAAGCATCATTTGCGCTGCTACATCTTGCATGGGCTTCAAGCGCGGCATCCAGTGGCGAATGGTCCCCATCATATATGCTACCGATGGTGGTCCTTGTGGTGGCGCTATGTACGGGTAGTTCAGCCATTCCTTGCATTGCGCATTGTTCTGTACCTTGATATTAAATGCCTTCCACGACCTGCGGCGGGGGACTGGACCGTAGCATGGGTTGTACAGGAGGTGCAACGGCGCGTTGTTCCATGTGCGTAGCATTTCTGGATAAGTCTCTAAAAGTTTCTGCCGCCATGTTGGTTGACGAATCTTGCCTTTTCGCACCTCTGGAGGAAGGTCTTCGGGTTGAAATTGGGTCGCAAAAGTAGGAATCTGACCCGTGACTCTTTGTATTTCTGCATTATAATCAGCCAAGATAATATAATATGGCCTGTACTAGAGTTCCGATGAGAGAATCAGGCGTCTCGATGACAAGTTCTTGAAGTAATCTGATTGTAAAACATTCTCCTCTATGACCCTCATAGCCTGATTTTGCACTACGGTGCGCTCTTCATGCGAGGTCCCTATTTCCTCCACTTGGCGTAACCATGGCGGCCGTGGTGCCTCGAACGTGTCCTGCGCTTCTTCTGTTTGTTGGCCTCCTGGGAATGGTTGCGGATCATATTCTTCATCAAACGTTTGTTCCACAGGAATTTGCACAACTTCTTCGTCCGTGGGAGCCTCCGGAGGGGAAGATGGCCTCTCATATTGTAGTAGGCGTGTCTGCAATTCAGTTACCTGTTGCTGGAGATCTTTTATGGCCTCTGCATCGGAGGGAAGCGAAGCTGCAGAGGGGGTGGTTGGAGGGGCAGCTGTTGGGCCTTGTTGGTGTTCCTGCTTCAGTTGTCCTAGCTCCTCCGATAGCTTATCATGTGCTTCGAGTAGCATGGCATAATCTTCCAATATAATCTTGATATTATCGGGGGTCACTGCTTGAAACTTGGATGGGCTGATGGGTGCCCCCGGTGTGCTCTCAATAGCTGCCTCCAGGTTCTCTTGATTTTGTATTTGCAGACGTCTGTTCTCTTCCTGAGCAGCCGCAAGATGGCGTTTAAGTAGCACCATATTTCGCTGAAGTTTTGAGTTGCGTTCCAGTTGTGTCCGTAGGTGACTTTCTACCACCTGCACTGCTTCCTGATCTACGTTCTGTAGCTGTACTTCCAATATATTATGGGCGTCTTGGAGGGTTTGGAACTGTGTGTGGAGGCGAGCATTCTCCTCTTCTAGTACCGCAAGGCGGAGCTGTAGTGTCGCTGAGTGCTCTTGCAGGCGTGCGTTTTGTTGCTGGAGCTGAATGTAATCTGTTCTTAAATTTGATATACAAGCCAACATGGTGTCCAATGCATTACCTATAGATGAGTGGGGGGTGTTTACTGTGGAAGATGCATGGGAAGGGAATTGGGGAAGGGAGACAGTGAATGATGTGTCTACGAAAGTTGTGTGTGTGGGTGAAATTGGTGGAGGGGGAATGGGAGGAGGTGAAACCGTGGGTGGAGGTGCCGTGGGTGGTGAAATGTCCATACCTTCAGGAGTGGGTGTTAGTGTGGGGCCTGCCATATATATTGGTATGGTAGGTGGTGTGTGTGTGGAAGTGGTGAATAGATGTGACATGGGGTGGGGAGCTGAAAAGACAGGGAATGGTTGAGGGCCTGGTTGAAAAGCCCTAGCAAAGATGTCCTGGAGGGATTGTAGAAATGGAGAGAGGGATATCGGGGGTTGGGGTCGTAAATTTGAGGAGGGTGGAAAGGGTGGCATGGTAGTAGGGAAACCCATGAATGTGGATCTGGGGTCAGGATGACCCGTGGCTAAAGGCATTGGGGATGGTTGTCCTAGGGCAGGCTCGGGAAGGGTTTCGGTGGGTTGTGTAGTGATGGGGTTTGCTTCAAAGGTCGGGTTATCAGTGGTAGAGAATAGGGTGGCACTAGAGATGGGAGTACGAAAGATGAAGGTTGGGTCAGTGGGTTGAGTGGTCGATGGGATTTCCACTGTCTCTGTTCTCGGAGGCGATGGTGGGGGAGTAGGTGGTAGTGGTTCGGTGGACTCCTCATGGGTGGCGGGGTGCTGTTGACTAGCTGTTTGGGAGGTTGGTGTAGTAGTTGGCTCCTCTGCAACTGTAACGGGAATTTGGATATTTTTACCTGAGTGAGGTCGTGTCTGGAACCTTCGTGGGTCATATTGAACTGAAGGCCTCTGAATGGCAGTGCGCACAGCTTCTACAACTCCATATGTTTCTGCCATCAATAAGAGACCTTCCCTGTACTCTGAGTCAACTCCCGCTTCTTCCAACAACTGAGTCATAAGTACTCTGCTGCTCTGTTCAGTGAGTAACTGCTGCGATCGCACTCTTTCCATAATCTGATACAGCCTTCGGAGTTCTGCTGTATATGTTGGGGCTTCAGTGGTCTCTGCTTCATATGCTTCTTCTTCTTCCGGGTGTCCGTGTTGTTGGCTTTGCTGAGCGTCACTCCAATGGACATGTCTACCGTCTGTAGACTTTCTTCTTCTCCGTGAGGATGTGCCCTGCTCCTCTGCCTCTGAATAAAACTCCACATCAGAGAATTGTGTGCTTTGTAGGAATGCTTCGAAATCCTGGGGGTCCAGTCCTTCAGCCTCTCCAGTGGCAGCAAACTCGAATTCAGGTGTAACCGGAGGAGCCGATGGGGTGGGTTGTGTCGTAGTGTCAGATTCCGACCTGGGTATCCTAATGGTAAAAGGAGGTACAGTGCCCTCTCTTAATGGTGATGCCTCAGGAGTAGTCAGGACTTCCCTTGTCTGGACACACGGAATCGCGCCCCTCATGCGCTTGGACTGATGTGTGGATGTCTTGAGCCTTTTAAACATTTGTAATTGTGCCCAAGTCAAGGCACGCTCAATGGGGACATCATATGCTAAGCATCGGTAAATGATGCGTGTGAGTGCACAGCATCCGTTCACCACTAATTTCCTAGAAGCCCGTTTGTTCGCTTCATACAACTGATCTATAATCCACACTGGTAGCTTAATAGGTAGCGCACCTGCTTCCGCCAAGTAGAGAGCAAACCAGATCTTCTTGTGTGGTTGCGTGAATCGGTCTTGACCGGGGAAGGCGAAATGTTGCATGCACATGCGGAGAGGGATGGACACATTTGGGGTGAGGGCTGCCATGTCTTTCAGCTTCACTACTTTCCTGTCCTTCATGTTGTTGGGAACGAGAGCATCCTTTTCTGAGGGCACATGCGTGCCATGCATATTTAAAGCATCACTCACCAGCTCCACAGTAAGTTCAAACCTCTTCAACTCGTTGTTGCCCAGCAGTGAGGGGAGAACAAATGATCCGGGTTGGTCCTTATCTTCATGAGCTTGTAATGTGGAGACCAGATAATAACATCGGAGGAGATCGGGTTTAGGTAATGGGGCTTCAAAATATTCCGCCAATCCTGCTCGTTGCCATATGATCTGTAGATCTTCTGTGTTCTGTAGAGTCTCGAACTCCTTGGAGAAAAATTGGAATCGCACCCATGATCTGTCATACTCGCATTTAGACTCCCAGATATACTTGGCCTCACCTAATGGACCGGGCATGCCATTGAACCAATGAGAATTGGCATGAACTCTTTCCGTGATGCCTGTAGGTGGATCTGGCACCGGGAGTTGCTGAAGGTGTTGCATCTCCACTGGTCGTTCAGTCGGAGGCACGTCCACAGGTAGGCTATCCACATCAATTCCTGCAGTAAGTATCCCTGCTTGTGAGCCCGAACCTGTCGCTTCTGCCATTTTACTGTTTGCCTTCTGATTCTGTGAGAATATAGAAGCATGTGTTAACATCGTAATGGACAGACTAAATCCGTTGCTGTCCCCGTTACAACATTAACATGAGGTATATGGTGAGTTAGTGGTTAGTAAGTGCACGAAGACAGTGAGTGTAGTTAACGTTTGTGTATTCCTAGGAGACTAATGCCGTTAGTAAGTGGGATGAATTTACAAATCGGGGTCGGGGGGTTTATCACAGATCTTAGACTGCCAAATGCAGTGGATGGGTTTTGCTTTCGGTTTCGTAGAGACTCCAGAGAGCTGTGTCGGTGTCGCTGTTTGGGAATGGGGCCTTTTAGGGACCCACTTATAAGTGATTACATGCATGCTCATGGGTCTTGGTGTGTTCCTAAGTGTTGAGCACGAGGGAATACTGGTTGTACTCGTAGATGGGTTATGCTGCATAGGTTGTGGCCTTGGCGTAACTACTTGTGCCCTCAAGCAAGCCTTAGGCACCCAAATTTGTCTAGATTGTGGGCTTGCCTTCATCGACTTCTTGGGCACCCAAATAGATTTTACTTTAGCAGAAGAATTTCTGACAGACTTCTTATTAGCGTCGTGTTGTTGGTTACTAATAAGAGGCTTTGCCCGTGTAGTTGACGGTGGTGCACCCGGTCGTTCGCCTTTCCGCACCCACACCTGGTTTATTTTCTGGGACATTCTGCTGCGCAGGTACTTTTGATCTCGGACATAGGTAGTACTCGGCTTCTTCTGCTTGTGATCCGCCTTTGGTTGCTGCCTCCTTCTGGCCTTTGGAAAAGAAGGGAGTTCCGTTGCATCCCTGACTCCTTTTTTGCAAATATCATTCCTCTGCAACACAGGGTTTTGAACAAGAACAGCATGGTCATCTTCATGTGTACCCCTGGAAGGACTAGGAGTCTGTGCCTTTCCTAGTTCCTTGAGTGCTCCATTGTCTAATTCTACTGTAACTCGACTATGATTGACCCAAACCTGGAGAAGTCCACTTCTTAGGTTTAAGTTAATTGCTTGGTCATAGATCCAATCTTGACCCAAGACTAGAGGTTCAGTGAGATCCTCATCTTGACACACCAGTACTTTAACTGTCATTGCCTCATCATGAATGTAAAGGGGAAGTTCCGCCTCGCCCATGCAAGGGGTTTCCACTCCTCCCAATCCTATAAGATATGCTTCCGCAAGATTGACAGTCAATTGTAATTCTTGGCAGTAAGACAATTTAACAGCACTAGTGGCTGCACCTGAGTCAATCAAGGCTCTTACGGTCCTTGCACTCTTTCCTTGTCCTATATCTAAGGTTACGAAAGGACGTCTATCAATTATCCTATGCGAGCTTGTTCCTGCGACTTCACACATGGCCATAGGAAATCCTTGGTCTGCATAGTCATTCGCTCCAGGCTGATCTCTACCTTGCCTTCGTAATTTCATCCTTCTGATGCGTTCTAAAGCTTCAGCTTGAGCCTCTTCTCGAACTCGCTTTTCTTCCTCTTTGCGTTTTTTAGCAGTGTTGAGTCGACTGAGCATTTCCTCCGTGAGGGGTTCCTGATACAACTTGACTCTGCAACCGCTAATATAATTTGGGAGAACATCACCCTCTAATGTGGCCAATTGTACTGCTCCGCTCGTGGAGATCCTATTGATGATCATAGGTCCGTAGCCTCTCTTTTCTAGCTTCCTCGCGTGTTGTTTTAGTGTATAGACTAAGACTAGATCTCCTGCTTTCAAGCCTTTATCCCTCACGTGGGCATCAAAGTATGCCTTCTGTCTCTTCTTGGCTGCATATATCCCTGCAGCGGCTCTCAGTCTCGTTTCCCCTAATCGTTCAAGGTCAAAGATCCTAGAGGAGAGCTCATGACCTGTCCATTCGTGCTCTTGTGCTACTCTCAATGTAGGGATCAGGAAGTCCAAGGGTAACACAGCGTTTTGGCCAAATACCATCTGAAAGGGGGTGGCTTGGAGTACCGTTTTGTAGGCAACTCGGTATGCCCAAACAGCATGGTGTAGCTGTTTGTCCCAGTCAGAGCGTTTAGTGTTCACTAATTTTGTCAGCACATTGCACAAAATCTTATTAGTGCTCTCAGCTTGACCATTAGCTTGAGGGTGATAAGGGGCAGACTTCTTGTGTATTACCAAGAATTCTTGGAGTAGATTTTCAATAACTTCATTCAAGAAATGAGTGCCTCTATCACTTACAAGCTCTATAGGTAGTCCATATCTCGTGAATACATTCTCAAACAAGAATTTGGCAGTTGTTTGAGCATCGTTCTTGGTTGTAGCTTTTACCTCTACCCACTTGGTGAGATAATCTGTTGCCACAATGATGTATTCCGCATGAGAACCCTTAGCTGGGGGATTAATAGGACCTACGAAGTCTATTCCCCACTTAGAGAATGCACGTCCACTCATCATAGGTTTCAGTGGCATCTCATCTTTGCGTATAGGATACTGAGTCCTTTGACAGACATCACATCGTTTCACATAGGTATGTGCATCCATGTGAAGGGTAGGCCACCAGAAGCCCGCAAATAGTATCGCCTTGATTACCCGATCTGGTCCAAAGTGTCCTCCTGCTACACCTTGGTGAGCAGTTTCCAAGATCTTCAGATATTCACTTTCGTGGACACATAGTCTCAGGTAACCATCTTTACCGCGCTTATATAGATTATTACCGATGAGTGAGTAATCCTGGGCTTCTTGTTCTAAACTCCTTTTCCTAGCTAGAGTCATGTCTGGAGGGAATGTGTTTGTTCTCAAGAATGATACTAGAGGTTCACTCCAATCTGGAACAATGGATACTTGATAAAGAGTGGCATGTTCCACTGGTGGTTTAGTGCAACAGATTGGGCATTCCTTGCACAACTTTTGGACATCAGCTTCCATAGTTGGCCAGTGCACTCCGAATCTTTTTAGAGTCTGTAAAGTTCGTTGTTTTGAATGGTGTTGCTCTAATGCACCTACATGTGCTAATTGCAACCATTTAGCGTACTCATCCTCTTCTACGCAACAAGCCAAGATCCCTTGATCTGTGTGCTTGTACATGCTTCCGGCCATGATGTGATACTTTTGGGCTTTTACAACCTCTCTATTCCGTGTGTTTACCACTGGATGGTTAGGCCCGTATGTCAAGACTGGTACCAAAGGCTTAGCCCACTGCGGCACCACCTCCAAATTAAATAGGTAAGCATCAGGAAGGTCATCTGATACTCCTTGTGGGGCTTCTCCAGACGTGAGTCTAGAGAGATGATCTGCTCTCAAGTGAGTCCTCCCTTTTCTTACCACGACCTCAAAATCATATTCCATTAGCAAGAGAAACCATCTTACTAATCTTCCCGTATTGCATGGCTTGTTTACTAGGTATAACAATGCCTGATGATCAGTAAAAAATTTAAACTTATTTGCAAGCAAATAGTGTCTAAATTTCTTGACTGCATATACCATGCCTAATCCTTCGCGCTCTGTAGTGGTGTAATTCCGTTCAGCCGCATTCAATTGTCTACTGGCATAGGCAATTGGAAGATCCATATTACCTTCACCAGTAGGTTGTGCAAGCACACATCCAATGGCATAATTGGACGCATCAACATGAACATGGAATGGCTTATTCCAATCTGGTGTGGTCAAGATTGGTGCTGAACACAATCTTCGTTTAAGTTCTTGGAAGGAATTCTCACATTCATCCGTCCACTCAAAGTTTGTCAGAAGTCCGTACATGGGCTTTGCAATGACAGCATACATGTGTATGAATCGTCGATAATAACCACAATGCCCCATGAAAGCTTGTACTTCCTTGACATTCTTTGGCCTAGGTAGCTCTGCTATGGCTCTCACTTTTTCTTCATCGGTAGATATGCCATTCTTTGACACTATATGTCCTAGGATCTTGCCTTGCCTGACCATGAAAACGCACTTTTCTGGGTTCAGGCAGACTTGGTATTCTCTACATTTGTCAAAGATTTGTCTGAGTTCAGGAATATGAGTTTGTCTAATGTTGGAATGAGCACAAAGATCATCAACATAGACTTCTAAACTCTTCCTCAGGAACTCCTTAAACACATGGCACATCAGCCTTTGGAAGGTAGCTGATGCATTGGTAAGCCCAAATGGCATTACTCTAAAAGCAAAAATGCCCCATTCTGTGGCAAAGGCTGTCTTATGCTGATCCTCTGGAGCTATGGCTACTTGATTGTAACCCGAGAATCCATCAAGGAAACTGTACACTTCCTTGCCTGCCACTCTTTCTAGGAGATGTTCTGTGATGGGAAGCGGATAGTTATCTCGAATCGTGGCGGCATTAACCTTTTTCAAGTTAATGCACACACGCAGCTTGCCATTCTTCTTGGGCACCACTACGATGGGGGATACCCATTCGGTGTGCTCAATTTCGTAGATAAATCCAGCTTCAACCAATCTATCTATCTCTTCCTTGATCTTAGCAGCGTAATTATCGTTATATGTATATGGCTTTTGCTTAGAGGGTTTAGCATCTGAGGTCATGGGAATGGTGTGTGAGCATATATCCGGGTCAACCCCTTTCAAATCCTTGTAACTCCAAGCGAATACATCTCTGTATTCTCTTAGCAAGGCAATCAATTCGTGCTCTTCTTCTTCTGTCAGGTCATGGCCTATATACGTGCATCTCTCCTCTCCTTCTTCTAGGGCCACTACGATTTTCTTGGTGGTTTCTTTGTTATCATAGGCCTCTCCTGATTGTGCCTCTCGTTTAGGCATTCTTATCATGACTCTCCTGTCATCTATCTCATACTTCTTAAAATTTTCTGGGACCTCAAACAAAGATTCTTCCTCTTCTGGTAAGACTTCTCTCTTCTTTCGTTTCTTTCCTTCTTCCTTAGGGGTCATATGCGTTGCTAATCTTACATCATTTGTAACCTCTCCATGCCTCTGGGGTTGAAATTCTACTTCATGGAAGTATTCCTCATCTGATGCAAATGGTGGGTCCATAATGATTGACTCTAGATCGGAGTCACTTGCATCCTCAAATGCATCAGGGCTAGGTTCGCATTCTTCTAGAACTGCCTCTCCCATGATTGGCTCTATGGAGAAGACTGAAATATCATAGCCATCCTCATCACAGTGAGGTGTCCATTGTTCTTCGTTGATGGCTACGTCCATTGTTGCTAAGATTTCTGCCCAACCGTGAGGTTCAAATTCTTCGTCTGGAAAAACTACAGGTGCATAGGCTGGGTCTTGGATTGATCTATGGGTTTCTTTCGCACCTACCTCTCTGGCTTTCTCTCTCTTCTCTTCTTCTACTGCTACCTTGCACATCCATAAGTGAGTGTCTTCATGCATCCATGAAGATCCTGACCCTATGGAGCGCACCGATTCTGTATCGTCTTTGGCTCTATGGATGGGATTCCACTGGATAGGAGGGACATCTCTATGAGAATAGTCCTTGAGATTGACTTTGGTTGTAACGCCCAAGTGTTGCAAATACAAGGAGTTGGTTCCCCAATCCTGTACCACTTGCAACTCTCGCATAAATGGTCTTCCTAAAATCATCTCATAAGCATGATTTTTGCTGAAGTCACATATAGCAAAGCTATGCTCAAACTCAACACCACAAGTGGTGAGAGTTATCCCTTCCAGCAATCCTAAGGGTCTCTCAATATGACCATCGGCCATCTGCAATTTCATTCTTGTTGGCCTGAGTGCTGGCTTGCCCCAACGCTTCCATAAGGAGGTGGTGGCAATTGCAACTCCTGCACCTGAGTCCAAAATTGCCTTCGTGGTGTAGTCCTGATAGGTGATGGGAAGGTAGGTGTTCCCTTCTTCACCTTCACACATATCTCCTATCTTATCCAAGGGAATTTCTGGCACTGTCCTATGGGATCCTTCCTGGGAACGAGGTTTTGCTATCTCTGGCCCTTGTTTGGCTACATGTTTCCATAATTCAGGTCTAACCTTGAGTAGCTCTTCTAACTTGAGATTACACTGCACATTAGTGTTCTTCACTACCTCTGTGTTCCTAGGAATGACTGAGTCGTCGTTCCTTACCATGACCGTGGGTGCTCTCATACATGTGGACTTTGCTTCCCATGGGCCTGTGAAGTGGGGTAGCTCTTGTATGGAATTAGACTCAAAGTCTAATCTCTCGTGAGACTGAACACTCTCATGCTCCCCGTAAATAGATGGGATGTCTTGTGGGAATTGGTCGTGTGCATCGTCCACAAGTTCAAAAGGAGGGGCGACCTCGCTTTCGTTATCCCATTTGTCTTCTTGAATCTCTCGTAGGAAGTCTGGTGCAAACCGATTCATAGAAGAAGAAGTGTCTGGCTCCGTAGAATTGGGCGCATAAGCAACCTGTGGAGGAGGGCTGATTCTATTGTTGACTCTCTCCTCGTTCTCGCAAATGGCTGGAGCACAAGCTTCTTGGGGAGGATTACTTATTCTATTACTTTTCCGAACAGGCTCACACATTCCCTGAGAAGGAATGTAGGCAACCTGTGGAGGTACTTGGGCTTTCGGGGTAGGCTCATCTACCTTTTGGGGAGGAAGATAGGCGTCTTGAGGAGGCGCGTGGGCTTCCTGAAGAGGCTGGCTTATCCGTTCTCTTGCCCTTTCCTTTCTTTGAGGGGTAGGTTCCTTTTCTGGCTGTGCTATTGGCCTCTCTATTCTTTCTAAGGATGGGAAGTTGTAAGGTTTAGTGGAATTGGCCACATAAACTTCCGATGGGGGATGGTTCATGTTATTGCTTGCTTTCTCTCCCTCTTGATTTTTTTCTTCCTTGGCAGATCTTGCAATTATCCTCTCTAACTTTTCTAGGAATCCATCCAAGTGTAATTGCGTTTTGGCTGAGCCTGAGTAATTGAAAAGGCGACTGGCTTCAAACATAGTCTGAGCCAATGCGACCATTTTCGCGCATAGTTTGGTTCTTTCTATCTCTAGGTCAGCTCTAGGATAGCACTTGTCATGATCCGTGACGTTTGGCCCTTCTTGGATTCTGGCCTGATATGCTTTAAGCATCATGTCTAGGTCTTCGGGAGTGGGATCAGCTAATACTGATCCTGTTTGGGGTGGTGGGTGGGTTACGTAGGGTGTCTTCGAGGGTGAAGGGATGGAGGGTGATGGGGATGGTAGCGGTGGGAATGTGTGAGAGTGCGGTTGAGATGTGATCTCTATGATTTTAGCCTTGGTTTCTCGTAGACTTTCCTCAAGTTCACTCATCTTCTTTGCCCATTGCCTTTTCATGCGTTCGCGGCTATCTCTCCAAGCTCTTGTTCTCTTTTTATTTTGGCTCTCAGTATCGCTAGCATCTGGGCTCTTTTCCTGGCCTACCCCTTGGTTTTGCTGCAATGCCTGAGCCCTAGTGACTACCTGTACTGGTGCAGTGGAAGTGACGCTTCCTGAGGAGTCTACCACTAACCCAACAACGTTGATAGGGGTGATTTTTGGTATGCTATTGGGGTTCTTTGGGCAATCTCGTAAGAGATGCTCTTTTCCGCAATCTTGGCAGAAGCCTTGGATCGTCACCGACTGGGTTTGCGTAGGTGGAGGCAAGGGACAATCACGAATGAGGTGATCTCCTTGGCATCTGTAGCACGGTCCTCTAGGAAATGGTGGTCGTACTTGCCTAGGTTGAGGTCTAGGGTTGGGGTTTGTATACATGATGTTCGTGTAATCTGACTCCCAACTAGGTTCGTTCGACTCTTCACCATAGTAGGACTCGCCATGTTCTGGAGACTGCATGTAGTAAGCCTGGGGGCTATCCACATGGGTAGAATCAAAGCTATGGTCACTCGGGTCACTTTCAGAAAGCAAGGATGTTACAGGGACTATAGCTCTATTCAGGTTCTCTTCTGCAGCAGTATACTTTACTGGAATCACATTAGCTGGGGCTGGGGGTTGTTGTGCTAGCACAGGCTGAGGCCTTTGTTGGTTTTGATATTGAGGTTGGAAATTTTGTTGTGGCCTGCCATATGGTTGTGGAGGGTACTGGTTCTGGTATCTGCCTTGTTGGTAGGGCTGAGGGTAGGGTTGCCTAACCGCCTGCTTGTTGTATGGGCAATCTTGTGCGGTGTGATTAGTGTATCTCCGTTCTATGGTGCAGTACTGGCTACTAGGGTTTACTTGGGGTTGAGCCATAATGGGACAGACGTTTGCCATATGGTCACCACCGCATGTATAGCACCTTTTTATAGGAGCAAACCTTGGAATTTGTTTGCTAGTTACTCCTAATTTCTGGGCCACTTTCTCTGCGAGTTCCTCAATTGATGTGGATTGTGTGGAAGAGTGACTAGATGCACCATCTGAATCTTTGTAGATTTTGGAAAGCTCTAGTTCTTCTCCTAGGTTATCTTCAATGTCGATGCACATTCGTACACACTCTTCTATAGTCCTGGGGTCTTTCAGATACACATAGGATCTCAATTTCGTACTCAGCAATCCATCAAGAAATAAGGCTACTTGTTTAGCAGATGTGGGTAGCTCCGAAATAGGGCACCTTTCAAGATATTGTCTAAATCTTCTTCCGGCCAATCTGACAGTCTCTTGGGGGGTTTGCTTGAAGCTGTGGATCAGTGAGGAGGTGTTGTGTCTTATGCCACTCTTGGAGAACTCAATAATAAATGCTTCTAGGAGTTGGTCTATGCTCCTGAACTGGCGTTCATCCAATGGTTGAAACCATGTAAGTGCCGTATTCCTCAGGGTTAGTCCGAAGGCATTGTACTGCGTGAACAGATCCTCCACTTGTTCAGCTCTCAAGACTTGCTTGAACTCTGCCACATGATCATAGGGATCTCCTGTGCCGTCAAAGTAATTCTTCATGGACTTAACTAGCTGGGTGGGTCTCAAAGTTCTTGTGTGCTCTCTAGGCCTCGGCAGAGGGAATCCATCTACATTTCTTTGGTTCCTGTGGGCTCTATGCATCTCAGGTTCTACCCTATTCGTCTCCGTTCTCGTTCTTTCTCTGCCCACTGGATTGGCAAAACTTACCTCTGGTCTATCTTTACTTCTGTCTCTTTGCATACCATGAGCCTGGGATGTTCCAGCTCCAGGGTGACCATAGGCTACATTTGATCTTGGTTGGGGGAAAATGAATTCGCCCTTCCAAGTGTAAGCATGCCTATCATTTTCTGTCACCACAAAAATCCTCTCTGACGTGTGGTCTAAGTAGGTCACTCTACCTGGGCTATCTGGATCCTTAAACTCATAGATCATGATTGTTCCTATGTCAGTTGGGTGATCCGGTTTATACCTCCAGAAGGCTTCGTCCGTTTCTCGATTGAGAAGCAAATCTATGCACTTGTTATCTTGGGGGATCCACTCAGGCGTGATAATCCTAGTGAGAACTGATTTACCTCGAGGGGTTCTAGGTTCCGCACCCATGTTCCCTTGTTCCAGGTCACCTAAGTCCGCTTCTGAGATTACATTCCCAAAGTCATCTGTCCTATCAGGATGACTAGTGACTACATATATAGTTCCTTCTTTGTCCAGGTATGCACCATTTTCAAACTTGACAGCTGGGTGTTCTAGTCCCATGGATTGATCAGGGTTTTTAATCTGGACCACAGATCTTCCTAAGCCGTCCTCATAGATGCTAGCACCTAATCGGTTGGTCCTCAGGTACTCCAACTGTGTTTTGTAAGGGCCTTCTACCCTGTACAAGTAGGGCACTCCTGAACTTCCCGTAGGTTTGTCCATGCCTTGAGACATCTCTGACTCACTGGTCTCAGAGCGAGGGTAGTTCGAGTGGTGGCTCAACTGCTGGGCCCAGGACCTAGCAGTGTGGTTGACACTAGCCTCTGAAGACCTAAGGCTTTGTCTCTCTCTTACTAGGTGTCGTCCTGATCTAAGGTTCATATGCCTAACTGATTAGCCCAAATTTTTGCCCAGAGTACAACCTCGTTGCCGATCAATTGGTACCAGTCACTTGATTCTTTTTAGTTATTCCTCGTGTTTAAAGTCTTGTCTGCTATTACGTCGTCAGGAATACTTGAATGTTCTTCGTACTTTCAGGTTGATCGTTCCACGTTAGGTTCTTTCCTTTATGTTGTCGACAGTACAGAGATTAAGTTTTTAGCTTGAACTTGAGTTTTTAGGTAGTCTTCAACTTGATAGTGGCCTATCGTCGCCCTGACTTACTCCTACTTCTAATCGCTCTTAACCTAGGCTAGGAATTGACGAAGAGGAGTTGAGAATATTCCGACCTTTCTTGCCGAACCTTGCTCTTTAGTGCTCGAGAAGTTGATTCTCAAGCGTGT
This sequence comes from Ceratopteris richardii, assembly GCA_020310875.1. NCBI lineage: Eukaryota > Viridiplantae > Streptophyta > Polypodiopsida > Polypodiales > Pteridaceae > Ceratopteris > Ceratopteris richardii. The sequence continues at coordinate 182,322,105 of CM035422.1, read as the reverse complement.
GCCACACCCTTGCTTGGATACTCTCAATTGCTTCTCAATAGGCCTGCATAAATCCCAAGATTAGCTCCAAGTAGACCTTTCAATTGACAGACAATTTATTTCAGACACTTTTTTAATGACCCTTGTTCCCCCTTTTGCTTGTTGGAAATTTACTCTAGAGCTCCCTTGGTGTTCCTACCCCTCAGTGTGTCAACTTCCAAATATCCTATCTGAAAATCAATGCGTTATTCTTATAAAAAACAGTTGAGGGCGCGTAGTATATGTCACGAGCTTTCCGACAAGCCCTAGAGCTCAGAAAATGGATTTCGTATGAAAAAGTTATGACCGTTCAGGGTTTAGGGGGTTAACTAGACAAACAGAACCTTTCGGGGGTTTTAATGCATTTTCTAAGGCCTTTGTAAGTAGATGAGTACATGAAAGTGCAAATATGCCCAAAATTTAGCCTAAATTTCCAAAAATTCACTCCTTAATTTTTTTGCCGAAAATGCCTGTCTATCGCGATAGACGGTGTCTGTCGCGATAGACACAATCTATCGTGGGGGCTGTCTGTCGCGATAGACGGTGTCTATCGTGGATTTCTGTCTGTCGCGATAGACGGTGTCTGTCGCGATAGACGGTGTCTATCGTGGATTTCTGTCTGTCGCGATAAACGGTGTCTGTCGCGATAGACGGTGTCTATCGTGGATTTCTGTCTGTCGCGATAGACGGTGTCTGTCGCGATAGACGGTGTCTATCGTGGATTTCTGTCTGTCGCGATAGACGGTGTCTGTCGCGATAGACGGTGTCTATCGTGGATTTCTGTCTGTCGCGATAGACGGTGTCTGTCGCGATAGACGGTGTCTATCGTGGATTTCTGTCTGTCGCGATAGACGGTGTCTGTCGCGATAGACGGTGTCTATCGTGGATTTCAGTCTGTCGCGATAGACGGTGTCTGTCGCGATAGACGGTGTCTATCGTGGATTTCTGTCTGTCGCGATAGACGGTGTCTGTCGCGATAGACGGTGTCTGTCGCGATAGACGCTATCTATCGTGGATTTCTGTCTGTCGCGATAGACGGTGTCTGTCGCGATAGACGGTGTCTGTCGCGATAGACAGAAAAAACGCAAATTTTTGAAAAACTTCTAGTGATCTAGAATTCCCTCAAGGTGTAGGTTACAGTGCTACTCATGCATTCACAAAATGTTAAGATTTTCTGTCTGTCGCGATAGACAGAGATTGTCGTCCCGGGACCTGTGCAGAACCTGTCGTACCTGCGCACACTGCTGGGGATGATGGTACAGCAAAAACCTGCAAAATAGCTCAGAAAACAAGCAAAAACAGCACATGCAAGTTCGCTCTCTCGCTCTCTCTCACAAGTGAAATGAGGGAAATGAGGTGGAGATGGGGATATAGTCAAAACTGAAATTTTCGCGATGATGGAGATGGACGTGGGAGATGGTGATGATGATGATGAAGATGGTGAAGAAAGTAAAAGAAAACCGATGAGAGTGAAGGAAATACCTACAACTCCAACGCGTCAACTCTACGTCTTACCATCACACGCTCGTCCTCAAAGCTCGATCCCCGGCAACGGCGCCAAAATTTGGTGTAGCTCAGTGATGAGTAGCACCTCCTTTAATGTCAATCCGGGAAGACGTGAGGATGGTATGAAGACCTCGAGCAAGTGGCGGCACAAGTGCGTGAGTGAGAAGCACACAAGCATGCACACACATACACACACACGCGCACACACGGCAAGACAAAGAGAGAGAATCAATGGAGTTCTTCAGATTACTTTCAAAAGCTCTTACAAGTTTGTTTCAATTACAATCTAACCCCAAAAATGAGCTCTCTAGCTCTTTTTATAGTTTTTGACTAGCTTTTGGCCCTGTCCAGACCTAGTGTCCGGCCTAGTTAAAAATTAGGTTCCAGGGCTTATTTGAGGGCTCAAACGAAGTCTAAAAATTATGAAATTTGGTACGATGGTACTTCTAATACTCCTCAAGCTCGAGGACTCCTCGGCTTGCACAAAATGGAGTCTAATCTACCAAAAACGGGATTTACAATGTTTGTGTAGTGATTAAAATCACTTGGGTTGTACATAATCTATGGGAAAAAATGATCTGGCCTTGTTGCCGTATTGTGCATGACTCCTTTATTGCTTTGTATGCCAACATACTGCTACTTTGCACATCCATAACTGGGTATCTTCATGCATCCATGAGGATCCTGATCCTATGGAATGCACCAATTCTGTATCATCTTTAGCTTTATGGATGGGATTCCATTGGATAGGAGGGACATCTCTATGAGAGTAATCTTTGAGATTCACTTTGGTCATGACACCTAGGTGTTGCAGATACAAGGAGTTGGTTCCCCAATCCTGTACCACTTGCAACTGTCGCATAAATGGTCTTCCCAAGATCATCTCATAAGCATGATTCTTGCTGAAATCACATATGGCGAAAGTATGCTCAAACTCAACTCCGCATGTAGTGAGAGTTATTCCTTCCAGCAAGCCTATGGGTCTCTCTATGTGACCATCGGCCATCTGCAATTTCATTCTCGTTGGCCTGAGTGCTAGCTTGCCCCAACGCTTCCATAGGGAAGTGGTAGCAATTGCAACACCTGCGCCTGAGTCTAGAATGGCCTTGGTGGTGTATCCTTGATGGGTGATAGGAAGATATGTGTTTCCCTCTTCACCCTCACTCATGTCTCCTATCTTGTACAATGGTATTTCTGGCACTGTTTTCTGGGATCCTACCTGGGAACGAGGTTTTGCTATCTCTGGTACTTGTTTGGCTACATGTTTCCATAGCTCTGGCCTTACTTTGAGTAGCTCTTCTAAGGTGAGGTTGCATTGTACTTTAGTGTTTCTCACTACCTCTGTGTGCCTAGGTATGACTGAGTCCTCATTTCGTACCATGACTGTGGGTGCTCTCATACATGTGGACTTAGCTTCCCATGGGCCTGTGAAGTGGGGTAATTCTTGTAGAGAGTTAGACTCAAAGTCTAATCTTTCCTGAGAGTGGGTGCTCTCCTGCTCCTCATAAATGGATGGGATGTCTTGTGGGAATTGGTCATGTGCATCATCCACAAGTTCAATGGGAGGAGGGACTTCACTTTCCTTAGCCCATTTGTCTTCTTGAATCTCTCGTAGGAATTCTGGTGTGAGCCGATTCATATAAAAAGATGTGTCTGGCTCCGTAGAGTTAGGCACATAGACTTCCTGGGCAGGAAGGCTTACTCTTTCACTTGCCTTGCCCTTATTTTGAGAGGAGGGTTCCTTTTCTGATTGTGCAATTAGCTTCTCTATCCTTTCTAACAGTCCTTCAAAGTGCAACTGCGTCTTAGCTGTACTAGAGATGTTAAAGAGGCGATTGGCTTCAAACATGGTTTGAGCCAATTCCACCATCTTAGCACAAACTTTGGTTCGTTCTAGCTCTAGTTTTGCTCTAGGGTAACACTTTTCATGATCAGTTACGTTTGGCCCTTCTTGGATTCTGGCCTGATATGCTTTAAGCATCATGTTTAGGTCCTCGGGAGTGGGATCTGCTAGGACTGATCCTACTCTTGGGGGTGGTGGTTTTAGGTGAGGCTGCTTGGAAGGTGGCGGTTCGGATGGAGTTGGGAATGGTGGAGGGGTGGGGTAGTGTGAGAGGGAGTTTGAGCTGTGAGTTCGGTTATCCTGGCTTTGGTTTCTCTTAGGCTTTCCTCAAGTTCACTCATCTTTTTTGCCCATTGCCTTTTCATTCTTTCACGACTATCTCTCCAAGCTCTAGTCCTTTTCTTGGTTATGCTCTCAGTTTCACTAACATCTGGGCTCTTTTCCTGGCCTACCCCTTGGTTTTGCTGCAATGCTTGAGCTCTACTGGTGCAGTGGAAGTCACACTCCCTGTGGAGTCTACAACTAACCCAATAACGTTGATAGGAGTGATTTTTGGCATATTATTGGGGTTCTTTGGGCAATCTCATAAGAGATGCTCCTTTCCACAGTCTTGGCAAAAGCCCTGGATCGTCACTGACTGGGGTTGTGTAGGTGGAGGCACGGGACAATCACGAATGAGATGATCTCCTTGACATCTGTAGCATGGTCCTCTAGGGAATGGAGGTCTTACTTGCCTAGGTTGGGGTCTAGGGTTGGGGTTTGCATACATGACGTTTGTGTAATCTGACTCCCAACTAGATTCATTTGGCTCTTCACTATAGTAGGACTCACCATGTTCGGGGGACTGCATGTAGTAAGCCTAAGGACTATCAATATATGTAGAATCAAAGCTATGGTCACTCAGGTCACTTTCTGAAAGCAATGGAGTCACTGGGACTATGGCTCTATTCAAATTTTCTTCTGCAGCTGCATATTTTACTGGAATCACATTAGTAGGAGCAGGTGGTTGTTGTGCTAACACAGGCTGGGGTCTCAGTTGGGCCTGATATTGCTGTTGGTAATTTTGCTAAGGCCTAGTATATTGTTGATATGGGTATTGACCCTGATATGTCCCTTGTTGGGGGTAAGGCTGAGGGTAGGTTTGCCTAACCGCTTGCTTATTGTATGGGCAGTCTTGTGCTGAGTGATTTGTGTATTTTCGTTCTATAGTGCAGTACTGGCTATTAGGGTTTACTTGGGGTTGAGCCATAATGGGACAGACATTCGCCATATGGTCGCCACCGCACGTATAGCACCTCTTCAGTGGGGCAAACCTTGGGATCTGTTTGCTAGTGACACCTAATTTCTGAGCTACTTTCTCTGCAAGTTCCTCAATTGATGTGGATTGCGTGGAAGAGAGGCTAGAGGCACTATCTGAATCTTTGTATATTTTGGAAAGCTCTAGTTCTTCCCCTAAGTTATCCTCGATGTCAATGCACATGCGTACACGCTCTTCTATGGTCCTAGGATCCTTCAAGTACACATAAGATCTCAATTTGGTACTTAGCAACCTATCCAAGAACAAAGCCACTTGTTTAGCTGGCGTGGGTAACTCAGGGACAGGGCATCTCTCTAAGTATTGCCGAAATCTTCTTCCAGCAAGTCTCACGGTTTCTTGAGGGGTTTGCTTGAAGTTGTGAATCAGTGAGGAGGTGTTATGTCTTATGCCACTTTTAGAGAATTCGATAATGAATGCCTCTAGAAGTTGGTATATGCTCCTGAACTGTCTCTCATTTAGTGGCTGAAACCATGTCAGGGCAGTGTTCCTAAGGGTTAGACCAAAGGCATTGTACTGCGTGAATAGATCCTCCACTTGTTCAGCTCTCAAGACTTGCCTGAACTCAGCCACATGATCGTAGGGATCTCCAGTGCCATCGAAGTAGTTTTTCATGGACTTAACTAGCTGGGTAGGTCTTAGGGTCCTCGTGTGCTCTCTTGGTCTTGGCAAAGGAAAATCATCGGCATTTCTTGGGTTTCCTGGGGCTTTATGACACTCAGGTTCTACTCTATTTGTTTCCGTCCTCGTTCTTTCTCTGCCCCCTGGGTTGGCAAAGCTTACTTCTGGCCTATCTCTACTTCTGTCTCTTTGAATTCCATGAGCTTGGGATGTTCCAGCTCCAGGGTGACCATGGGACACATTCGATCTTGGTTGGGGGAAAACGAATTCACCCTTCCAAGCGTAAACATGTCTATCATTTTCTGTAACCACAAAGATCCTCTCTGAAGCGTGATCTAAGTAGGTCACTCTACCTGGGCTATCTGGATCTTTAAACTCATAGATCATGATTGTTCCTATATCATTTGGCCGATCAGATTTGTACCTCCAAAAGGCTTCGTCAGTCTCTCGGTTCAGAAGCAGATCTATACTCTTGTTGTCCTGGGGAATCCACTCAGGAGTGAGAATTCTCATAAGAACAGATTTCCCTCGAGGGGTCCTGGGCTCTGCACCCATGTTTCCTTGTTCTAGGTCATCTATGTCCGTCTTAGGGATCACATTCCCGAATTCATCTGTCCTCTCCGGGTGACTAGTGACCACGTATATTGTCCCTTCCTTGTCTAGGTATGCTCCATTTTCAAACTTGACAGCAGGGTGCTCTAGCCCAATAGATTGGTCTGAGTTTTTGATTTGGACCACGGATCTTCCTAGGCCATCCTCATAGATGCTAGCACCTAATCGGTTGGTCCTAAGGTATTCCAGCTGCGTCTTGTACGGGCCTTCTACCCTGTGCAAGTATGGCACTCCTAAACTTCCCGTAGGTCGGTCCATGCCTTGAGACATCTCTGATTCACTAGTCTCAGAGCTAGGGTAGTATGAGTGGTGGCTCAACTGCTGGGCCCAAGACCTCTAGCCTCTGAAGACCTAAGACTTTGTCTATCTCTCCCTCGATGTCGTCCTGATCTAAGGTTCATAAGCCTAATTGAATAGCCCAAATTTGCCCAAGTACAACCTCGTTGCGGAGTCCTTTTGTATCAGTTACTTGATTCTTTTTAGTTGATTACCGTGTTAAAATTCTTGTCTGATATCACGTCGTAAGGTATACTTGACTGTAGTTCCGCGCTTGAAGTTGATCGTTCCACGTTAAGTTCTTTTCCTTTAAAGTTCTCGACAGTACAAAGATTATGTTCTTAGCTTAAACTTGAAAGTTTAAGTATTCTTCAACTTGATAATTGCCTATCGTCGCCCTGACTTACACCTACCTCTAGTCGTTCTTAGCCTAAGCTAGGAATTGACAATGGGAGTTGAGAATTTCCAACCTTTTGTTTCCTTCTTGGTTGCCCTGGTGTGCCCAGGAAGCGTGTTCCCAAGCTTGCACTTACTCTTGCTTAAAATGCCCTCAAGTGCTCTTGTTGGACCTGTAAAAGTCCCACGGTTAGCTCAAGACTTAGATTCAAATGACACCATAGACCACTTTCATGCATGTAACTCACAGACCAAATTATCCTTTGCCTTTCTAGACAACAATCCCAAGGATGCCTCAGTTTTCCTACCTCAAGGTATGGTCAACTTCAAAATACCCTATCTAATAATTCTGATATTAATTTTCACATAACCAGTGGAAATTTTGGTTGTACACCCCACGAGCTTTCCAACAAAACAAGAATCACAACAAACGGATTTCTTATGAGAAAGTTATGTCAGTTTAGGCTTCAAGGATTAAAGCAGGGTTCAAATAGGCCAACAGGGCAACAGGTTTTCCTCGGCTTATTTGCCTATAGCCTCCTTATGTGCTCTAGAGTCCATTATCCATGTCCAAAAGTAGCCAAAATCTTCAATTTAAAAAACCCTAAAAATTTAGCCGAAAATGGCTGTCAATCGCGATGGACAGGTGTCAATCGCGATGGACTGGTGTCAATCGCGATGGACTGGTGTCAATCGCGATGGACTGGTGTCAATCGCGATGGACTGGTGTCAATCACGATGGACTGGTGTCAATCGCGATGGACTGGTGTCTTCGGGGTTTTCTATGAATTTGAGTCAATCGGGGCTCTATATGTCGCGATGGACAAGAATCTCGGCGAAATGGGGTGTCAATCACGATTTTTCTGTCGGTCGCGATGGACAGGGTTGTCCGTCGCGATGGACACGTGTCGGTCGGGGTCTGTCAATCGCGATGGACTGGCTGTCCGTCGCGATGGACAGTGTCAATCGCGATTGATGCTATCAATCACGATGGACTGAAAAAATGCAAATTTTCCAAAACTTTTTGTGGATTTGTGATGTGCAAGGTCTCTAGTCTACTGTGGTGCACTCAGTTTTACCAAAAGATGAAAATTTCTGTCAATCGCGATCGATAGAAGCTGGCGACTGCGAGACAATTCTGCACATTTCCGTACCTGCACAACGTGCTGGAGGGGATGATGCTGTTGGAACCTGCAAGAAACTCAACAAACATGCAAACACACGGCACACAATATTGCTCTCTCGCTCTCTCTCACAAGTGGAATGAGGGAAATGAGGTGGAGAAGGTGATATGATCAAAAACTGAAAATTTTCACGATGATGGAGATGGAGGTGGGAGATGGTGATGATGATGATGGTGATGAGGAAAACAAAAGAAAATAGATAAAAGTGAAGAAAATACCTATGACTCCCACGCGTCAACTCTACATCTTACCATCACACGCTCGTCCTCAAAGCTCGATCCTCGGCAACGGCGCCAAAATTTGGTGTAGCTCAGTGATGAGTAGCACCTCCTTTAATGTCAATCCAGGAAGACGTGAGGATGGTATGATGACCTCGAGCAAGTGAAGGCACAAGTGCGTGAGTGAGAAGCACACTAACATGCACACACATACACACACACGCGCACACACAGCAAGACAAAGAGTGAGAAGCAATGGAGTTCTTAGATTACTTTCAAAAGGCTCTTACAAGTTCATATCAATTACAAGCTAACCTCAAAAATGAGCTCTCTAGCTCTATTTATAGTTTTTGACTAGGTTTTGGCCCTGTCCAGACCTAGTGTCCGGCCTAGTTAAAAATTAGGTTCCAGGGCCAATTCGAGGGCTTAAACGGAGCCTAAAAAATACGAAAATTGATATGTAGGTACTTCTAAGGCTCCTCAAGCTCAAGGACTCCTTGGCTTGCACAAAATGGAGCTACAAAAATATGAAATGGTATTTACAATGATTGTTAGTGATAAGAATCACTGTTATAAAGATGTTAATTTGGAAAAATTTGAAGGGCCTATCTGCTAGATTTGCGTCGACTGCTTTGTCTACTCAATCCTTCACCTCGCTCTGACTCTCTCCACTGGCTTCCTTGTCTAGTCAGTCCTTGGGTGCCCATACTGCTCTCAACAAACAAGATTCCATCTTTTGGAAGCATGTGAACTTTGTTACCTTATTTGATGATCCAACACACCGTACTTGGGTGTATCCTATGAAAATAGAAAATTATTTATTTTCTAAATTTAAAATGTTATTGGCTATGGTTAAAGATTTTTGTGGAAATAAGCTTTTGACTCTTTGCATAGGTCATGGTTGCATGTATTTAATGCTTGTCCTTGGGGAGACATTGATCACCAATGTATGTTGTCATTTACACCTCAACAAAATGGTGTTGTAGAGTGCAAGAATAGAGCACTTCTTGAAATGGAACAATGTATCGTTAAAGGCAAGCACATTGACATTTGGATCGAGGCAGTCATGTGTGAATAACTTGCATTGAACATTGTCCTACAAAAGCATTGAGACTGATTACACCTTCTAAGGCCTGGAATGGGTGAAATCCAATGGCTAGTCATATAAACACATTTGATCATTTGGAATATGCTCTTGTGCCATCACAAGAGCATCATAACTTTGTGCAAAGCAAAAAAAATCTATATTTGTTGCATATAATAGTGAGAGTAAAGTGTAGTGCTCATTTTATCCATTCATGGGCAAGATTATTGTAATTTGAGATGTGGTATTTTCTCAAAATTCAACTTACCCTCATCTTGAATGTAAATTTCATCCCACAATTACTTCAGAAGATGTGTTTGATACACTCACAACTTTGTTCCAAAATGAGGTGCTTGACTATGGACATGTAAATCATCCAAATGAGATCCAAAGAGCTAAAAATCCATAGCCACACATGGCCAAAAATTTGCAAACAAACATAGTTGAAAATCAGCATGATATTCATCCCACAATGGCTAATGTGATTAGCTACCTACTATTTGTGAGACTCTAGACAATCCACAAAATATGTGGTCATTCCATATACTAGGCACTTGAGAACCACAACCCTCATGATACTTTGAAGATGCAATATCCACAAGTGTGATGTGCCCTTTAGGTGGTCCAATAGGAGGAAATGATTGGGTATGAGACTAACATGGAATCAAAAGGGGAGATGTTGTCAATAGTTGTGATGCAATTGCATCTATCACCACAAGGAGTAAGGGGTCATAGCGAGGCCCCCAATTTAAAAAAAAAATCAAGTAGCATTGCTTATGTAATGCTATTTCCATTGTGCATCTCATAAGTGATGCTAAAGAAAAAATAAGATCTAGTCATGTAAGCAATGGTCATTGTTGCTTATACGATTTTATTAATAAACATCCCTAACACCATTGCAAAGTTGCCATGCTATTAGCAATGCCGGAATACCACTTGCGATGCAAAACTATTGCATAAGCAATGTCTTGCACTTACAAAAAAAAACAATTTTGAATGCACTTGGCACATTTGTGTTGGGATCTAACGAGCGAGAGAGAGAGAGAGAGAAAGTATGAAATTCAATAATCCGTTGGTCATGTAAAAAAAAGATGAAGTCTATGAAAACAAGCATGGTGCATGGATTAGAGCCTTTATCTTGTATGCTTTCAATCAAAACTTACAGTCAAAGTAGACTTGAGGTTGAAATCCTTCACACATCAACTTGAATTCATCTCCAATCAAAGGCATGTGTGCTCAAAGATAGAAAAGTTATATTGATGAAAGAAAATAAGTTTGATTATAGAAGATCAATGACTCACTCAAGTGCTTCTCTTCTAATACGACATTTAATCCATTTGACCTTTGTTTGAATTAAATGGACCAATAAAAACTTTAAAATTTTCCTTTACAAAATTACACAAATTTTTTCCTTATAAAATATTTCTTATATACATAGCAAGGTCCGTTCATATCCGAATTAAGAGATCACAATTAGTTGCTTTGCATTCTCCACCCAACCTTAAGTAGCTTGCCCCCATGCCATCTAGAAACATCTCTAAGGCCCATACACCCCTCATATGGCTACTTTGAGAAGATGGGAATAACCTTATGGTTCATGCGCTAGGGCCTTGACTCTCTCAAGCTCTCATCCTTGACCCAATAGGATTCTTGACCAACAAAAATACGAATCATAGGCCATTGAGTCCTAAAAAATATGGAATATAACACTCTCTCCTCATATGGCCACCTTGAGAAGATGGGAATAACCTTACGATTCATGGGCTGGGACCTTGACTCCCTTGAGCTCTCATCCTTGACCCAATGGGACTCTTGACAAACATATGAATACAAAAAGTGGTGAAGTGGATTGGGTAATTGTATACCATATGTTATAGAGTATCTCTCTTTCCTTTCTAACATTCACACTAACTTATAGTACTCCTTCTCTTGGGCATACTCTTAAGTGCTCAAAATATCCTTACAACCCTTATGCCTAGACCTTGCCCACTACTTTTGGCCACTTGTCACCTGTAAAAACCTTGGCATCTCACCCTCACCTCAATTGTAAAATGGTAACTCATAGCTTGTAAAAACAAAGAGAAAACTAAGTAGTGAAGAAAATTAATTACTCGATGGGATTAAGGAGACATATTCTGTTGCATAAGTATGTAAATCTAATGAAGCTATTTTTATTCAAGATGTTTGTCATGTGTTGTTACATGTCATTTTGATTTTTCATCACATTATGCATGTGATCCTTCGGCTTTATCTTTGAAGGATGCACCCAAGTGAAAACATGTTGTATGTGTAGTTATTGCTTCTTAACCTATAACTAGAGTTGGAGAAATTAAATTTACAGCTTCAAATGGAGGTATTTTTACTCTCAAGAATGCATTCTATGTCCCTAGTATCAAGAAGAATGTGATTTTGATTCCTAGTATTGCCAATGTGGGACTCCGCAGAAAATTGGTTTATAACAAAGTTTAGGAATCATGATATTATTGCGCAGTTAGGGACATTATGTGGTGGCTTGTATCACTTATATATATATATTTAGGAATCATGATATTATTTTGCAGTTAGGGACATTATGTGGTGGCTTGTATCACTTATATATATATATATATATAAGAGAGGGTTTTGAAATGCAAATCTTACTCACACTATTTCTATGGTTGAAATAGAATGATGGCATGCTAATTTAGTCATTTTGACCTCGATACTTTGCCTTATTTGGAAAAGAAGGATATGGTTATGTGTCTTCCAACACTTGAATCTATTGAAAAGAATGCACGTAAAGTTTATATACTTGAAAAAATGCATCCCGATTCTTTTCCAAAGATGGTACTATAGATACTACACAAAAATTGTAATTTTGTTCATACTAATGTATGTGGTACAAACAAGACTCCATATTTTGGAAGCATGTAAACTTTGTTACCTTCTTTGATGATGCAACACACCATACTTAGGTGTATCCTATGAAAATAGAAAATTATTTATTTTCTAAATTTTAAATGTTTTTGGCTAAGGTTGATTTTTTTTTGCAATAAACTTTTGACTCTTTGTAGAGATCATGCTTGAATAGATTTAATGCTTTTTTTGGGAGGCATTGATCACCAATGTATGGCATCATATATAGCTCTATAAAAATGGTGTTGTACAGTGCAAGAATAGGGCACTTCTTGAAATGGCACAATGTATAGTTAAAGGCAAGCACATCACATTTGGATGGAAGTAGTCATGTCTGAATAATTTGCATTGAACATTTTCCTACAAAAGCATTGAGACTCATTACAACTTTTGAGGCTTGGAATGGGTGAAATATCTTGTTTCTTTTGGGCATCAGCTGTTAGAAAATAGCATTTGATCATGAAATTAAAGTAGAAAGAGAGGTTTGGCTAGCTAATGATCCTCTTATATAAGCATTTGAATATCGCGAACACATTTTTTTGACAACAAACTCAAATTGTTCCGTTGGATCCATTTTCTTGAAAGAGTGTCTCCCAATAACTTTTGCCAATATGAGTGACTAGTTTTTGATAGGGTATGGTTTCTCATGAAGTATTCTTTTGCTCTCCAATTGATGCTCTCCATAGCCCAAAACTTGTGCCTATCCATAACTTGTGCCTGAAATCAAGTGGGATATTTGTGCAAGCCCCAAGCAAGTAGGGCTCATGAATTCTCAAGTATCAACCTTAGCTAATAAGCTTATAGTTAAATGGGTGATCAAGGCATGTATCTATAAAATCTAGTCATAGTCAAAACACATCTTCAAAAACAACCAAAACTTGTTACTATGAGGTGTCTCTAGTTGGAAAAACATTGATCTCATCATGCTCCTTTTCTCCTCCACCCTTTGATCCCTAAAGGCACCAAGCTTTGTATCCTCTATTTGGAAAGTTTTGAACAAGATGAATCTTCATTTCTTGATAAGTAGCAATTGGAAGTGGTTGACTAGAATAAGATAAAATGATGCTATTTGCTTCACTATGTCCAATGGGGGTAGAAAGGTTGTTTAGACTTGCTCATAGTGAGACATAATGCAATGTTTAGGATCACTTAATATTTACTTCCTCAAAATCAATAATCTCGCAGTACATCATTGACATTCAAAATCCATTGATCATGTAAAAAAATGATGACGTTTATGAGAGCAAGAATGTTGCACAGACTAGAGAATTTATATTGTATAACTTTCAATCAAAACTTACAATCAATGTAGAATTGAGGTTGAAATCCATCACACATCAACTTGAATTCATCTCCCTCAAATGCTTCCAGTCAAAGACATGTGTTCAAAGACAAAAAATTTCTATTGATGATAGAAAATAAGTTTGATTATAGAAGATCAATGAACTTAAGGATTCATGTAAGGGTTCTCGCATCATTAGCTATGAAGGGTTAACTCTATGATTGATATGGATTCAATCACATAAATATCAATAACATAGATTCGCTCAAGATCCACATAGATGATTTAAGTTATGATATTGCTTCTCCTTTTATAGGATATTTAATGCCTTTGATCTATGTTTGAATTAAAATGACCAATAAAAACTTCAAAACTTTCCTTTATTTCTTATATACATAGCAAGCTCCATTCATATCGAAATTATGAGATCGCAATTAGTTGATTTGCATTCTCCACCTAACCTTAAGTAGCTTGCCCCATGACCTTTAGAAACATACATAAGGCCCATACACCCCTCATATGGTGTTGGCAGTAGCCAAGGAGGTCTAGGAAATGTGGCGAGATAAGGGAGCATGAGACAGACCAAACAAAAAGAGTGAGGATAGAGAAAAATCCAAGCAGAACCAAGCAGGCAAGGAAGTCAAAGAAGATCCGACAACTAGGTCTACGAAATTTCCAAAATCCCTACTTCTTGTAAAACAATGATTTTCATCACTACACATCATTGTAGATTCCATTTTTTATAATTTCAACTCCATTTTTTTCAAGCCATGGAGGCCTCGAGCTTGAGGAGTACTAGAGGTATCTATGTATCGAATTTTGTCTTTTTTCTGACTCGTTTGAGCCCCCAAATAGGCATAGGAGTCTATTTTTTAAACTAGGTCAGACACTAGGTCTAGAAAAGGCCAAAACTAGTGAACAACTATAAAAAGAGCTAGAGATCTTATTCTTGGGGTTAGCATTTATGGGAATCAAAGCAAGAAAAAGACTTTGTAATCATATTTTTGGCTAATCAAACATTTCATTGCTCCATCTCTTTTTCTTACGGTGTGTGCGTGCATGTGTGTATGTGTGTGCATATTGGAGTGCTTCTCACTCATGCACTTGTACTCTCACTTGCTCATGGTCATCATACCACCCTCATGTCTTCCCAGATTGATAATTATGAGGTGGATCTCCTCACATTGATGCTTATCATTATGCTAGAATGACACCAAATTTGGCATTGTTGCTGGGGATCGAGCTTCGAGGACGAGCATGTGATGGTAAGTCATAGAGATTTGATGTTGGAATTTTAAGTAATTGGGTAGTTTCTTTACTTTTTTTAATTTTCAAAATTATCATCACATTCCTCACCATCTTCCATCTCCACCTCCGTCTTTGCTGAATTTTTAGCTTTTGACCATATCCCCACCTCTACCTCACCTTGAGTAAACCATCACCTACAATGGTCTCAGTGAAACGATGCTACAATTGTGGAGGAGACCACATGGCTAATGTTTGTTCGATTATGGCTCAACCCCAAGGAAATCCTAATAGCCAATATTGCACCATTGAGAGGAGATACACTTACCACACCCCACAAGATTTCCCTTACAGCAAATAGGTGGTTAGGAAAAATTATCAACAACCATATCAACAATAGGGAAGATACCAAAATTAGTACCAATAGGAGCCATAATTTAGGCCATAGTACTAGCCACAATATCAAGCTCAACAAAGACCTCAACCAATGTTGCATCAACAACCTCCTCCACCAACCAACATGATCCCAATCAAATATGCATCAACAGAAGAAGACTTGGAGAGAGCCTTAGTGCCAGTCCATGATCTCCCAAAGTGGTCCAAATGCTCATAGTTTCAACTCAACACATCACATGTAGATAGTGCACTAGCCTACTACATGGATTCATCATAGCATAATGAGATATATCCTTATGAAAGACCTAGTGAACCTAGTCTAGAGCCAGAAAATTCAAATGTAATGTACACCAATCCTAAACCTAGACCCCAACCAAGAGAAACGAGACCCCAAGGACCCTAAGGACCATGTTATAGATGCTAGGAACATCACTTCATTAGAGATTTCCCAATCCCTGTACCAAGACAGCCACAAGTAGTGACAATACAAGGATTTTGTCATGATTATTGTTGGAGTTTGAGGTCTGTGGAAGCACACCAGCAACACAAGGAAGATGAGGAAGCTTAGAGCACAACATACAATACTAAATGTAAAAAGATAAGCGATTTGGTAGGGTTATAGGCATATATACAAGCCGGGAGAAAAAAACTCCTAAAGAGGGAAAAAAGTGCCCCTGCGGTCCTAGTGTGTTCACACGCATCACTACCTAAATATATCAACAAATCCCCCTAGGAGTGATGCGGTGAATGTGGAGTTGGCACTCATGTATAAGGAAGTGCCAAGCTATGTGGAATTAATGCACAAAAGGACGTAAGCCCAAAGCTTTGCGAAAAGCTTCAAACTTCTCCCTAGGTAGAGCCTTTGTGAAAAGATCTACAATGTTCTCCTGTGTGGGAAAAAATGCCAAACTGATCTCTCTAGTAGAGAACCTCTCTCTGACATAATGATAGTGCACCTCAATGTGCTTAGTGCGAGCATGGAACACAGGGTTCCTGACAACTACCAAAGCTACCCTATACTCAGCCTCAAACCTAGAAGTGGCCACAATAGGATGCTTCTTGCTCAACCAAGATATAGATGAGCTACCAATCATGAAGCAAAAGCCACTAGTGGACACATAAATGTCATAGCAACCAGCCCAATCAGAGTCAAAAAAAGCATGTAAATGTGGCAGTAGTGATCCCCTTGGGATAAAACAATCCAAGTAGTCGGGTACCACTCTCGTAACGAAAGATGCGCTTAACCGCCTGCCAATGCTTGACACTTGGGAAATGCATAAACTTGCTCATCTGTGAGACATCAAACTAAATATGGAGCCGAGTAATGCATAAGTAAATCAAGCATCCAACACCCTCTTGATAGAGAACAACATCAAATGCATCTCCAACATCATGAAGACTCAACCATAAACTTGTCTTCATAGGAATGGCAATAGGTTTACAATCTTCAAGGCCAAAATGCTGCAATAATGTGTCAATATATTTTGTTTGACACAAAGCTATTCTGCCATCAACTTGCATAAACTGAATGCCTAAATAATGATGTAAATGCCCCAAATCTGACATCTCAAATGAGGCATGAAAATTATCCTTAAAATGAGCAATATGCTTCTCATGAGGGCCAATAAGCAGCATGTCATCAGCATAGACAACAATGATCAGAAGCACATCATTTGCACGCTTAACATATAAGGTGCTCTCAATTGGTATGTTCTCAAAACCATGTGCAATCAGGTAGGCATGCATTTTTTCATACCAAGCACGTGGTTCTTGCTTCCAACCATATAATGCTTTTTGCAACCTCCACACTTGGTTTTCATGCCCTTTCTACACAAAGCCATGGGGGCGAAAAATATACACTTCTTCATGCAAGTCACCATTTAGAAATGCAATTTTCATGTCCAATTGATTTATATTCCAACCATTATGAGTGACAAGTGCACAAATACTATGAATAGTAGTCATTCAGCATGTAGGATCAAATGTCTCATCAAAATCAATGCCTCTTTCTTGAGCATAATCCTTTGCAACAAGCCTAGCCTTAAACCTGTCAAGTGCTCCACTAGGCTTATGCTTTAGCTTGTATACCCACTTATTGCCAATGGGCTTCTTGCCAGGAGGCAAATCACATAAAGACGATGTACCATTTTTCATCTTAGCATCATATTCTGATTACATAGCAGCCATCCAATTCCTGAATTATGTCCTTCATCAAACGAAACTCGCTCATTCTCATCACAAAGACTTGAGGCAACCATAGCATAGCAATGTGATGCAAAAGAAGCACTATGAGAGCCTGAAAGAGTGCACTTGTTGATGAGAGGACTAATATAGAGGAAGCAAAAACTATGCCAAAAAGGCTAGTATAGACTTTACGAGATAGCAAATTAGATGCAGCTTTGTCATATCGCACTTGTTCAGCCTCTTGTAGTGCTTCTTTTGCATCATGCTATGACTTCCTCGAGTCTTTATGATGAGAATGAACCTATTCTGTTTGATGAAGCACAAAATTTAGAAAATTGGATGGCTGTTATGCAATCACAATATGATGCTATTATGAAGAATGGTACCTGGCCTTTATGTGATTTTCCTCATGGAAAGAAGGCCATTGGCACTAAGTGGGTATACAAGCTAAATCATTAGCATGATGGAACAATTGACATGTATAAGGCTAGGCTTGTTGCAAAAGGCTATGCTCGAAAGTTTTGATGAGACCTTTGCTCCCACATGCTAAATGACTATTGTTCATAGCATCTATGCACTTGCAGCTCATCGTGGTTGGAATTTACATTAGTTGGAAATTAAAAATGCATTTTTGGATGGCTTCTTTACACAAAGAAGTGTATGTTTTTCATCCTCATGGTTTTGTGCAGAAAGGGCATGAAAAGAAAGTATGCAGGTTGAAAAGGCATTATATGGTTTGAAACAAGCACCACATGCTTGGTATGAAAAGATACATGCCTACTTGATTGCACATGGTTTTGAGAATTGTCCAGCTGAGAGCACCCTATATGTTAATTGAGCAAATGATGTGCTTTTCATCATTCTTGTCTATGTAGATGACATGGTGCTCACTCATCCTAATGAGAAGCATATTGCTGATTTTAAGGCCGATTTGCATGCCTCATTTGATAACTCAGATTTGGGGCATTTCAATAATGATTTGGGCATTCAGTGTATGCAATTTGATGACAGAATAGCGTTTTTTCAAACAAAATATATTGACATATTACTGTAGCATTTTGGCCTTGAAGACTACAAACCTATTGCCTTTCCTATGGAAACAGGTTTACCAATGAGTTTTCATGATGCTGGAGATGCATTTCATGTTGTTCTCTATTAGCAAGATATTGGATGCTTTTGATTTACTTATGCATATCTCGTCATTATATTTAGTTTGCTATCTTACAAATGACTAGGTTTATGCATTGACCAAGTGTCAAGCATTGGCATGTGATTAAGAGCATCTTTCACTACTTGAGTGGTAGTCGGCTAGGTGGATTGTTTTATCCCAAGGGGGGATCACTACCGCCAGATATAAATGCTTTCTCTCACTCTGACTAGGTTGGTTGCTATGACACTTGTGTATCCATCAGTGGTTCTTGCTTCATGCTTGGTAGTTCATGCATATATTGGTTGAGCAAGAAGAAGACTACTATGGCCACTTCTAGTTGTGAGGCCGAATATAGGCCAACTTTCACAATGACTATTGAGCATGTGTGGCTCAGATGCCTTATGGTTGACTTGGGTGTTGGTTCATCTTCTATCACCACCATGTTCAGTGACATTTAGAGCACATTGGTTGTTGTGAGGAACCTTATGTTCCATGCTCACACTAAGCACATTGAGGTGCACTATCATTATGTGAGGGAGAGACTCTTTGCTAGAGAGATCAGTTTGGCATATGTGTCCACACAGGAGAACATTGTCGACCTTTTCAGAAAGGCTTGCCTAGGGAGAAGTTTGAAGCTTTCTACAAAGCTTTGGGCTTACTTCCTTTTGTTATTGATTCCACATAGCTTGGCACATCCGTATACATGAATGCTAACTCCTTGATTACTGCATCACTCCCAAGGGGGATTTGTTGATATATTTTGATAGTGATGTGTGTGAATACTCTCGGATGGCCAGGGAACTTTTGGCCCTCTTTAGGAGGTTTTTTCCCCCGACTTGTATATGCACCTATAACCCTGACAGATCATATATCTTTGCATATTCTTTTGGTAATACATTCAATATTGTGTGTTGTGCTCCAAGCATCTTCTTTTTCTTCATTGTGTTGTTCGTGTGTTTCTACAAACATCAAACTCCAACATTGTATGTACGCCTATAACCCTAACTGGTGACTTATCTTTTTACATTTCACTTATTAATACATTCAGTATTGTGTGTTATGCTTCAAGCTTCTTCTTCTTCCTTGTGTTGTTTGCGTGCTTCCACATACCTCAAACTCGAACATTGGTATTAGAACAAGTCACTGCTTCATGTAGGACATCGTCGACACCCCTCTAGTCATAGTCTCAAAATCATACAAAGATTGGTGCACATACTCAGGCCAATTAGGAGTTAAAAGTAGCTTCGTTATGTGGTGTTGAAATTTTGATCTAAGCTCATTTTGGCCTCCGAACACACTATCACAGCGGCTGTGCAAGGAATTTTGTCCCTTTGTGCCAAACATATATAAAAGTTTCAATTCACTAGTACAAGTGCTTGGAAGTCTGCTACAAGTTTAGCATAGCTCGATAAGGTAGTTCTGTTCAAAGTTTTGAGATACATTAATTTTTGTGCATCAGGGTATTTTAATCAATGGACATGGTTGAAAGCAATGATGTATTCTGTATGTTGGCTATTGAGGAGAAGTTCAATGGTACCAATTACCCATTATGAGAATATATGGTGTGTCATGTATTGGTCACAAAAGGACTGTGGAATATTGTGCAAGGTATTTAAAAACACCCTACTACACCTATGAATATAGTTATTGAAGGTGATGTAGATGGCATTGAAGATGATGAACTTCAGGTTCCTGTTCGTGCTGTAATTCGTATTGCACCTATTGTAGAGCAACTTTGTTGGGATGGTAGAGATGCTCATGCACATGCATTGATAGCTTTGTTTATCAAACATGTGATTATCCCTCACATTTGCTCTTGCAAAACATTAAAGGGTGTTTGGGAGGCACTTACCGCTTTATATCATGCAATTAATGAGGCTCATGTTGTTTACCTCTGAGAGAAATTGGAGAGTGAGCATATGAATGAAGGAGATTCTATGGATAATTTTTTGACAAAGATCAAAGATTTAAAAGAGCATTTGATTTTTGCAGATGAAGTCTTGTAAGATAGTTCACTTATGTAGACTATTCTTAATGGTCTTCTTGATTCATAAAAAAGTTACGTGTCTACTCATTGATTGATGATAAGAGGCAATCCAGATGCCCTAAAATTTGAGAAGTTAGCCTCTATTTTATTGCATGAAGATCAGTCTAGACAAAATAGGTCCATTATGCGTGTTGCAGATCAAGCCTTATTAGCTAGTCAAAATGGCAAAGGTAAATGGAGCTCATCTATTGGTAAGTAGAAATCTGCTACTTTTGCACAGTCAAAAAGGGAAGACAAATATGAGAAGAAAATAAAAAAAGCAAAAATAGTTCTACAAATACTATAAAGGAAATCATCATGTCATAAAGAGTTGTCCAAAATTGGCTACAAAAGAGGCAAAGAAGAAAGAGGTTGGAATGGTTGTTGTAGAGGCCTCTATACCTAAAAGAGAGTCTGCTAATCTTGTACAAAATGAAGAATGGGAATTTATTGTTGTTTGCAGCTATGAACCATCTTCTCATAAGCAGTGTATGTCTATAATGGACTTAGATGTTCTGTACTTTGATAGTGCGGCAACCAAACATATTATATTGTAGTATAGTTTCTTCAATTCACTTGAGCCCCTATGGGGAATAATATCACATGTGCTAACTCCTCTTATCATGTAATGGGAATTGATAAGATCATTCTAACTATTGGTGATGGTAGTTCTTTCACATTGTCAGATGCTTTGTTTGTGCCAAGGATCAAGAATTTTTTTTATCAGTTTCAGTATTAGCCAAGATCAACTTCATTATCAAATTTGTTGATGATCGGTGTAGAGTTCGTCAAATGGCAATGTTATTATTGCTTCTCACATTTTATGTAGTGAGCTATATAAGCTCATAAAATATATAAATTATGTGAATGATTCACCATGTGAAAATCAATATTATCATGCTATCTCATATGCAAAGCTTTGGCATGCATGCTTCAGTCAACTGAATTGTGCTAGTTTTCTACACCTCTAAAATGCTGAAATGGTGTCCTCTTTATCCAAAATTGAGGCACCTAGTAAAAATGTCTTTGAAGGCTGTATTTTGTGCAAAATGCAATGCTCCTCCTTCCCAAAACATGGTTCAATAGGAGCTACTCAAAAATTGCAACTTGTTCATAGTGATGTCTATGGTACTATGTAGACACCTTCTTTTGGGAACTACCTTTACTTTGTGACTTTTATTGATGATTTTTTTGAGGCATGCATGTTTGTATCCATTGAAAGCAATGTAAGAATTCTTTATGTGCTTCAAATAGTTTTTGGTTTCTGCAAAAAATATATTAGCATGTAAAATGGGCACCCTCCATTTTGATCAAATGGGGATATATGTCTTCTAACTTTAATGCATTTATGGTTGAACATGATTTAAAACATCAGTGTATAGTGATGTATACACCTCAATAGAATGGAGTTGCTAAAAGAAAGAACAGGTATCTCAAAGAGATGGCGACATGTATGGTCAAAAGTCAAGCTTTACCACATAGCTTTTGGCTTGAGGCTATTATGTGTGCAACATATAAACTTAATAGGCATCCCACTAAAGCACTATGGTCTATCACTCCATATGAGGCTTGGCATGGTCACAAGCCATTTGTTGCTCATCTTCGTGTCTTTGGTTTTCTGGCATATACATTAGTGCATGATTAACGATGCCGAAAATTGGATGATAAGGGAGTAAAATTTTTGTTGGATACCATTATGAAAGCAAAGGCTATCATCTTTAGCATCCATAGGATAAATGCATTTTGGTTAGCCATGATGTTGTTTTTGTGGGGATGCAATTTAGCCATTACTTTCATGTACTAAGGAGACATTAGTTAGCTCTAAAGATGTGTATGACACTTTGCTTCCTTTTCTTATAGGTGGACAATCAACTACTCATCCATATGAGGCAATTTTATAGCCTTTCTAGGTTTCACATGATGATGTAGATCATTCCATTTTTAATGCATATTTACATGATGCACTTGTTGATGAGAGGATCAATATCGAGGCGGCAAAAACTATGCCTAATGGCTAGTACAAACTTTATAAGATAGCAGATTAAATGCACCTCTATCATATCATAGTCGTTCAGGATCTCATAATGCTTCTTTTGCATCACATTGCTATGCTATGGATGCCTCTAGTATTTGTGATGAGAATGAGCCTGTTTATTTTGATGAAACACTCAATTTAGAAAATTGCATGGCAGCTATGCGATTAGAATATGATGCTATTATGAAGAATGGTACTTGGTATTTATGTGATTTGGCTCTAGGCAAAAAGACCATTGGCACTAAATGGGTATACAAGTTCAAGCATAAACCTAATGGAACAGTTGATAGGTATAAGGTTAGGCTTGTTCCAAAAGGTTATGCTCAAGAATGAGGCACTGATTTTGATCAGACTTTTGCACCCACTTTCCGAATGATCATCGTTCATAGCATAAATGCACTTGGTAGTAAATGCCCATTCTTCATCTTGCACAAGATTAGCAGACCCTGTTTTTGACATAGAAGCCTCTACAACAACCATTCTAGCCTCTTTCTTCTTCGCCTCTTTAGCAGCCAGTTTTGGACAACTCTTAATGACATCATCATTTGCTTTACAGTATTTGCAAAACAATTTTTGCTTTTCTGATTTCTTCTCATCTTTGTCTTCCTTCTTCGAATGTGCAACATTTGCAGATTTATAGTTACTAGTAGAAGAGCTCCATTTACCTTTGCCCTTCTGACTAGCCAGGAAAGCTTGATGTGCAACACGCATGATGGATATGTTCTGCCTAGACTAATCTTCCTACAACAGAACAGAGACTAACTCCTCAAATGACAAGGTATTTGGATTGCCTTTCATCATCAAATAAAGAGTAGAAGCAAAACTCTGATATGAGTCAAGAAGACCATTCAAAATGGTCTGCACAAGTGAGCTATCTGGTATAAGTTCATC
The DNA here is from genome assembly GCA_020310875.1 of Ceratopteris richardii. NCBI lineage: Eukaryota > Viridiplantae > Streptophyta > Polypodiopsida > Polypodiales > Pteridaceae > Ceratopteris > Ceratopteris richardii. The sequence goes on along the minus strand of CM035422.1, from coordinate 182,298,928 downwards.
TGTAGAAATCAAATGTTCTTTCAAATTCTTGATCTTTGTGAGAAAACTATCCATAGAATCACCTTCATTCTTGTGCTCACTCTCCAATTGTTTTTGGAGGTAAGCAACACGAGCCTCATTCCTAGCCTGGTGCAATGTAGTAAGTGTATCCCAAGCATCCTTAGCTATTTTACAAGAGTGAATGTGAGAAATAATGGCATGTTTGATAGACAAATCTATCAAAGCATGTGACTAAGTATCTCTACCATCCCAATGAATTTTCTCTACAGTAGGTGCAATAGAAACAGCAGCACGAATAGGAATTTGTAGAATATCATCATCTTTGACACCATCTTCATTAGCTCCAGCACTTGTGTTTGCAGTACCTGTATTCTGAGGTGTAATAGGACATCTTTCGACACCCTACACAATATTCCACAGTCCTTTTGCAACCAATACATGACGCATCATATAATCCCACAATGGGTAATTCATACCATCCAACTTATCCTCAACAGCCAACATACGAAATACATCACTACTTTCAACCATTGCAACTGACTAAAATACCTTGATGTAGAAAAACGAATGTATCTAAAAAAGTTGAATAGAACTACCCAAACAAGTTTTGCTAGACCTGTAGCGAACTTTGAGAGTCTTATATTGGCGAACCGAAACTAGTATATATCTTTGGCACAAAAAGACAAAATAGCCTACACAAGCACTATGATAGTGCATTCAGATGTTGAAACAAGCTCAGATCGCGATTTTGGCACCACATAACGAAGATGTTTTGATCTTTGAAACACCCTGAGTATGCTTACCAAATTTCGTGCGATTCTAAGACTGCAATCATAGAGGTGGACAACACCCCAGATGAAGCGACGAACTGCTCTAATACCAATTGTTGGAGTTAGACGTATATGGAAGCACTCGAACAGCACAAGGAAGAAGAAGAAGCTTGGAGCACAACACACAATACTGAATGTATTACCACTAGAATGTACAAAGATAAGTAGCCCATTAGGGCAATAAGCGTATATACAAGCCAGGGGAAAAAACCTCCTAAAGAGGGAAAGAAGTGCCCCTGATGGTCCTAGAGTGTTCACACACATCACTACCTAAATATATCAACAAAGAATATTATGTATTTCAGCCTCGTGGTTTTGTGCAAAAAGGGCATGAAAACAAAGTGTGTAGGTTGAAAAAGGCATTACATGGTTTGAAGCAAGCACATCTTGCTTGGTATGAAAAGATACATGCCTACTTGATTGCACATGGTTTTGAGAATAGTCCAACTGAGATCACCTTATATGTTAAAAGTGCAAATGATGTGCTTTTAATAATTGTTGTCTATGTTGATGACATGCTACTCATTGGTCCTAATGAGAAGAATATTTTTGATTTTAAGGATGATTTGAATGCCTCTTTTGAGATGTCAGATTTGGGGCATTTGTTTCATTATTTTGGGCATTCAACTTATGTAGGTTGATGGTAGAATAGCTTTGTATATATATATATATATATATATATATATATATATATATATATATATATATATATATATATATATATATATATATATATATATATATATATATATATATATATATATATATATATATATAGACACATTAGTGCAACGTTTTGGCATTGAAGACTACAGACCTAATGCCATTCCTATGGAAACAAGTTTATGGTTTAGTCTTCATGATGTTGGAGATGCATTTGATGTTTTTCTACATTACAAAGTTGTTGGATGCTTGATTTACTTATGCATTATTGTTGGTGCATTTTACCCAAGCCTACATGCTTGATATGCTTGATATTATGATCATTTGTAAGTCACATGTGTAGTCATGTGAACACCTCTTGTAGAAGAGTTCATTTTTTATCTCTTGTAATTGAAAAAAGGAAAAAGGAAAAAGATGGCTTATCTCATCCATGATGTAAAAGAAAACTCGTGGCTCTAACTACCTAAAACCATGAATTTTTGAGCTGAGGGAATATCTCCTAACTTTGGGGATCACTTTTAGGTGGAGCCATTCGAATTCGAATTCAAAACTCCCTCCAAGAATAGCTATAAAAAGAGCAAGAAGGAAGAGGCGATTAGCAAGCCTTGTACGTGACCACTTCATGTCATTTTGTAGAGATTGAAGAGCTTACTCCATAGCTCTATCATTCTACTCCCATTGTGCAAATATTCATTGCCAATGTGGTTGTAATCATATGTGAATCTATACATTTATCTTTTTACTTCTCTGTTTTGTTCTCTGTTATACTCACTCAGAGCAGTAACTTCAAAAGGTCATATCTCGAGTTATATGCAAGATTTTCAGTATTTTAATGTGTGTTTGATAGCTCTTACTGTCTACTTTCTGCATATCAATTTTCATGGTCATTGGATTTACCGTTTTGGAGATATCTGCATTTTACTGCTCACTGGTCTATCTCTAGAGAGCCCCGAGAATGGTGGGCATGTTCTAGAAATTGATGAATCTTCTTCTCAGTGCTCAGTCCATCATTTGAAGTGTTTTAACTTGGATTGGGAATCTTGCTAAGCCTATTTGCTATGCCAAAAGGAATGTATCTAATTCCTACCAGGTTGAGAGCACTGTTCAATTTTTCCAGCAGGTGTATGTCCAAAAATAGCAAGTTTTGGGAGCTAGTCATTTCACAACTAGTCTGTCTTGACTTAAACTTTTGGGATACATGTTCCAAAGTACTTGACTGATATTTTGGTGGATTTAGGAAGCTCAAAGGGTCTACTAATCAACTCTGAAGTCTCAGTTGGCTGGTGTGAAGCTGGTTGTAGCAGCACCAACTCAACTTTGGATTGCATCCACCATCTCTCTTCACAATTATGTGCCCTAATATTCAGTTTGTTGTCTCTCAAATGAGCAAGTTTATGCATTGCCTAGATGTCAAGCATTAGAAGGCAGTTAAGTGCATCTTTCACTACTTGAGTGGTACACAGCTACTTTGGATTGTTTTATCCCAAATAGGGATCATTATTGCCAAATTTACATGCTTTTTGTAACTTTGACTGGGCTAGTTGCTATGACACATGTTTCCACTAGTGGTTTTTTCTTCATGCTTGGTAGCTCATCCATAAATTGGTTGAGCAAGAAGTAGTATATTGTGGTCACTTCTAGTTGTGAGGCTGAGTATAGGGTAGCTTTCACAATGACTATTGAGTGTGTGTGGCTCAAACACCTTTTGACTAATTTGGGTGTTGGTACAAGCATGAAGCAAGTAACCCATTAGGGCTATAGACTTATATACAAGACGGGGGGAAAAAACCTCCTAAAGGGGGAAAAAAGTGCCCTGGTGATCCTTGTGTGTTCACACACATCACTACCTAAATATATAAAGAAATTACCCCTGGAGTGATGCAGTGAACAAGGAGTTGGCACTCATGTATAAGGAAGTGCCAAGCTATGTGGAATCAATCCACAAAGGGAAGTAAGCCTAAAGCTTTGCGAAAAGCTTCAAGATTCTCCCTAGGCAGAGCCTTTGTGAAAAGGTCTACAATGATCTCATATGTGGGCTTATATGCCAAGCTGATTTCTCCAACAGAGAACCTCTCCCTAAAATAATGATAGTGCACCTCAATGTGCTTAGTTTGAGCATGGAACACAGGGTTCCACACAACTTCCAATGTGCTCTGACTATCCATGAAGATGGTGGTGGTAGAAGACTAACCAACACCTAAGTCATCCATAAGGCCTCTGAGGCACACACACTCAACAATCATTGTGAAAGCTGCCCTATACTCGGTCTCACAAGTGGAAGTGGCCACAGTAGGTTGTGTCATGGACAAAGGAAACCATCATGAGTCCCAGATTCCATGTGAATCCAATATCTCATGATTGGTCTAGAATTTGAGGAAACTAATGCTTCCATTGCATCTGGAACATGCCAAAACCCTAAGATCGAATGTCTTCTTGCTTGATTCTGACATCTAGAGACCATGCTTTGAATTGATGACATCATCGATCATCATCAATTCGTAACCGCCCTAGAACCGCCCTTGGAAAACCTATATAAGGAGGGGTTGGCCACATTCATAATCAGTCTTGCCAATACCAATCTTGGGAGCTCAAGCAGTCATGACCGCCAAGAAAGTACTCGCCAAGTTCCAGTTCCAGTTCTTGTCTTGTTTCTGGTTCTAGTCCTGTCTAGTCTAGTTCTCGAACATCCTGTCTTGTCCTCTTGTAATCTCGTTGTACGAGATCTTGTCAAGTTCTTTCTTGTATTCAGTTCATCTCCCAGAAGGGAGTTCTTGTAATCCAGACCTCTTGTCTCATATTAGGATCTCGGGTTGTGGGATCTCCTGTATCATCTCTAGTCCAGTTTTTCATACCTATTGGTCTCGGGTTGTGGGACGTCTCGTATCAGATCCATCTTCTTGTATTATTTTCCCTACGTGGGTGTTCTTGTAATCATAAGTGTATTTTCCAAATCTTGTCTAGTGAAGTCAGAGAGCACAATCTAGTGCCCCCTTGACATTTTGGAAAGACTATCTTTTATCCAAGACTAGGCATCATGGAGAATGCTTATGAATAGATTGTAGCATCACTTCAGAGTCTCCAAAAACAAGTCGAAGACCTAAGTCATCGATAGACACAAGTCAAGATGGGACATCCAATGCATGTAGGTGCACTCCTCCAAGAATTACAAGAACGAATCGGGAGTCTTCAAGTAAATCAAGGGAGTATTCAAGTGAATCAACGGCCTAGTACATCATTTATGAAGGAACCCAAGATCTGCATGCCAGAAAAGTTTGATGGTGATCGCACAAAGTTTCGAGGATTCTTGCAACAAGTCAAATTGTAAATCCGCATGCAGCCCGATAGATACCCTGATGATGCATCCAAGGTCGGTTTTATTGGAACCTTACTCTATGGTCAAGCTTTATCATGGTTTGCCCCAATCTTGGAGAAGGATATGGCCATACTTCATGATTATGAGGGATTTCTTGGAGAGCACATCGCCACATTTGGGGATGAAGACATGAGTCGAGTGGCAGAAACAAAACTTCGGAAGCAAGGTCAAGGTAACCGCCCTGCCTCTACCTATGCATCTGAATTTAGGCAGTTGATATGTGACCTCACTTGGCACGAAGATTATTTCATAAGCCAATTTAGATGGGGCTTAAGAGATGATGTGAAGGACCTTCTACTCATGATGCCAGAGGTTAAGACATTGAATGAATACATCAACCAAGCTATTGAATGTGATAACCTCCTTTTTGAAAGGAAACAAGAAAAACAAGTAGAAGGAAGACCTTGCCAATGGAAACCCTTCCAACCCACTCGTAGAGATGAGTCTATGCCCGAACCTATGTAGATAGGTGTAACTAGGCTCTAGCATCTAACACCACAAGAGAAACAAAGAAGGAGGGATAACAAGTTATGCTTGTATTATGGAAACCCTCGCCATATTGCAGTTAATTGTCCCAAACAAGAGAACGAACTCCAAAGTCGCAGCCACCCTTGTAGAGGAGGGAAACAAGGAAGTGTAGTTGTAAAAGAGACCATACAATCGGACCATGATATAAGAAAGGGTCTCATAATTCCAGCCACACCCATAGAAACATGTCTTGGCCCTGTCAAGTTAATCATGTCTAAGAAGACCCTTTCCCTTATAGCTCTGGGAGATTTAGGAGCCTCCTTATGTTTCATTGATGAGGGACTTGTTAAGAAGCATGGAATTCCAGTACTTCAGAAGAACAAGCCAGTAATAGTTGAAGTAGTAGATGGACGGCCTCTAGCATCGGGGAATATAACCATGGAAACCATACCACTAAGAGTACACCTTGGTGACCATGATTCACACATATGTTTCAATGTAATATCAAGTCGAGTAAACACGGTTATCATCGGAATGCCGTGGTTAAAGAAACATAATCCAGAAATTAATTGGGAGAATAATAAAATCACCCGTTGAGATATCCAGAAGAACCCAAAATATGTTGGAGCGAAAGCCTTTATGCATGCAGTAAGGAAGGAACCGACATATATGATCTATGCCATACCAACTCAAGAGCCCAAGAAAGATGATTCAATGAAGCTACCTAACCAATACCAAGGGTTTGAAGATGTCTTTGAAAAAAAGAATGCAGATATGCTCCCAGAGCATAGACCTTATGATTGTGCCATAGAACTTCAAGAGGGAGCACAACCACCCTTCAGGCCAATCTATAGACTATCCCCAGAGGAACTTACAGAATTACGTAAGAATATTGATGAGAATCTAGCTAAGGGGTTTATCAAACACTTGAAGTCTCCTGCAGAAGCGCCTATCCTATTTGTAAAGAAGAAGGATGGAACTCTTCAAATGTGTGTGGACTATCGTGGTTTGAATAAAGTCACAATAAAGAACAGATATCCTCTACCACTTATATCAGAGCTCTTGGAACGCCTTGGAAAAGCAAAGTTCTTCACTAAGATTGACCTTCAAGGAGCATACAACCTTGTCAGGATCAGAGAAGGAGACAAATGGAAGACAACATTTCGAACAAGGTATGGACACTTTGAATATGTAGTTATGCCATTTGGTCTCACAAATGCGCCAGCAATCTTTCAACATATGATGAATGATATCTTTCGAGAGTATTTAGATGATTTTGTGGTAATATATCTTGATGATATCTTGATATTCTCCAAAAATCTAGAAGATCATGAATGTCATGTAAAGATAGTCCTAGAAAAACTAAGAGAAAAAGTGTTATATGCAAAATTGGAGAAGTGCTACTTCCATTAGACAGAAGTGGAGTTTTTAGGGTACATTGTATCAGAGAAAGGAATCTTTATGGACCCTAAGAAGATCAAGACAATCCTTGATTGGCAACCACCTTCGTGTGTTCGAGATGTACAATGTTTTCTAGGGTTTGCCAATTTTTATAGGATAGTCATTAGAGATTACTCCAAGATTGTTACACCTCTTATCAAGCTTACAGGAAACTCAAAATTTTCATGGACCGAAGAAGTAGAAAAAGCCTTTCAGACCCTCAAATCTGCATTCACTACTGCCCCAATCCTAGTTCATCCTGATTTGAGCAAACCCTTCTTCCTAGAAATAGATGCATCAGACTTTGCCCTAGGGGCCAATCTATCCCAATATGGAGATGATGGACACCTACATCCAGTTGCATATCATTCAAGGAAACTTTCCCCTCCAGAAATTAATTATGAAATTCATGATAAAGAACTTCTTGCCATAGTGGATGTGTTTGATACCTGGCATCACCATCTAGAAGGAGCAGCTCATAAAGTTATTGTGTATACAGATCACAAGAACCTAGAGTATTTTATGACCACCCGCATTCTCAACAGAAGGCAATCTCGATGGAGTAACTTTCTATCCAGGTTCCATTTTGTCATCACCTTAGGTTCAGGACGTCAACAATGTCAGTCAGATGCCTTGTCTAGAAGATCTTACCTTGCACCAAAGAAGGGTGAAGAGGCCTTTGATCAACAAGAGAGTGTATTACTCAAGCCTGAGCATCTCCAGTTGGTAGCTATCTCTTCAACCCATCATGAAGATTCAGGCTTGAATCATTTGATCCGTGAGAATCTACCACAGGATGAATCCTTTTGTAACATTAAGCAGAAATCTCAAGAAGGAAAATTCCAAGAAGTAAACAAATTTCAAGAAAAGGATGGGTTACTACTCTATAAGAACCTATTGTATGTCCCTCCAAGAAAGCCCAGAATCCAAGTACTTCAACAACGCCATGACAACCTTGCAGCAGGACATTTTGGAGTGAGTAAAACAATCGAACTCATATCAAGGGACTTTTGGTGGCCTCAAATGTGGAAGGAAGTCAAAGAATATATCCGAACATGTGATACTTGAATAGATCTAAGGTACCGCGACATAAACCTCATGGCCTCTTGCAACCTTTACCTATTCGAGAAAGGCCGTGGGCTTCATTATCTATGGATTTCATCACAGATCTACCAAAGTCAGATAAGTATGATGCCATTCTTGTTATTATGGATAGATTTACAAAGATGGCACACTTCATTCCAACTACCAAGGCAATCACAGGTGCAGCCACTACTAGACTTTTTCTCAGGTACATATTTAGGCTTCATGGATTGCCTCATGATATTGTCAGTGATCAAGGTCCACAGTTCATATCTAGCTTCTGGAACAGTCTTTGCAAGCTCCTTGGTGTTCAACTTAAACTATCCATAGCAAATCATCCACAAACTGATGGACAAACAGAACGGGTGAATCAAGTCCTGGAGCAATATCTTCCTTGCACCACCAACTATCATCAAAATGATTGGTTTGAGCTTTTACCATTTGCAGAGTTTGCTTATAACAATAGTGTTCATGCATCTACTAAGCAGACTCCCTTCTTTGCAAATTATGGGCAACATCTAAGGATGGATATAAAACTCTCAAATCATGTCAAGAACCCAGATTCCATAGACAAGGCCTAGTACCTAATGGACATTCACAAAGAACTCAAGGAAGAGATCCGTAAAGCTCAAGAACAATATAAGTACTATGCACATCAACATTGTGTTCAGAACCCATCATATCAAATTGGAGATAAAGTATGGTTACTCAAAAGTAATTTGCAAACTTCAAGGCCTTGTGCAAAGTTAGATCATCAAAGATTTGGTCCATTCACCATCTTGGCCAAGATTAATCTAGTCACCTTCAAGCTCCAACTACCAAGTACCATGAGAATACATCCAGTTTTCCATGTATCCATGTTGGAACCATATCAGATTTCACCATTGAGGGGGGAGAGAACTAGTCCTTCACCACCTATCAAGATTGATGATCATGAAGAATTTGAAGTCAAGCATGTCCTAGATTCGAGAATATCCTGAGCAAGACTAGAGTACCTTATTCATTGGAAAGGGTATGACATGAGTGATCGTACTTGGGAACCCGTCGAAAACCTTCAAAGAGCACCAATCAAGGTTCAAGAATTCCATAAGAGAAATCCAATGAAGCCGAGACTAGAGAATGTGACCGCTCCTTGTGGAACTCGTCGCTTGAGGGGGAGGTCATGTCATGGACAAAGGAAACCATCCTGAGTCTCAGATTCCATGTGAATCCTATATCTCATGATTGGTCTAGAATTTGGGGAAACTAATGCTTCCATTGCGTCTGAAACGTGCCAAAACCCTAAGATCGATTGTCTTCTTGCTTGATTCTGACATCCAAAGACCATGCTTCAAATTGATGATATCATCGATGACATCATCAATTCGTAACCGCCCTAGAACCGCCCTTGGAAAACCTATATAATGAGGGGTTGGCCACATTCATAATCAATCTTGTCAATACCAGTCTTGGGAGCTCAAGGAGTCGTGACCGCCAAGTAAGTACTCTTCAAGTTCTAGTTCCAGTTCCTATCTTGTTTCTTGTTCTAGTCCTGTCTAGTCTAGTTCTCGGACATCCTGTCTTGTCCTCTTGTAATCTCATAGTACAAGATCTTGTCAAGTTCTTTCTTGTATTCAGTTCATCTCCCAGAAGGTAGTTCTTGTAATCCAGACATCTTGTCTAATACTTATGATCTCGGGTTGTGGGATCTCCTGTATCATCTTTAGTCTAGTTTTCCATACCTATTGGTCCCGGGTTGTGGGAGGTCTTGTATCAGATCCATCTTCTTGTATTATTTTCCCTATGTGGGTGTTCTTGTAATCATAAGTGTATTTTCAAAATCTTGTCTAGTGAAGTCAAAGAGCACAATCTAGTGCTCCCTTGATAGGCTGCTTCTTGCTGAGCCAAGATATGCATGAGCTACCAAGCATGAAGCAAAGACCACTAGTGGACACATGAGTGTCATAGTAGCCAACCTAGTCAAAATCAGAAAAAGCATGTAAATATGGCAGTAGTGATCCCCCCTTGGGATAAAATAATCCAAGTAGCTGGGTACCACTCAAGTAGCGAAAGATGCACTTAACTGCCTACCATTGCTACACCTCGACAATGCATGAACCTGCTCATCTATGAGATAGCAAACTGAATATCTGGCCAAGTAATGCATAAGTAAAAGAATCCAACAGCGTGCTGATAGAGAACAACATCAAATGCATCTCTTGCATCATGAAGACTCAATCATAAACCTGTCTTCATAGGAGTGGCAATAGGTTTACAGTCTTCAAGGCCAAAATGCCACGATAATGTGTCATTATATTTCATTTGAGACGAAGCTATTCCGCCATCAACTTGCATAAACTGAATGCCCAAATAATGATGCAAATGCCCCAAATCAGACATCTAAAATGAGGCATGCACATCATATTTAAAATAAAAAGTATGCTTCTCATGAGGACCTGTGCATAGCATGTCATCAACATATTCAACGATGATTAGAAGCACATCATTTGCATGCTTAACATATAAGGTGCTTTCACTTGGACTGTTCTCAAAACCATGTGCAATCACATAGGCATTTATCTTTTCATACCAAGCACGTGGTGCTTGCTTTAAACCATATAATGCCTTCTTTAACCTGCACACCTAGTTTTCATGCCCTTTCTACACAAATCCATGGGATTTAAAAACATACACTTCTTCATGGAAGTCACCATTTAGAAATGCAATTTTGATGTCCAACTGATGTACATTCCAACCATGATGAGTTGCAAGTGCACAAATGCTACAAACAGTAGTCATTCAGCAAGTAGGAGCAAAGGTCTCATCAAAATCAAATTTCCTGAACATAGCCATTTGCAACAACCCTAGCCTTATACCTGTCAATTGTTCCATCAGGCTTACACTTTAGTGTGTATACCCACTTAGTGCCAGTGGCCTTCTTGCCAGGAGGCAAGTCACACAAAGGCTAGGTACCATTCTTAATTAAAGCATCATATTCAGATTGCATTCTGAATTTTGTGCTTCATCAAAAAACAAAAGAGGCTCATTCTCATCGTAGGCAACAATAACATAGCAGTCTGATGCAATAGAAGCACTATGACAGCCAGAATGAGTGTGTTATGATAGAGCTGAATCTAATTTGCTGTCAAGCAAAGTCTGCACTAGCCATTTTGGCATAGTTTTTGCCTCGTCAATATCAGCTCTCTCATCAAGTGCATCATGTAAATCTACATAAAAAATGGAATGGTCTACATGATCACATAAAACCTTTAAAGGTTGAAAGGTTATCTCATTTGGACCAGAACTAGACTTTCCATTTGTAAAGAGAGGCAGCAAGGTGTCATACATGTCTTTGGAGCTAATAGATGTCTCCTTAGTACACGAAAGTAATGGTTCAATAGCATCTTCCACAAAAACAACATTATGGCTAACCAAAATGTGTTTACTCTATGGATGATACAAATGATAGCATTTACTTTCAGAACTGTACCCAACAAAAATATGTTTCACTACTTTATCATCCAATTTTTTGCATTGTTGTTTAGGCATTAATGCATATGCCAAACAACCAAAAACATGCGGATGAGCAACAGATGGCTTGCGACCATGCCAAGCTTCATATGGAGTGATAGACCGCAGTGCTTTAGTGGGACACCTATTAAGTACATATGTTGCACACATAACAGCCTCAAGCCAGAAACTATGTGGTAAAGCTTGACTCTTAACCATACACCTTGCCATCTCCATGAGTGACCTCTTCTTCCTTTTAGCAACTCCATTCTATTGAGGTGTATATGGCACTGCACACTGATGTTTTATCCCACATTCAGCCAAAAATGCATTAAATTTAGAAGACATATATTCCCCCCTCGATTAGAATGGAGGCTGCCCATTTTACATGCTAGCATTTTTCAGCCAAAATAAAAAACTATTTGAAGCACATAAACACTTCGAACTTGCATTTTGCCCAAAATACAACCTTCACATACATGTGTACGAGGTGCCTCAAGTTTGGGCAAAGAGGACACCATTTCAGATTTTTGCAGGCGTAGCAAACTAGCAAAATTTAGATGACAAAACCGTGCATGCCAAAGCTTTGCATTTGGCATAGCCTCAGAATCATGTACTAAACATGCCAAATCATTCACACATTTTTTATAGTCTATGAGCTTATACAGCCCATGACATAAAATTCGAGAAGCAATAATCACATCGCCATTTGATAGATCATGAACTGTACATTTGTCATCAACAAATTTCACAACCAAGCCAACCTTGGATAATGCAAAAATTGATTATAGATTTTTCTTTATTCTTGGCACAAATAAAGCCTCTGAAAATGTAAAAGAACTACCATCAACAGTAGTCAGAATGATCTTACCAACTCCCAGAAGAGGATAAGAGGAGTTGTTCGTGCATGTGATAGTATTCCCTATAGGGGTAGGCTCAAGTGAAGTGGAGAAACTATGTTGTGAGGTAATATGTTTGGTTGCCCCACTATCAAAGTACCAAACATCTCAGTATACTGCAAACATACACTGCTCATGAGAAGATGGGTCAAAACTACAAACAGTAGTAAACACCCATTATTCATTCTACACAAAATTAGCAAACTCTATTTTCACTGTAAAGGCCTTTGCAACAACCATTCCAGCCTCTTTTTTCTTTGCCTCTTTTGCAGCCATTTTCTGAATAGTTCTTTATGACATGATCATTTCCTTTACAGTATGTACAAAAGAATTTCTGCTTTTGTGATTTCTTCTCATCTTTGTCTTCCTTCTTCAAATGTGTAGCATTTGCAGATTTCTGCTTACTAGTAGATGAGCTCCATTTACCTTTGCCCTCCTAAATAGCCAGGAAAGCTTGATCTGTAACACGCATAATGGACCTAGACTGATCTTTGTGCAGTAGAACAAAGACTAACTCCTCAAATGTCAAGGCATTTGGATTGCCTTTCGTCATCAAACGAGGAGTAGAAGTGTTAAATATTTCTCTATTCCTTTGCCCTACTCTTGATGTATCCAATGAAGATAACAATGATAGAGGTGACTATTGGGTTCTTGGGTTGGACAGGGGTCTATGTAAATAGAGGCCCTATAATAATTTTCTCACTACACAGTTAACAATCCATTGTCAATGTCAATACCAGAACCAATTAATCTAACTGATTAATACTCAAAGTTTCGACAATCATATGTTCAAGTGTTATCTTTAGACTAATACACCACTCAACAAATGATTTTCATAGAACATTCGCTTGCAATAACTACTATCAAATTCACTGATGTTAAATAATATACCGTGAACATTGAATACTCTATCCAAGACAAGAACTCAATATATGCTCGACCACCTTTAATTAACTTCTTCAGTAATTAACCAATGCTATCAAATAAAGATACTTATCTATATACAATGACACCAGACATAACCTTTGTAGATGCACAAAATTAGATAACTGCAAATCTACACTCGGTCGCTTTGCCACAGGTAGTCCGATGACGCTCTACCATGTGCCTTCTTTGGGGTGCCTCAAGCAACACGAATACATCCTCTTTTATAATAATGAAATATTGGATACATTGCTTCGGTCATTATGATATTTTTGTCATCATCATTATCCATGTGAGAGGAAGTCGCCACAAGGAGAAGAGGAGGTGCTAGAATGCCAGATGCACCCACAATCGGAACAAGGAAGGAAAACAGATGCGATAACCGAGTGCATAGAAATTCACCCTTGGATAGCTGTTTCACAACTACTTGGCATTCCTTGTGAATGTGACGAAAGTAGAGCAGTACCCAGTTGATGGGCTCACGTGAAGCCGCATCAACAACCGAATAGATTGGCTGAGAGATTCCATAGTTATGTTTTTGTAAATTGATGGATGACACAAGGAATTGTAGGGCATGATACTCAGGGGCAAGGTGACACATGATAGCATACTCATTGGAGGGCTTGCATGGAAACAACTGATTCATAGTGGCAATCGAGAGTTGGGGGACCTCGGTTATGCCTTTGTTGGCGAGATGGATATTATCCACAATAGTGGAAATAGTAATGTGTGTGGTAATAAATGGGGTAACAATCGGCCATGCCGTAGCCATAGACATACAAGGGAGAACTGCTCCAATAACTGTGGTTTACCAAAATGTAGCGGGGCTGAGTTGGGTAGAAATATGGTATGGACCAAACCATCGAAATTTAAACTTGCTACTACATGGTCAAATTTAGAATTATAGAATAACACCAACTGGTCAACCTTAAACACAAGAGATTTTAGAAAATGATCATGAGTTTTATCTTGGCATAATTGAACTTCTTGTAGTAGAAGAAAACTTTCACCCCTTTGTTCATCAAGAGAGCATAGAGTATCCATTCGAGCAGGTAATTATTCATCTAGTAACAATTTCTTTTTTAAAGCCACACGTAAACTAGGTACAACCAACTCCATCGGTGCAATTGCCTCCAATCCATAAGCCAATTTAAATGGTGTACAACCAGTAACTACTTTATACATGGTTCGATAAGCCCACAATGCAGTAGGAAAAAGTTGATCCCACTGCTCAAGGCAATTCAGAATAAGCTTCTTCAACATAGTGAGTAATGTTTTATTAGTACTTTCGGCCAAGCCATTAGCATGCGAGTAATAAGGAGTACTAAACTTATGGATAATATTAAATGTGTGAGTCAAAGCCTGGATAAGTGTGTTAGCAAAGTGGGTCCCTCGATTGGAGATAATTTCTAGTGGTAAGCCAAACCGAGGGAACACATCCCGCATCAAACACTTAGCCACCACTTGAGCTATAGTAGACCCGAGCCCAGGCTTCAGCCCATCTTGTGGCATAATCGGTACATGTAAGAATATATCAGTTATTAGTGCAAATAGCTAGAGATGTAATCGGTCCGATGAAATCCAAACCCCATTTCTAGAAGGGCTTCTGAGGTGGGACTAATTGAAGAGGAAAATAATGCCGCTACAGAAGTTGGCTAGTCTATTGACACGCATCACATTGTTTAACATAATTATACACATCTCACTGCATTGTAGGCCACCATACGCCACTCTGAAAAATTTTTTGGTGGTTAAATCTACCAAAAAATGCCCGCTAGAGGGAATAGTATGTGCCATATTAATCAGAGAGGGTACTTCATGAGGAGGTATACATCGGAGTAGGGCACTAGAATGATTGGCATAGTATAATTGACCAACAATGATCTGAAAATGTCTGCTATAAATTGCGAGTTTATGGCAGGCCATGTTAGACACCAAACTCGGTGGATAGCTAGTAGTCAAAAAAATCATGAGTGTATCATAGTAAGAATGTGCAATAGGTAAGGAAGTTTTGGGCACCTTTGGAGCACTAGTTGCATAGATAGCAAGAGATGAGTCATCTACTCCCTCCCGGGGCTCAACAAAATTGAGTCTCGATAGAAAATCAGCAATGGCATGTGTCGAACCCGGTCTCTGCTCTACATCATAGTCCAATTCCTAGAGTAATAACACCCAACACGCAAGTCATCAATCCAAATGTTGTTGCCACACAAGGTAAACTAAAGCTGCATGATCTACATGAAAGGTGAATTTTCAGCCTATTAAATAGTGTTTGAACTTCTTTACGGAGTATATTAATCCTAAACATTCCCGTTCGGTGATAGAATAGTTACGTTTGGTGGAGCTAAGATGTGTGCTCGCATAATAGATCAGTCTATACCATTTATCCTACTGTTGCATGAGGACTCTATCGATAGTGATATTAGATGCATCAATGAACACATGAAATAGTAAGCAAGGTTTTAAGTTGATCAAAACTAAGCTGACACTCATCAGTCTAGAAAAATTGGCATGGGGTTAAAATAGTCAATCATGTAAGAGGAATGGTCAAATGGGTCAGCCATCAAAGATGGTGGCCGTGCTAGCGAATCTCCATTAGGAAACATATAACTTCCTTGGGTCTTGTGGGTGGTGGTGCATCTAAAATTACTTGGACTTTGTCGGGATCCATCTATATTCCTTGTTTGGATATAATGTGACCCACAAGTTTGCCACATGCCATCAAAAAATAGACTTATTCGGGTTTAAGCAGAGACGATATTCTCTACACTTCAAAAAACAACACCTGAGATGCTATAAATGTGTTGTAGTGTTGTCGGACAACGAAAAATCATCCTCCCATAAAACTTGTGAGGTAAGGTGCAAATATCTCTTGCATGTAGCATTGGAATGTGTTGGGTGCATTTCGTAAGCCAAACCACATAACAATGCATGTGTAGACTAAGTTACAAGTGACTAACTGATCTTCCAGCACATATATGCCGGGCAGAGAGTTCCTTACTGGAACGGGTCTGAACCACTGCTGCATGTGTATCAACTGCTGAAATGTGAACCATATTTTCCATTGGCCTTTTCCGCTCTTTTTTCAGATTATCATACTCTTGGGCATCCTTACAATGCCTCTAGATGCGTCCCATTTCCCTACAAAAATGGTAGCGTGGTGGAGGTAAACTCATACTACTACCGGTTTGGTTCTGATTCCACTGAGTCTCGTTAAAATTTCCTATGTGTCTGCCTCTATAATTGGTATAATTAGTATAAGTTGTATTTCTCAAGTGCAATGGTATGTAACTAGCCATTGGTTGCCCCTCTTCTTTCATAATAGCATTCACCATTAACTGATTCTAAGTCTTTGCGTTATAGGGACAAGTCTCTATCGCATGACTTGCGGTATCACATATTGCACAATAAATCTAATTAAGGGCACAATTCTTCGCAACATGTCTGGGGTTTTTACATTTGGTGCAATAGAACTATTTTAATGGATCATCATGTTTACTTTTACCAACATTTAACCACTCTAGGTCTTCTGTGAAACCACCCACTTTGTGTTCTAATTGGAGTGCCATGGCAATTACTGCATCCAACATCATTCCTCCTACACATCGAATAATCATCATCTATTTGAGCTATGGGTTTAACCCATTGATAAACCATTGTGTTATCACATCATCCAGAAGGTTTGCATGAGCTGGAAGCAACTGTCATAAATGTGTGTGGAACATGGTTGCATATTCCTATACACTCTGATGTGGTTTTTACTAGTTATTTTGTAAATAGTCAAAGATCTCTGGAACATTTTTCTTTAGTAAGAAACATTGTAAGAAAGAATTCTTCACGTCATCATACAACTTGAAATGGTTTATATCGTACTTTGTCAACCATAGAACCACTTCATTCACCAAAGTCAACTCGAACACAATAGCTTTGTATGATGGGTCTGCTAAATTATTCAGTATTGCATAGTTAATCTCGAAAGTACGTAAGTGTGCATCTAGATCATCATAGGGAAACCTCCAAAATTTGCATATATAACCCCCACAGTGGAGGGTCTCTGGTGACCACCCTGTTGTTGTTGTTGCTGCTATTCTTGTTGCTGCTATTCTTGTTGCTGCTGCTATTGTTGCTACTACTATTGCTAGTTCTGCTACTGCTATTGTTGTTGGTTCTGGTAATCTTCCATATCATTGGGATTGAGATCAACTAGTTGTTTAGAATCTCATGCCTCAAAGGAGTCTATTGGTTGACCTATTACACAACTATCCTCCAAAACCTTCAGTGGTACTAACTCACTGATATCCCCTAATTCTACTGATTAACAATTGAGCAACGAGCCTTTCAAAAATGTAAATTTGAAGAAACGTGCAATATCCCACTCTTTTGACAGGTAATCAGTAACTGAGACCCTTCTATTACTCCCCAAGTTGAAGGATTCATCTTGTACAAGTTGTTCAATAGGAGTTTTGGTTCAAGGTTAGAGTTCGTAGTTTGTTCAGGAATCCCAATAGATCTACTCGTTTCCTCACTAACTCCTTTGATCATTTCAGTATCCGCTGGAACTTCCCCAAACTCAGTAACTGCACCAAACATTGAACCAATGCCACTAGGCACTGACCCTAATTCCGAGCCTCCACCAGATGGTATCGGATTATTACTAAGTTTAGTACCGCGGCCACTCACCAAACTCTCACTAAATTGTATTGAGCTGAATTTTGGTATGCTTTGTAACCCAAAAAATAAGAAAGTGCTATGGCACAAGCCCACTGGTTCATGTTACACCTCCTCCCTCAAATGATTGGCCTTCACTATTACCATGTGGTGGTGTCTCAAGCATATAATAATTTTCCCACTACACACTTAACTATCCACTATCACTGTCAATACCAATACCAATTAATCTAACTAATTAATACTCAGAGTTTCAATAATCAGATGTTTGAATGTAATCTTCAAACTAATACACCACTCAGCAAATGATTTTCGCAGAACATTTGCTTGCAATAACTACTCCCAAATTCACATATGTTAAACAATATACCATGGACATTGAATACTTTATCAAAGAAAAGAATTCAATATATACTCGACCACCTTCAATTGACTTTTTAGTAATTAACCACTGCTATCAAATAAAGATACTTATCTGTATACAATGACACCACATAGAACTTTTGAAGATACATAGAATTAGATAACTGCAAATTTGCACTCGGCCACTTCCCCACAGGCACTTCGATGAGGCTTTGCCATGTGCCTTGTTCCACGTGCCTCAAGCAACACGAATACATCCTCTTTTATATTAATGAGATATTGGTTACATCGCTTCGACCATTACAACATTTTGGCTAAGTATTTTACAAAAAAAGCCTATAAACTACATAACTTCATATGGCATCCTAACAAAAGCAAAATAGTGATATGAATCAGGAAGACCATTCAGAACGGTCTGCACAAGTGAGCTATCTAGTATAACTTCATCAATAGAAATCAATTGTTCCTTCAAGTCTTTAACTTTGTCAAAAAACTATCCATAGAATCACCTTCATTCATGTGCTCACTCTCCAGCTATTTTTAGAGGTAAGCAACAAAAGCCTCATTCCTTGACGGGTATAAAGTGGTAAGTGTATCCCAAGCATCCTTAGCTATTCTACAAGAGGGAATGTGTAATGGCATGTTTGACAAACAAGGCTATCAATGCATGTGCGTGAGCATCTCTGCCATCCCAATGAATTTGCTCTATAGTAGGTGCAGCAGAAACCGTAACACAAATAGGAACATGAAGAATATTGTAATCTTCAATGCCATGTGCATCACCTTTAGAAACTGTGTTTGCAAGTGAAATAGGACATTTTTCAACACCCTACACAATGTTCCATAGTCCTTTTGCAAACAATACATGACACATCATATAATCCCACAATGGATTATTGGCACCATCCAAGTTATCCTCAATAGCCAACATACAAAATACATCACTGCTTTCAGCCATGGCCACTGACTAAAATACCATGATGCAAAAAAATGAATGTATTTGAAAAAGTTGAATAGGACTACCCTGATGAGTTCCACTAAACCTATAGTAGACTTCGAGATGCTTATACATGCAAACCGAAACCTATATATATATATATATATATATATATATATATATATATATATATATATATATATATATATATATATATATATATATATATATATATATATATATATATATATATATATATATATATATATATATATATATATATATATATATATATATATATATATATATATATATATACACACATATATATATATATATATATATGTATGTATATATATATATATATATATATATATATATATATATATATATATATATATATATATATATATATATATATATATATTTGGCACAAAAAGACAAAATTGCCTGCACTAGCACTATGGTAGTAGATTCGGAGGCCAAAACAAGCTCAGATTGTGATTTTGGCATGACAATACGAAGTTGCTTTGATCTCCTAATCACCCTCCGTATGCTCAACAAATTTTATGCGATTTTGAGACTATGACCAGAGGGGTGTCCACGATGCCCTAGATGAAGCACAAGCGTGCTCTGATACCAATTGTTGGAGTTTGAGGTCTATAGAAGCACGTGAATAGCACAAGGAAGAAGAAGAAGCTTGGAGCACAACACACAATATTGAATGTATTACCAATAGAATGTACAAAGATAAGTAACCCATTAGGGCGATAGGTGTATATACAAGCCAAGGGACAAAAACCTCCTAAAGAGAGAAAAAACTACCCCAACAGTCCTAGTGTGTTCACACACATCATTACCTAAATATATCAACAAATTCAAGGTATATGTGATGGCTGCAAACATTTATAGTGTATATGAACAATTTGCATGAGAAAGATAATGATGAAAATCTTTTAGGTTATGTAGAAAATCTTCTGAAAGAATATGCAAATGTATTTTCAGAAGACTTGCCTAGTATACCTCCATGTAGGGAGATTTACCATGCCATCAATCTGTATCTTACGAGTGAACCATATTTTCGAGCACCCTATAGATTTAACATAGATGAATTAAAGGATCTTAAGATTCAATTAGATTATCATTTCAAGAAAGACTTGATAAGATCGAGTGTTTCACCTTGGGGAGCACTTATTTTATTTTAGAAGATGAAAGATGGCTCTTAAAGATTATGTATTGACTATAGGTGGTTGAATAAAATAACACTTAAGAATAAGAACCCACTCCCTCACATAGACAACTTATTAGGTCAATTAAGGCACGACAAATTTGTTTGTGGGGCTAATGATGAAGTGGATGAAGGCTCACAAACGTCTAGTGTGAAAGTGTAGGAACATCTAGTATGCCTAGAGCAAGACAAAAATTAAATTATGAAGATATGGAGGTTGGTGAGTTTGCCCTCAACCAAGTCTTCAATAAGGCAACATATGCACATAAATCACAGATTCAAATAATCATAAAGAATCCCACCTTTTTTGTTAGAAAAATCCACATTTTGTTGGGTCCTCTAACTCAAAAATAATATGGAATTCCAAAATGCTTGTGAGAGGCAAAAATGTAGAGCTCTTAGATCTACAAAATAGTGTGAAACATGCTATAGGTCCAAATCTGCCTCCAAATATCACTTTTGAGCCCTGCAAGTTTAGAAATTCTAGAGAGAGAATAAAATCAAGGCATTATCTTACGGTGAACCTAATGTAGAGCCCAAAATGAGGTACTCAAGACATGATTCACAAAATTTACAGAGACACATTTATTCTCCTATTCGTGCTCTACCTTTATCTCATACAACATTTCTCTTGATTCTTTCATCCTCACATTCAATCTTCAACTAGAAAACATGATGCAAATACTATTTTAGGTTGAAGCTCAAAAGAGCCAGCATCTTTCAACTTATAGTTTTTGTGCAAAACATAAGCAACATTAGGTACATATCTTTTGTGTGAGCTAACATGAACTACAAGATTCTCATTTAAATGTTCAGGTGGTTCTAAGAAATAAGCAAGAGATCCAATCTATTTCAAAACTTTTAAAGGACCTATGTATCATGGAGAAAGTCTATGGTCCTTCCCTAGCAACAAGCTGGATCAGTGATGATTGACTTTAAGAAATACCATTTCATGTGTTTGAAATTCAAGTGGTGTTCTCTTCAAATCGTAGAACTTCTTTTGCACTTTTTGAGCTTCTTTTATGTGTTGCTTAACTTTTCCAAGTTCTTCATCCATCTTCTCAAGCATTTCTTTAGATACTTCTACTTTATTTGGAAAACCAGAAAACAAAGTTGGATTCAAACAATTATAACAATACATAGCCTCAAGTAGAGTCATATTCATAAGTGCATGCCATACACTATATGCAAACTCAACAAAGAGAAAATATTCACTCCAATTATCTTTCTTTTCATTCACACACATATGCAACATATCTTTAACTACGTGATTAACTCTCTCAGTTTCTGAAAGAGTTTGTAGATGGAAAGTTGTTCTCATACGAAGTTGAGTGCCAATTGACTCAAATGTTAATTTCTAGAAGTTTGATATGAACCTAGAGTCCCTATTAGAAATTATGTTTTTTAGGAATTCCATGAAGTCGAAAAATTTCTTTTAGGAATAGTTTTGCAACATTCAAGGTACTGTTAGTCTTTTTCAAAGGAATGGAATGTGCCATCTTGGTAAGTCGATCAATTACCACAAATATTTTATCATGTTTAGTTGAGGTCCTAGGTAATTTAGTGATGAAGTCCTTAGACATAAACTCCCACTTCTAATTTGGAACATCCAAAGGTTGTAGCATTACATGCATTCTTTTAGAGTCAGATTTGACATGTTGTCACTTTGAACATTCACTAACATATTTTCTAGTATCTTGCTTCATACATGGCTAAAATTCAAAATATTTCATTTTAACATAGGTCCCTGAATAACTTGGATGTTTAGAAAAAGTTGCATCATGACAATCATGTAATATATGAACTTTCAATGGAGACTCAAAAGATACACATAATCCATTGTTACAATATAAAGATTCATTTTGGAAATGAAATTCGTCTTGATACATATATTCCCTTTTTGCATGTAGAAAATTCAAGATAGCTGCATAAAAAGATTCATGTTCCATTTCTTTTTGAGCTTGATTCAGAAAATAAGAATTTGTTAGAGAAAGAAGATTACATAAAGGTTTTTGACTCAATGCATCAACAACCTTATTTTCCTTGCCACCCAAACACTTAATGTCCAAATTATGCTCACTTAATAATTCAATCCAATGCTTTTGTCTGTTCTTAAGAAATGCTTGTGTGAAAATTTATTTTAGAATCGGATGGTCTTTTTTCAATTCAAACTTAACCCCTAGCAATAGATGTCACCAATGTTTAAGTGCATATATGATAGCAAGCATTTGTTAATCATGATTTGGATATTTAAGTTCATGTTTTCTTAATTTTTTGGATTCATATGCAACCATCCTACCATCCAATGAAAGAACACATCCTATCTGACTACCACTTGCATCACATGCAACCACAAAAGGTTGTCCCATTTCTAGTATTTTCAAAATACAATTTTCATGGAATTTTTGTTTCAATGATTCAAATGATTTTTTTGATAGATGTCATTCCACACAAATCCTACATTCTTTTTAGTCAACTTTGTGAGTGGATTAGCTATCTTAGAGAAATCATTAATATGTGTTGTTTCATATTGCACCAATCCTAAAAAAACTTCTAAGATCCCTTACACTTTTAGCTAGCATGTCAACTGTTTTTTTCCCTTTGTCATATTCTATATGAAATCCCTCTTTAGATATGAATCTCCTTAGATACACAATTTTAACCATAGCAAAGAAACACTTATTCTTCCATCCATACAATTTGTATGATCTAAGAATTGGAAAAGTCTTCTTGAGATGTATAGCATGCTCGCAATCATCTTTTGAGTATACAAATATATCACTAAGAAATACTAGGATGAATTCATCTAGGTAAAAACTATTGTTCATCAAGCACATGAATATGGCAAAAGATTTCATTAATCCAAAAGGTAAAACCCTAAACTCGTAGTGGACATAACATGTTCAAAAGGTTGTGTTGGGTATATCCTCTGGTTTCATCACCACTAACTTTTAGTGCATATTTATTAAGATGTAGAAAATTTTCTTTGTACTCATCAATAGACAAGCTATGCTTGTCACTCTTGGGTTATCAAAAATTGTAGAGCTCCTTCTTCTTCTTCACATGGTAGTGTGGAGAATAGTAACATTCTTCTGTTTGCTTTCTAAATTCCTTCCATGGAACTAAACCAGAACACATCCGGGTCTGCATATATGACTTCCGCCATAGCTTTGTGATGCCACAGAGGTGTAGGATCCTAACCTTTACCTTGGAGTCCTCATTCAATTGTAAAAGATCATAGAGATCCTCTAGCACTTCAATACATGCCCCCAGATCTTCTACACTCTTCTTCTCACCATCAAAATCATTCAATTCTTCCTTCTTGAAGGTTTGGTTGAGGGCAAACTCTTGAGCCTCCATACCTTCATAATTCTGATTTTGTCTTGTTCTCGGCACACTAGATGTTCTCGCACTTTAATCCACTTCACCATTCAACTCCATGAACACATTTATAGTTCCTTCTGATTGCTTTCTACATTGTTCTTTGTGTAATTCGTTCTAAATGAGCTCCTCTTGCTCATGAATCTTTTGTGTCAAACCTTCCATCATGGTCAAGGATTAATTCTACTCTGATACCACTTGTAACACTTCCTCAATCACAAGTTATCCCAATCACAAGATTTGAATGACTCAAGAATAGTATAAGATAGAAAAATAGAACTTGCACATGATAAGAGAAAATTTGACGTGGAAGAGTAGACAAGATATGACCTAGAGAAAGAGAAGTTTTGGTATTATAGATTTAAATCAATTGGATATAATAGATTTGGAAAATAGCTTCTTGATGAGGCCTTGACCTCCTAATCACCCCCCAAGCTATCACAATCTCAGTCACATGCAGACTCTCAATCTCACTCTCACTCACATTATCACTCTCAATCTCAATAATAAGGTAATTCTCTAATTTTTGGCCGCCTCTTGCATGACACATAAAATCTGCCTCAAAGTAGACTTAATGGTCCCTCAAGGAAATGTGCAATCCTCAAAATTTAGCAAGGGTTAGGTCTCCCCATGTTGCATACCAAACTTCTGTAAAAGCATGTGTTTGTAGCAGCCAACTATTTTTTTTAGCGATACCTGTCAAAAGTAGAATAAAAGCAATGAAAAGACATATCTGAAGGCATCCACAAGTTTGCATGAGAACACCTATGCATCAAAATCATGGATTTGAATAATAATAGAGAAGCCCACTTTTTTTGCATTGGGAAAACCCACACTTTTCTTGGCCCTATAACTAAAAAATAATGCGAATTCCAAAACGCTAGTGGTCATTATTGATTCTAGAATTTTATGTCGTGGGTTGTATAAGCTCATTATGGAAAATCTATGAATGATTCAATAGTTCAAGATTCTCAGGCTATGTGTGATGCAAAGCTTTGGCATGCATGCTCTAGTCATCTGAATTCTGCTAGTTTGCTATGCCTGCCGAAATCTAAAATGGGATCAAACTTGAGGAACCTTGTAAACATGTTTATAAAGGCTATATTTTGGGCAAAATGCAATGTTCCTCCTTCCCAAAAGATGGTTATGTATGAGTTACTTAGAAATTGTAGCTTGTTCATAGTGATTTCTATGGTCCTATGTAGAAATCTTCTTTTGGGAACTACCTTTACTTTGTGACTTTCATTGATGATTTTTTCAAGCATGCATGCATGTATCCAATGAAAGCAAAGTCAAAAGTTTTTATGTGCTTCAAATAGTTTCTGGTTTTGGTTGAAAATATGTTAGCATGCAAAACAGGCACGCTCCATTCTAATCAAGGGGGGGAATACATGTCTTCTAATTTTAATGTATTTTTTGTTGAATGTGGGATAACACATCATTGTATAATTCTATATACACCTTAATAGAATGGAGTTGCTAAAAAAAAGAACATGTCACTCATGGAGATGGTAAGGCATATGATCAAAAGTTAGGCTTTACTATATAGCTTCTAGCTTGAGGTTGTTATGTGTGCAGCATATGTACTTAATAGGTGTCGCACCAAGGCATTGCAGTCTATCACTCCATATGAGGCTTGGCATGATTGCAAGCCATGTGTTTCTCATCTATGTATCTTTTGTTGTTTGGCATATGCATTAGTGCATGAACAAAAATGCAAGAAATTCACTAATGAAGCAATGAAATGTATTTTTGTTGGGTAAAATTCTTAAAGCAAAGGCTATCATTTGTATCATCCATAGACTAGATGCATTTTGTTTCATGTACTAAGGAGACATCACTTAGCTCCAGAGATGTGTATGACACTTTCCTACCTCTTTTTATAGGTGGATAGTCAAGTATTGTTCCAAATGAGGTAATTTCTCACCTTTAGAGGCTCCACATGATGATGCAGATCATTCCATTTTTTATGCAGATTTACATGATGCACTTCTTGATGAGAGGGCTGATATAGAGGAGGCAAAAATTGTGCCTAAATGGCTGGTGCAGACTTTGTGAGATAGCAAATTAGATACATCTTTGTCATATTCTATTTTTTCAGGCTCTCATAGTGCTTCTTTTGCATCAGATTGCTATGCTATGGGTGCTTCTAGTCTTTATGATGATAATGAGCTTATTTCTTTCGATGAAGCACAAAAATCACAAAATTGGGTGTCTACCATGCAATCAAAATATGATGTTATTATGAAGAATGATAGCTGGTGTTTATGTGGTTTGCCTCATTACGAAAAGGCCATTGGATTAAATGGGTATACAAGCTGAAATGTCAACCTGATGGAATAGTTGATAGGTACAAAGCTAGGCTTGTTGCAAAAGGTTATACTCAAGAAAGAGGCATTGATTTTGGTGAGACGTTTGCACCCACATGTCGAATGACTACTATTTGTAGCATCTGTGCACTTGCATCCCATCATGGTTTGAATGTACATGAGTTGGATATTAAAAATGAATTTTTGAATGATGACAAATGGCATAAAAACAGTGTGTATGTTGAAAAAGGCATTATATGGTTGTTTGTTGTTACCCTTTGGAGTTGTCCTCTCCAATCATTTTAGCATAAAAGATCAACAATACATCTTACATTTGTCAATCCGGGAAGTATACAAAGACCACAACCCCTTCTAGTTAATGGAATCCAAGAATAAGAGGAAAATGACTGTTTTTCTCAGGAATGATGAAGATGAAGAGGAATATCTAGGGTTTTGATTATCTTGAGCTAAACAACAGTATTTTCAATGATCTTGGTGCCTAAAGTATGCCATTTTCTCAGTAGAACACAATTATGAAGTCAAATCTTAGAAAAGATACCTGTATCAAACAGATGAGACAATCGCGATTCTATGAAAACTTAAGATTTCCATTTCCAGCTCTGTTCTTCTACACTTTCTCACTCAATACATCAAGAATCACCTCTCTTCATACACATTACTCAGAAATACACAACTGAAGCTTGCAAATTCCATGGATCACACATAGAATAGACTCAACAATTCAAAGAAAATCACATGAGAGTAGAAAACACAATTTTTTGGAGGAGAGCTCTTCACATTACTTGGATAGCTAAAATAATACAACCAACCCTCTCAAAATAGAGGAAATTATCTTTTATACATTTTCAAGTGTCCCTTTTCACACTTGAATTTTGGTCCTTTTCCCTCTAATCTAAAAATATGCTATCAAAGAGCTTCCAAAAATTCTAGAGAAAATAAATATGATTCTAATTTACATGAGGAAGACTCTTCCTCATTTTTTCATCATTTGCATAAATATTTCTACAATTTTTTGACATTTTACAAATATTTCTCTCAAAAAATGCTTCTTCTAACAATGGTTTAAGGAAGCACGATGTGCTTTGTATGAAAAGATACATGCCTATGTGATTGCACATGGTTTTGAGAACAATCCAAGTGAGAGCACCTTATATGTTAAACGTGCAAATGATGTGATTCTGATCATTGTTATCAATGTTGATGACATGCTGTTCACTAGTCCTAATGAGAAGCATGTTGCTCATTTTAAGGCTGACTTGCATGACTCATTTGAGATGTCACATTTGGGGAATTCGCATCATTATTTGGGCATTCATTTTCAAACAAAATATGTTACTACATCATTGTAGTGTTTTGGCCTTGAAGATTGCAAATCTATTGCCATTCCCATGGAAATAGGTTTATACATGAATCTTCATGATGTTGGAGATGCATTTGATAGTTCTATATCAGTAGGTTGTTGGATGCTTGATTTACTTATGCATGTTCAGGATGAATGGATGTATTTCACGTCGGGTTCAAGTGTTGAGAAGATGATGCACGGTTGGTGGATCCATTCAACCACCAAGTCCAATGGTGCACACAGGGTGCTTCATGCAAGCTCAAGTGGTGGAATGGAGACTCAAAGAGATAATGAAAACTCAAGGAGAAGATTGATGAGATAACTTACAAGACACACCATCTTATGGGACAAAGAAACTAATTCATAAGAAGTGTTCATACAATGCGAATTGCAAATAATGAAAAAGATACAAGTTACTAGTTCATAATTGATCATAAAGGTTTCATCATAATAATCTTCAAAATCCTCCTCCAAGCATGTTTGTAGAGCCGGCTCGTCTAAGCATGTGAGAAGGATCACCACCAAGATGATAGATAGCCACCCTCCATCAAGTAGATGTAGAACTAGCACCTCCAAATCTCCAGCGCAAGAGCACTCCTTGAGATCCTTGAGAAGATGATTCTTCTATGAATTAATGATTTACAATAACCAAGAGCCCTCATTATATAGTTTTGGATGAATCTCTAAAAGCACTACTAGAAGAAAAAGTGAAATCTTCTAAATCGATCACAAAAATAAAAGCTTCATATGCCCACAGTAGATTTTAGCGAAAAAGGTCCTCAAAAATCTACGATCACAATTGGCAAAAGAATCAAATATTTTCCGAAAAAAAACTGGCTTTGTGTTATCGTGATGGTGACAGGATTTGAACCTTCATCACATACATGAGGAGCACCTGCCTAATGCAAGGCACCCATGTGCTTTTCCTTCTTTAAAAATACAATAACATTCTCATCCTTGAAAGTTGGACTTTTGAGAGTCATTTTGAACCAATTGGTACAGTGTTATATATCACTGTAACGCTCTTAATAAGTGCTTTCCAATGATGCAATAATATTTTTGCTCATTTTTTACCAAAGTTTTACCAACAATGGTCTTTACCTTTTGCGTTAGAAGTCTTTCTTTAGAATTTTGGAGATGGATGGTTCAAACTCTAGATATGTAGAGATGTAAATCTCTATGACAGCATAACTCAGCTTGATATTCACTTTGCTATCTCACATATGAGCATGTTTATGCATTGCCCATGTTTCAAGCATTGACAAGCAATTAAGCGCACCTTTTACTACTTGACTGGTACCTAGTTACTTGGATTGTTTTATCCCAAGGGGGGATCACTATCGCCAGATTTTGTTTGTGAGTCCAAGCCTACATACTTGGATAATTAGTATTCACTTCATCTAGTCATTTAGAGCCACATATGACTATTCTATTGTAAAAGACATTTACTTTTATCCTTGTAAAAGTGCATAGCACTTACTCTCACGTGGAGTTAGGAGGAATCAAATCATGAATAATTTCGTAGGTGATTGATGAGAAAGCAAGTCCTAAAGTTTAGGATTCACTTTATGGTAAGAGTTTGAATTGGAATTCAAACTATGGCTCCAACTCTAAGCTATATAAATGGACCAAAATCTCGTGTGATGTAGAGCCCAATTTGGAGATCATTTGAGAGGGATCTTTAGTGTTTATAAGCTCATTCTATGTCTCCATCACTACCCTCACATTGTGAAATTATACATCGCCGATGTCTTTTTAACTCTATGTGTTTTAATACATATACATTGATCAATGATCTCTACTTCATTTCTCTGTTATGTTCATCTTAGAAGGGTGAACTTCTCAGACTTAGTTCTCAGTGCATACTTGATCATTTGATGTGAATTAAAGTGGTATAGATTCAGCATACTATCAATTTTGGTGGTATAAAATTTCATTTTCATTGCTTTACTCAATCTTGAGATATCGTTGAAACTTTGATCACTGGTGTGCACACTATGGAAGCCCGAAAATGTCTAGATGGTCATCTAACTTGCTAAGCATAATTCTGAGTGTACAATTGATCATCTTTAGTCAAAAAACTTCTGATTTGTAGCCATATAAGTCAATTAGATACTCTCAAAAGGAATTTGATCAATTGCTAGTAGGTTGAGAGCACTAATCATTTTACTGAAAATGTGTAGAGACCAAAATAGCAAGTCTTAGCTCATTGTTGAATCTCATACTCATCTGTTTTGATCCATTGATTAGGGGATCAAACTCCGAAGCACTTAGCTGATTATTTGTAGTTTCTAGGAAGCTCAAGGGGTCTACATTACGCTTCTCAACTTGGTCTTGGCTGGTGTGATGCAGGGATTTGCAACATCAATTCATCTCTAGAATCTATCCACCATCTCATTCAACAGTGGTATCAGAGCAACATCAAAGCAAAATGGGAGATGGATTTCCATCATTCATTGATAAATTGGATAGGGGCAACTATACATCATGGTCCCTAAGGATGCAGACTTACCTTCAAGGAAGAAGTTTGTATGGATACATATCTGGAGATGAAATGCCAATATTCAGAAGCAAACATCAACCTATAAGAGAAGAGAAAGAAAGACTAGCTGCATGGTGTGCAAAGGATGCTCTAGCCAGGTCTTATATACTTAACTCAATATCTGATTTCTTATTACCTCATATTAGGAATTGCAAGACCTCCCAAGAGACTTGGGAAGTACTTCTTCATACTTCTCATTAGATACAAGGGCTTAGGAAGAACCAACTTTGGATGGAGTTCACAACCTTGAAGAAGCAACCAAAGAAAAGTGTAGCTGACTATGTGACCAAGATGAAGGATGTAGTTGACCAACTTGGGAGCATTGGACAAGAAATAGAAGAGGAGCAGATAGTAAGGTAGATCATAAATGGCATCAAGGCTGATGATAATGGGAGTCCTTCACCACAACAATGGACCTATATATGGACATGCGGATACCTGACCTCAACACATTAATGGGGCAACTCTTCACACATGAGACAAAGCTCAATAACAATGGAGATAACTCTAGAGGTAATCAATCTTCTTCCCTTTACACATATAGAAATAAGAGTAGAGATAAAGGAAAAGGTAAAAGGAATGAAGAAGAGGCAAGTACCTCTCAAGTAAACTTCACATGTAGAGGAAGAGTACTAGAGGAAGGGGCAGAGGAGAAAAGAAAGGCAAGGGGAGATCATACAACTCTTCACCTTGCAATATCTATGGCTTGAACAATCATACCATAGATGAGTGCTTCGAGAACACAAAGAATTGGAGTGGAAGAGGCTTCCACAGAGGAGGCTATGGACAATCCAGAGGCAGGTTCAATAGTGGAGAAAGCAATTACCATCATAATTACAACCAAGGGTACAACAACAACAACAACTATCAAGGAGGATTTAGAGGTAGAAAAGACTACAACAACTATACAAAAGACCAAGAGGATTCTCTATTGATCATGAACATGATCTCCAAGCAAGGTAAAGTTGATGAGCATCTATTCTACATTGATTCTGGTTGTTCCAATTATGTGGTAGCAAATGTAGCATTTTTATCTGATCTTGAAGAACGTAAAGGAAAGCATGAAGTCCAGACAGGTGATGACACTAGGAACTCTGTTAGGGAGATTGGAAATGTTAAAGCATCTGATGGTAACATGTGTTGGAGTTAGACGTCTGCGAAAGTACATGAACAACACAAGGAAGAAGAAGAAGCTTGGAGCACAACACACAATACTGAATGTATTACCACTAGAATGTACAAAGATAAGTGGTGCATTAGGGCAATAGGCATATATACAAGTTGGGGGGAAAAAACTCTTAAAGAGGGAAAAAAGTGCCCTGACGGTCCTAGAGTGTTCACACACATCACTACCTAAATATATCAACAAATCCCCCCGGGAGTGATGCGGTGAAAAAGGAGCTTGCACTCATGTATAAGGAAGTGCCAAGCTATGTGGAATCAATCCACATAATGAAGTAAGCCTAAAGCTTTGCGGAAAGCTTCAAACTTCTCCCTAGGCAGAGCCTTTGCAAAAAAGGTATGCAATGTTCTCCTACGTGGGCGAGCATGCAACATAGGGTTCCTCGCATCTACCAATGCACTCTGACTATCAGTGAAGATAGTGGTGGCAGAAGACTGACCGACACCCAAATCATCCATAAGGCATCTGAGCCACACACACTTAACAATCGTTGTGAAAGGTGCCCTATACTCAGCCTCACAACTAGAAGTGGCCACAGTAGGATGCGTCTTGTTCAACCAAGATATACATGAGCTACCAAGCATGAAGCAAAAACCACTGGTGGACACATGAGTGTCATAGAAACCAACCCAATCATTGTCAAAAAAAGAATGCAAATCTGGCGGTAGTGATCCCCCCTTGGGATAAAACAATCCAAGTAGTCGGGTACCACTTAAGTAGAAAAAGATGTGCTTAATCGCCTGCCAATGCTTAACACCTGGGCAATGCATAAACCTGCTCATCTATGAGACAACAGACTGAATATCTGGCTGAGTAATGCATAAGTAAATCAAGCATCCAACAGTCTGTTAATAGAGAACAACATCAAATGCATCTCTAGCATCATGAAGACTCAATCGTAAACCTTTGACACAAAGCCATTCCACCATCAACTTGCATAAATTGAATTCCCAAATAGTGATGCAAATGCCCCAAATTAGACATCTCAAATGAGGCATGCAAATCAGCCTTATAATCAGCAATATGCATGTCATGAGGTCCAGTGAGCAGCATGTCATCAATATATACCACAATGATCGGAAGCGCATGATTAACACGCTTAACATATAAGGTTCTTTTAGTTGGACTATTCTCTAAACCATGTGCAATCAGATAGGCATGTATCTTTTCATACCAAGCACGTGGTGCTTGCTTTAAACCATATAATGCCTTCTTTAACGTGCACACCTGGTTTTCATGCCCTTTTTGCACAATGCCACGGAGCTGAAAAACATACACTTCTTCATGCAAGTCACCATTCAGAAATGTTGTTTTAATGTCCAACTGATGTACATTCCAACCATGATGAGCTGCAAGTGCACATATGCTACGAACAATAGTAATTGGCAAGTAGGAGCAAAGGTTTCATCAAAATCAATGCCTCTTTCTCGTGCATAACCCTTTGCAAAAAGCCTAGCCTAATACCTATCAATTGTTCCATCACGTTTATGCTTCAACTTGTATACCCACTTAGTGCCAATGGCCTTCTGGCCAGGAGGCAAGTCACATAAAGACCATGTACCATTTTTCATGATAGCATCATATTCAGATTGCATTGCAGCCATCCAATGTTCTAAATTTTGTGCTTCATCAAACGAAATAGGTTCAATCTCATCACAAAGACTAGAGGCAGCCATAGCATAGCAATGTGATGCAAAAGAGGCACTATGAGAGCATGATCGAGTACGATATGACAAAGGTGCATCTAATTTGTTGTCACGCAAAGTCTGGACCAGCCATTTTGGCATGTTTTTGTGTGCTCAATATCAACTCTCTCATCAACAAGTGCATCATGTAAATGTACATCAGAATGGAATGATCTGCATCATCAAATGAAGCCTGCAAAGGCCAAGAAGTTACCTCATTAGGACCAGCACTAGATTGTCCACCTGTAAAAAGAGGCAACAAAGTATCATACATGTCTTTGGAGCTAACATATGTCTTCTTAGTACATGAAAGTAAGGGCTGAATAACATCTTCCACAAAAACAACATCACATCTAATTAGAATGCATTTGGTTTGTGGGTGATACAGATGATAGCCTTTGCTTTCAAAACTATAACCAACAAAAATACATTTTACTACTTTATCATCCAATTTTGTGCGATGTCGTTTAGGCACTAGTGCATATGCCAAAGAACCAAAAAAATGCAGATGAACAATAGATGGCTTGCAACCATGCCAAGCATCATATGGAGTGATAGACTGTAGCGATTTAGTGGGACACCTGTTACATACATATGCTACAGACATGATAGCCTCAAGCTAGAAACTATGTGGTAAAGCCTGACTCTTGACCATACACCTCGTTATCTCCATGAGTGACATGTTCTTCTGTTCAGCAACTCCATTCTGTTGAGGTGTATATGACACTATACACTAATGTTTTATCCCATGTTCAGCCATAAATGCATTAAAGTCAGAAGAAATATATTCCCCCCTCGATCAGAATGGAGGGTGCCCATTTTACATGCTAACACATTTTCAGCCAAAACCAGAAACTGTTTGAAGCACATAAATACTTCGGACTTTGCCTTCAATGGATATATGCATGCATGCCTAGATCATCAATGAAATTCTCGAAGTAAAGATAATTGCCAATAGAAGGTGGCTACATAGGACCACAGACATTGCTATGTACAAGTTGCAATTTCTGAGTAGCCTGAACTGAACCATCTTTTGGAAACAAAGAACACTGCATTTTGCCCAAAATACAACCTTCAAAAACATGTTTTCTAGGTGCCTCAAGTTTGGCCAAGGAGGACACCATTTTAGATTTTTTCACGCGTAGAAAACTAGCAAAATTTAGGTGACCAAAGCATGCATGCCAAAGCATTGCATCTGACATAGCCTAAGAATCATGTACTTCACATGTACAATCATTTATAGATCTTTCATAGTCTATGAGCTTATACAACCCATGACATAAAATGATAGATGCAATAATGACATCGCCATTTGACAGATCATAAACTGTACATTTGTCATCAACAAATTTCACAATGAAGCTAATCTTGGCTAATGTAGAAACTAATAATAGATTTTTCTTGATCCGTGGCACAAACAAAGCATCTGACAAAGCAAAAGAACTACCATCAAAAGTATTCAAAATGATCTTAGCAACTCCCATAACAGGATAAGAGGAGTTGTTGGCACATGTAAGAGTATTCCATGTAGGGCTGGCTTGAGTGAAGAGAAGAAACTGTGCTGCAAGGTAATATGTTTGGTCCCCCACTATCACAGTACCAAACATCTGAGTCTACTGCAGACATGCACTGCTCATGAGAAGATGGGTCAAAACTACAAACAGTAGTAAACTTCCATTCTTCATCCTGCACAAGATTAGCAGACTGTGTTTTTGGTGTAGAGGCCTCTACAACAACCATTCCGGCCTCTTTCTTCTTTGCCTCTCTAGCAACCAGTTTTGGACAGCTCTTAATGACATGATCATTTGCTTTACAGTATTTGCAAAACAATTTCTGCTTTTGTTATTTCTTCTCATCTTTGTCTTCGTTCTTTGAATGTGCAACATTTGTAGATTTCTGCTTACTCGTAGAAGAGCTCCATTTTCCTTTGCCCTTCTGACCAGATAGGAAAGCTTGATCTGCAACACGCATAATAGACTTGTTCTGCCTAGACTAGTCTTCCTCCAACAAAGCAAAAACTAACTCTTCAAATGTTAAGGAATTTGAATTGCCTTTCATCATCAAACAAAGAGTAGAAGCAAAACTCTGATATGAGTCAGGAAGACCATTTAGAACAATCTGCACAAGTGATCTGTCAGGAAGGACTTCATCTGCAGAAATCAACTGTTCCTTCAAATCCTTGATCTTTGTTAGAAAAATGTCCATAGAATCACCTTCATGCATGTGATCACTCTCCAACTGTTTTCGAAGGTAAGCAGCACGAGCCTCATTCTTAGCGTGGTACACTGTGGTAAGTGTATCCCAAGAATCCTTGGCTGTTCTGTAAGAGTGAATGTGAGGAATAATGGCATGTTTGATACACAAATCTATCAATGCATGTGCCTGGGCATCTCTACCATCCCAACAAATTTGCTCTGTAGTAGGTGCAACAGAAACCGCAACACGAACAGGAATATGCAGAATATCATCATCTTCAATATCTTCTGCATTAGCTTCAGTACCTGCAATTGTAACAGTTGTAGGTGTGATAGGATGTTTTTCAACACCCTGCACAATGTTCCACAATGTGTTTACAACCAATACATGTCACATTATATAAGCCCATAACGGGTAGTTGGTACCATCCAACTTATCCTCAACAAAAGTTGAGTAGAACTGCCCAGATGAATTCTTCTAAACCTATAGTAGACCTCAAGACACTTATACTCGTGAACCAAAACTGGTATATACATTTGGCACAAAAAGACGAAATAGCCTACACAAGCACTACGATAGTGCATTTGGAGGCTGGAATGAGCTCACATCACGATTTTAGCACACAAAGCAAAGCTGTTTTGATCTTTGAAACACCTTGGTATGCTCACCAAATTTTGTGCGATTCTGAGACTGCAACGAAAGAGGTATCGATGACGCCCTAGATGAAGTGGTGACTTGCTCTAATACCAATTGTTGGAGTTAGACGTCTACGGGATCACGCGAACAGCACAAGGAAGAAGCAGCTTGGAGCTCAACACACAATACTGAATGTATTACCACTAGAATGTACAAAGATAAGTAGCCCATTAGGGCAATAGGTGCATATACAAGCCGGGGGAGAAAAACCTCCTAAAGAGGGAAAAAAGTGCCACAACGGTCCTAGAGTGTTCACACACATCACTACCTAAATATATCAACAACATGAACCTCTTAAGTAAGGTATTATATGCGCTAGCCATAACAAAAAACCTAATCAGTGTTGGGAAGATTGTTGAGAAGGGCTTACAAGTTAGATTCACAAGACATGGAGCATATGTGGAGGACTCTCATCAAGGCTTCAAGAGAATTGCAAAAAGTTAGAAATGTGGTACACTATTTACATTTGAAGTTGAAGATATTAGAAATATTGCTCTCTTCAATTACAAAGATCAAACCTTATCTGAATCAGACATATGGCATAAGAGACAATGTCATATAGGAGAAAGGACACTTAAGCAAATATGCAAGGATCAGAGTGTGCTTGGCATTCCAAATGTGTCCAAGCAACATATGATTTACAAATGTGGAGTAGGCCAATTGGGCAAATCACACAGGCAACCATTCAAGAGAAAAGGATACATGTATGAAGACTACTTGGAGCTAGTGCACACGGATATGTGGGATAATAGCAGAGAGCCATCAATCTCAAGATCAAGGTACTATATTTCATTCATAGATGACTATAGTAGATGGACAATACTTTACTTTATGAAGCATAAAGATGAATTCTTCACTTGTTTCAAGAAGTATTTGGCATTGGTGGACAATCAAACAGATATAAGCTTGAAGAGGCTCATATCTAATGGAGGTGGTGAGTATTTCTCACATGAATTTACACATTCTGAGATAGATTTTGATATTGCAACAGAAGTTGGTGTTGAAGTTGCCCATTCCACAATTGATGTGGCAATTGCCTCTTACCAAAAAGAGTGTGGAAGTCTAACAACTTGAACCATGCTTCTACGAGTATCCATTAATCCAAGGATTTCTATGGGAGAAAAACCTTGAATACTTCAGCTTTGTTTTCCAAAAAAATATATCATGATTTTTTATCCTTGTGAAGAACCTTATTCCTTGTTTTCTTTCCATAAATACAACCTTCACACAGAGAAAGGTGACAAGCCGACAATGCCATAATAAAGTAGTATCAATTTGTGTACTAGTTTCTGGATGATAATACTTTATTGGAGCTCTTTCTTAATCTTGCTAATTTGGGGGCATGTCATTGTTGCTGCTTAGCCAGTAGAGAAGGTAGCTCCCCACTCTCTCTCTCTCTCATCTCTCTTGCATGGGTTCTTGCATGGGTGTGCATGTCCAAGGAGATAGAGTCATGAAGGACATGTGATGTGTCAAAGGGGGCAGTTGCAAAGAGGAGCCATTGGGTTCCTTGAGTTTCGAGATGAGGTCCGAGAAGAGAAGAAGGTAGGGGTCACCAGATTGGGAAAGCAGTAAGCTCAATAGATAAAAAAATAGGTGATGGTTCAATGCATCTCGAGTTCATGCTATTCCCAAAGTAAGGGAAGCTATCTTCTTGCACAAGAGGACTTCTTCAAAGGGTCTTTGTTTTGTACTACTCCATGCCAAGTTTTGAAGTGGAATAGAAGTTGAAGTCGATAGATCTTGGGAGACGAAGTTCTATTCTAGGGGCATGCATAAGAGAGGGTGTGGGCATATCAAAGGAAGGGAAACCATGAGGTAGGAGACTAGGGATGCAACCAAACACCTAAGGAGAATGATGGATAGAGCATGGATGAGGAGGCACTAAAACTAATTGGAGAAAGCAAGGATGGTTGTGGAGAACAATGGACTCTAGACAATTGTGAGAGGCCTTCAAGGATTTTGATGACATAGTCCCGATTTGGTGAAGCATGTAATACTAAAGGATATATTTGATTTAGAGGTTTCATGGATCATCAATGAGGAATTCACTAGCAAGCTATGTAGATCAAAGTGGAGAACACAATGATTTCAGAATTAGTTTGAGAGATAGTAACCAGTAGCTAAACATATCTTGCTTTGGTGCTTCAGCACCTATAGATGCACATAGGAAGAATATTTTGAAGAACAGTCTCTCACGTGCTATGATTGAGGAGTTCTTTTGTGGTCATGTTGGGCATTTGTTCAACCCCTAAAGATTGGTAGAGGTTGTTTGTGAAAGTGGCGAATAGCTTTATAGATATTGCTCTGATAATTAGGTTGACACTGGACTCACTCACATGAGGGTGATCTAAAGAGAAGTGATTTGGGTATCATTGACTAGGCTAGCCCTCAATGCATGAATAGCATAAAATCGAGTAGTTAACTTTGGGGTGCCTCACTTTAAGACAATACCTAATCATGATACTGTGTTACAAGTAGTATATTTGGCTATTCAGACATTGGAAACTTCTGTTTATAAGGTTCTATATGTTGTCGTGGAGTGACCACTACAATTCACACAAACTGCTGCCAATCTATAGATTTCTTTGGCAAGGATGGTTTGGTAAGATCCCATGTATCAACGTCATTACCTTAGATTGTATCTCAAATCTATGTTACTTGGTTTATTTTATGGAGCTTTTCGGAGACACAAACTAGTCCAATTCTATCTACACTTGTCTTAAGATGGTCCATAAGAGAGTTGATTCGACATTAGTAGTGAAGATTTGATACTTACTACTCTTCCATATGTCAAATGTCAGAGAAGTATTTTCTAAGGATGACAAATAGGTTGAATATAACATTTGACAATTACTTCGTCCCCTTTTGACTCTTGTCATTTGCATCCAGAGGAGTCCATACATGTATACCTACATGTTTGGCCAATGAACCAAGGCATTGGCAAAAGCCAAGAAGAGTTCTTAGCTTTGAATGAAGCAGAAGCTGACAGCTTTTACTGATGATTACGCATCTATGAGGCTTAGATTGGAAGCCTTCATCATTGAACCATAAAAGGATCGAGCTACTAGAGATCCAAGAAAAATGTCATGACAAGACTTGAGAAGGGGAAAGATTAGAGGCATGAAGGCAACCTCCTTGGGCTACTAAGACACTTTGGGCTAAAGAATAAGTCTTAAAGGCTAGAATGGATAGTGAAAAAGGATATTTTTGATGGAAGGTCCTCCTTGTACAACATGAGGTGTTGATGAAGCTCCAAGTGTGGTAATGAGGTGGATGAGAAGCAACAACAGTAGCTCGCCATTTTTTGAAGATGAAGTGTCAAAAGTGGCAACATATTCGAGGGGAAGTTGGAAGTTTCTTTTCATTCAATATTGATCTTGTAGCCTCTACTATTAGTCTATTTCTTCTCTCTACCACTCCATTCTATTCAGGAGTGTATCTTGTTGTAACCTCTCTCTTTATGCCTATGTCTTGTAAGAAGGTACTCTCCACTTTGACTCGTAGTTCAACTCACTGTGACGGCTCTTGAATTGTACCACTTGATCTCCTCTGCAAAGTTTTCTTTATATGGAGATGTTAGCTAAGGAAATTTGAATAGTAAGGAACCCTACAACTTTGAACCTGACAAATGAGGAAAGGACGACCATTTTATGATTTTTTGACATTGTTCATATGCTCATTTTGTAGAGGAGACTCTCAAAATTCTCTAAATTTTAGTTCTTCTACTATATAGTGGTTGATTTTACTCCAAATACTCATTGGTGTGAGCACATACATTCTCATATAATCCTTTTGGTTAATCATTGCCATTGATTTATCCATTTTTCTAGGCAAACTATCGAATTTTTCTTAGCATGTGACACTTGA
This sequence comes from Ceratopteris richardii, assembly GCA_020310875.1. Lineage (NCBI taxonomy): Eukaryota > Viridiplantae > Streptophyta > Polypodiopsida > Polypodiales > Pteridaceae > Ceratopteris > Ceratopteris richardii. Next base: position 182,259,338 of record CM035422.1, on the reverse strand, counting down.
TCATCCCTTTTTTTTAGCTTTAGTGGTATTTGGACTATTCTATCTCCATTATCATTCTATTCAGTTCCCTATTATAATGGAATCAAAGATTTAAGGCACATCTGGCAGATCACGATCTAGTGCTAGTGTTCCCAAAAGGAGTTAACTTTCATGGCAAAAATCGTTTCGAGAATTGAAAATCTGATGGCACAAAGAATCAGATTAAAAGATGTGATGATTCAAAGGAGGCAATGGAAGCTAGTAAATGGAATCTCAAAGAAGCTTGTTGATATCGATGATGATGATTGGCATGAGTTGGATGAAATGGCTAGGTCTACCATTCAATTACACCTAGTAGATAATATTTACTTTATAGTATTGCACTATGAAAGTGGAGAGGAGCTTTGGAAGAAGTTATGCAATACATATGAAAAAGAAATGGCATCAAATAAAGTTTGTTTGATGAGAAAGTTATATGAACTTTGCATGAAGGACAAAATAGTGTTGCTGCTCATCTAAATGAGCTTGATGCTATATTCACGCAGTTATAGGCTCAAAAAATGGAGATGGATAATGAAATGAAAGCACTTTTGTTTCTATGCACCTTACCATCATCATGTGATACATTTTGCATAGCTATTAGCAATAGTGCACTTTGGTGGGAAACTGGTATATAAGGACATATGTGGAGCATTCTTGAGTGAGGAGATCTATAGGAAGTTGTGCCTCAGACTCAGAAAGTCACAGGCACTCATGAAAAGTGAGATTAATTAGCCCTCACACGTCTACCAAGTGCACATAGTGGTGGTTTGATGCACACATTAAATTATCAAACCAAGAGTATGACCTGGTCAAGTGCATGGAAACATATGCTTAAATGATGGTTAATGTGTGAGGGGGCAAGTAATAAATGCAACAGATAATATCCACCTCACACGACACCTCTCACACACACAAGTGTGTATCGTGATACTTGGTGAAGCAATAAAGACAAATCAAGTGATATCTCCTAGCTCTGATACCCAAACACAGTAAATACCAGGTTCATTTCAAAGCTCTTGATGAGATGCATCCAATGCTCATATTTTTTAGCTTGGCCAAACTTTTTTGCTCCAAGTTATGCCTAAAAAATAGAGTGGTGGGAATCACCTACTTCTTTCTAATGATTCCCTACACTTCACGTACACACAATATCAACAAAAAGAGATGGGGAAGGGATAGACAACACCTCAAGACACACATTTCACACCTTAACCACACATAGAAACTCATGAAGAAGAAGATACACAAGCAAGAAGAAGATACACAAGCAAGAAGAAGCAAATTTGAATTCTAGACACTAGCTCTTGATTATGGCAAAAATTCTTTTCAAATGAGTCACAAAGTGACTTATATACATGTGCCCTAAGTTTGGCCCTTTGACACAAGAGATCGAATCTTTCTCTATAAATCTCTAAATTCCTACTATTGTACAAGGATATTTTTACAAACCTCAAGCAGTATGCATCTAGAGGATTCCTTTAGTGCATTTACAAGGCTTCTCAATGTAAATGATCGAATTTAAGAAAAGAAAAGTGGCTATTTCTTGAAAATTTTATGGGCATGCTCTTCCTCTTCTTCTTTTCTCTCTTTCTCTTGTCTTTAGTCCTCTACAACACTCTCGCCCTCTTAGTCTCTATCATCACTTGATAAGATTTGCATGGGTTCACATGACTTCCAACTAGTGGCTGAACGTGGGATACATCAGGTCTCTAGTGCATTCTTGCAATCCTTTGTTGGCCATGCATGCAAGAGGCAGATGGCATTTTCCTAGCGTATGCCCAAGAGAAGGAACACCATAAGTTGGTGTGAATGTTAGAAGGGAAAGAGAGATACTCTATAACGTATGGTATTCCATGTACCCAATCGACTCCACCACGTTTGGATTCATATGTTTGTCAAGAACCCCATTGGGTCAAGGATTAGAGCTCGAGAGAGTCAAGGCGCTAGCCCATGAACCATAAGGTTATTCCCATCCTCTCAAGGTGGCTATATGAGCGGTGTCTAGGGCTTAGAGATGTTTCTAAGGGTCATGGGTGCAAGCAACTAATTGCGATCTCATAATTCCAATACGAATGGACCTTGCTATATATATATAAGAAATATTCTATAAGAAAACCATTTATGTAATTTTGTAAAGGATATTTTTAAAGTTTTGATTAGTCCATTCAAAATTCAAACATAGATCAAAGGGATTTAATCTCATAACTTAAATAATCTATGTGAATCTTGAGTGAATCTACGAGATTCATATCTATGTGATGCGAGAACCCTTACAATGGAAATTTTCTATCCTTGAGCACACATGTCTTTGATTGGAAGCATTTAAGGGAGATGAATTCAAGTCGATGTGTGAAGGATTTCAACCTCAAGTCTACTTTCCTTGCAATTTTTTATTGAAAGTTGTTCACCATTCTTGCTTTCATAGACTTCATCATCTTTCTACATGACCAATGGATTTTGAATGTCAATGATGTACTACGAGATTATTGAATTTGATGAAGTAAATGTAAGTTGATCCTAAATGTAAGTTATGGATAGAGCAAGTAGAATATAGCATGGTGTGGGCTATGGAGAGCATCGCGTTGTTAAACGCTGTTTATTCTTCTAACTATCAAAAGTGCGTTTAAGCGATTCTTGGGTTCTTGGGAGTGGAAGGGGTCTGTTAGAAAGAGGCCCTGTACTTAGTTCCCAAACTAACTGCTTACACACAACAAAATACTGATTCTGAGAGCTCTAACCAGAATCTGCGGTACTTAGACATTACAGTTCACAGTCTTAGCTCAACCACGTGTACTGAATACACTAAGATGCTATGTTGCATCTGCACATAAACTTACTGAACATATTAGAACAAGAGTATTCGTTCAACCTTCACAGAATGGATACCACACTTCGTCCAATATCCGAAGACACAGAGAATCCCAGTGTTCAGATACACCGTTCTGAAGATTCAGTACGCAACCCAGGAAATCTTTACTGTAGCTTAAACTTGGCCGTATGGAACCTGAACCTAGATACTACAGAAAACTTAAGACAACCCGAATACCAGAAGAGTTACCATGACTGCACAGACTTCGCCACATGTTTGCATAACATTTCAAGAAAAGAAATAACCCGATACGCGAACTAGCTGGGTCTCACAGTCGCCATGGATACCATCAGACAACTGATAAGCCGAAACACATATACACCAAGAATACTCAGAAAGTTGCCAAGATACTCTGGATTACTCAACTCGACACACAGTAACGCTACAGACCAATCACTCAGACAGACAATATGATGATCTCTCGAACGTCTGTGAAGTTAACAAATAGAACAGATGTCGACAGCAGACAAGACAAGAGACGAACATGAAACTCAGAATATTGGAGATTATGCAAACGACACTATAGTAACGCCCCCCTCAGTCACCCAGACAGACAGTTTGGTGATCCATCACGGAACCGTCACTGGCACGTCTTTCTTTGATTTATATAACTTTTTTACAAACTGTTTGTAACAACTTTTCACTCGTGCGAACAAGATTCAGTTATACATTTCCAATCCGGTGGCCGCTAACACTCTGGCACGCACGGTGGACTCGAACCCGCAGGTTTACAAAACTATTGCTCATCTATAATGCCTTCTAAGTACATATTTCTAGCTAATCTAAAGGTGCAGGCGATCTTTTTCTTTAGAGTTTCTAATAATTGTTTTAGGGTGTCTGGTTCTATTAACTGTGCATCTATTCTTACCGAACTTGGGGCTATGGCTTCGGTGAGCAAAATTTCTGCTTGGGTCTGCAGAAGGCTTCCTGTAAGTAAAATTCGTTTGCGAGCGCCGCATCTCTGGATACCTTCATATCTGCAACCTGTTGCTCCATCTTGTTTACTCTTTCCTTCTGATTTTCCAGCTGATTCTCCCTCCTTTCGATTTCTTGAATATGAAAATTTACTATTCTTGAGTATGACTCCTTTTCGTGTCGGAGATTTGATATTAGCTTCTGTGTCTGATCTTCCTTGGTCAAATAGTGTTTGAGCATATTGTTGACATCTGATAGATTTTCTTTTGTTCTTTGAAGTTCCTCTTCTGTTAGCTTAGCTTGCTTCTGCTGTTCTTGGTTTTGCTGCACTAGTTCATTGAGTTGCACTCTGGTCTCTTCCAATAGATTACCTAATGCTATTCTGGCATCTTCTTTATCCTTTAGATCGATCTTCAACTGACTGATTTTGGCTTGTGCTTCGCTTAGTAGCTTGTCCTTTTGGTTGAGATCTGCCAGTGCGGTATCTCTTTGATCGGCAATTTTCTGTTGTTCTGCAAGTTGAGCTTGGAGATGGGAAATTTGTGAGTGCAGGTGATGGTTTTCGGCTTTGACCGCATCTATCTCTTCTTGCAGGGGCATGATGTCTGCTTCTAGGATGTCCACCTTGTGTTGTAGCTCATTCCGGATGTTATCTGTGACTTCTCTCATTTGGATTGGTAATTGCTGTGATAGGTTAATGAGCAATTGACCCATGTTTGCCAATTCAGAGATTACGGGAATCGAAGGAAGTGGGAGATGTTGGCGAGGTGGAGATGAGGACGTGGTGAGGAGTTGTTGGGAGTTGGGTGGGGAGTAGTTTGGGGATGAGGAAGAGGAGTCAGCGGGTTCGTCAGGGTGAATGGGTTGGATGGGGATAATGGTTTCGATTGGCGGCTCCGGTGGGGGAGTGGGAAGAACAGAATTTGACTGTTGTACCTTATCGCTGGTGTGTTGTGCAGTTTCTTTGGCTGTGGAGTCAACTACCTTAAGCAGCTCTTCGAGCACTTCTTTAGCAACTTGTTCTTCATCTGCTTGTTGTTCCCGCTCAGATTGTTGCTGGGATGCTTCTTCTGTAGAGGTTGTGTTGGATTCAATATGATTTTCCTGTTCTTGTTGCTCCTGGGAAGATGATTGTGCAGAGGATTCATGCTGCATCGATGTTGCGGTGTCGTGGAATGTTTCTTCGTCATGTTTTGCTTCTTCTTTGTCGTCATCTTTGTTTCCTTTGGCTGATCCCTGTGCTTCACTCTCAGAAGAACTGATTCTGATTCTCTTTCTGCGGAAGAGTTGGTTTAGCTCCTCTTCATCTTCTTCTTCATCGTCGTCCCATAATTGTACAGATTCCTCATGTCATAGAACAGGCCCACGGGGTGGTGGTTGTGCTGCAAGTATTGCCGAAAAAAGGAAGGACAGGATGTGCGACAATCTGGACCTTGGCATGCCTCCCTTGTTCACCTGTTTAATTATGGATACGCACTCTATGTGAATGCGGTGGAAGAAGAATGATGTGAAGTTGACTGGTTCTTGAGCAGCTAAATCTATGGCGGAGAAGAAGGGACGGGATATTCCATAGGTGCGTTTCTGTAGGTTGAGAATAGCTACTAAGAATTGGAGGGTTGATCTTTCAGGTTCTGGTCGACACAGCATCGTGTACTCGTTTGAGGAATACCTAGGAAATAATTCTATCATTCTTGCGACTGGCAGACTCGGGCCATTTTCCCGACCTTGCCGAGGGAGTCTAAGCGCTTCTGCAAAAGCTTGGAAGGTGATCAGTGTACGGGATGGGAGGGAGGTGATCGGCCAACTCTGCTCGGTGGCAGGTGTGTTGGCGATGGCGGAGATGATCTGGGCAAAGAATGGGTGGGATTCCACTGAATGCCAAGGCAATTCAGCAAAATTGGATAGCCCACGAATGCACAGTAACTCTCCTACGTCAGCAGAGAGTCCATCACGGAAGGCGGCATAGTTAGCCAAAGCTTCCATGGCGCACACAGAGACAGTAATCACAAGCACACAGAGCACAGGGTACACACAATAGTACAAATCACACAAACACAATAGCGATTTTCGGTGAAACAGAAAAGGTTAAGTAGATGCGTTGCAGTGGAGAGCAATCAAGAGTAAATAATCATCGCGCGGTATTGAGATGATAATTCTTAACTTCGGTGTGCATGCGTGAGTAGCTGGCAAGGGCAGGGCGGCTGTGGACATAATTAGGTATCAAAACGCGGATATTTACAGACTTATTTTATTAAGCATGCCAAAAAAAGAAAAAAAAAGAAAATAAAAGAAAAGAGAATGCCAAAAGACGCGGCTAACCGCGAAATGTTTCAGTGTGGGTTAGATGTGTGTTGATACGGCCGCAGCTTCAAACCGTTGATGACTTTCGGAAGAGGAATGCTGGTCAACGTAGTCAACCGAAAAGTTGATGGGCCCACTTGTTCAGAAATCTGGTAGGGACCAAACCATCGTAACTTGAATTTGCCAGCAGAGCGATTCGACTTTGCATTGTAAAAGAGTACAAGTTGTCCCACCGAAAAAATTGGAGTCTTTAGATATCGATCATGTGTTCGAGCTTGTCTTAGCTGTACTTCCTGCATAGTCAAAAAACTGTGCCATTGATGCTCGTCTAATTCTCTGAGTGTATCCAACCGAAATGACAGTGATTCTTCAGGTAGCAGTTTCTAAGCGATTGATACTCGTAAACTTGGTATAACTATCTCCGTTAGTGCTATTGCTTCCAATCCATAAGCTAGTTTGAAAGGGGTTAATCCTATTGTTACCTTGTATGTAGTCCGATATGCCCATAAAATTGCAGGTAGCAGTTGATCCCATCTTTCCGGTGCTTCTAAAATGAGTTTTCGAAGCATATTCAATAAAGTTTTGTTTGTACTCTCAGCCAAACCATTTGCACGAGGATAATATGGTGAACTAAATTTATGTGTGACCTGAAATGAATGTGTGAGTACTTTCATTAAATTGTTGACAAAATGAGTGCCTTGATCTGTAACAAGTTCCAACGGTAAGCCAAAACGTGGAAAGACATCCTTCAGTAGACACTTAGCTAGCGCAACAGCTGTGGCAGACCATAAAGCCCAGGCTTCTGCCCATCTGGTAGCATAATCAATACATGTCAAAATATAACGATTATTACTGAGGATTGCTAGTGGTGTAATAGGGCCAATGAAATCTTGACCCCACTTCTGAAAAGGCTCTAATGGCAAGACAGGTTGTAGAGGGAAAAGATGACGTTGCAGGGGCTGTCCAGATCTCTGACAACTATCACATTGTTTGACAAAATGTGATACATCCCTGTACATAGTAGGCCACCAGAGACCACTTTGCAGAATTTTCCGGTGTGTTAAGTCTGCAACAAAATGGCCACCGAAAGGAATTGAGTGCGCCAAATTAATGACTGAGTTAAATTCATGTGGTGGAATACAACGAAGTAAAACTCCAGTGTGATCTATATAGTATAATTCCCCAGCAATCAACTGAAATCGGCGACTGAAAACTGAAATTTTCCTTCGTATTGCAGGAGAAGTCTGAGTAGGAAGGTATCCATCAGTGAGGAAGGTCAAGATCTGATCATAATATGTAGATGGCATAGGTGGGTCTGTAATTTCATCATTAGTTGGTTCAGAGACATAAATTGCTGGTGTTGTGTCATCTATACCGATCGGAGCTTCACCGGAATCTAAGCGAGAGAGAAAATCTGCTAAGGCATGTGAACTGCCTGGTCGATGAATAACTTCGTAGTCAAACTCTTGTAAAAGCAGAACCCATCGTGCTAATCGACCACCTAGATGCTGTTGCCGAACTAGATAGACAAGTGCAGCATGATCTACATGAAAAGTAAATCTACGGCCCAGCAAATAATGTCTGAATTTCTTGACAGAATATACTAGACCTAGACATTCTCTCTCTGTTACAGAGTAATTCTTTTCAGCAGGGGCTAATCTTTGACTTGCATAGTACACTGCTCTGAACCACTTATCGGTTTGTTACATTAGAACGCTCCCTATTGCTATATCTGAAGCATCAACAAATACATGAAATGGGTGATCCCAGTCAGGAGGCTGTAAGATTGGAACCTGTGTTAGTAATCCCTTTAGACGATCAAAAGCAGTTTGACAGTCCGCGGTCCAGTCAAATTATCGAGGGGTCTTGGTTATCAATCGGTTCAGTGGTATTGCCAAATGAGCAAGCCACCGTAAGTGTCGACCATGCCATCTTATTTGGCCCATGAAGCGCATTACTTCCTTAGGTGTAGACTAAGTGGGTACAGGTGCTTCTAACACAGCTGTGATTTTATCTGGATCCACCTGTATGCCCTGTGCAGATACAATGTGACCAAGTAGCTTTCCACATGAAACCGCAAACACAGATTTGTTTGGGTTCAAACAGAGTCTGTATTCTCTGCACTTTTCAAAGCAGCACCGTAAATGGAACAGGTGTGCTATCATCTTACCGAAAATCGAAAAATCATCAAGATATACTTGCATAAAAGAGGTAAGGTAAGGAGAAAATATTTCTTGCATACACCTTTGGAACGTACTTGGGGCATTTCTTAATCCACACCACATAACAGTACATGCGAAAACACCCCATTTGGTAATGAAGGCGGTCTTCGGTATATCCTGTTCAGCCATTCTAACTTGATTATACCCACTGTACCCATCTAAGAATGAATACATTTCATGTCCTGCTACTCTATCAAGCATTGTGTCAAGAAAAGGGAGCGGAAATGGATCAGGCACTGTAGCTACGTTCAGTTTCCGGTAATCTACACATATTCGTAACTGCTTATTCTTTTTAAGGACAATAACAATTGGTGAGATCCATTCAGCATGCTCTACTGGTACAATAAAACTGACTTTGAGTAGCCTATCAAGTTCTACCTTTACTTGTGATGCATAGTTTGGATTCATCCGGTAGTTGGGTTGCTTAAGTGGTTTTGCTTCCAGCTTCAGCATGACCCTGTGTTGATAGATGCACGGGTCCAAACCCTTCATATCTTTGTAATCCCATGCAAATACATCAGAAAAGTTTTTGTAGATCAGCGTCATCTATGGTAGCCTTATCTTCTTTCATATCTTTTTTTGTTACAGTCATCACCGTACAAACTGTAGGATTCCAATTATCTACAACAGATTGTAGATCAACAGTTCCTAGGGAGATCAAGTCAATGTTATTTATCAGAAACTCTTCTTCTTCATCATCTGACAACCCATCTAGCATATGGACTGGTTCCGCAAAATACGGTCTAGCATGCAACTCGCAAGGTTGTATAGCATCTAATTTTACAACGTATTTACGATTATTATCTTTGAAAGTGAGTTCCTGTGCAGACCAATCTTGTATCACCTTAGCGTGCTTCAGCCAAGGTCGGCCAAAAAGGATATTATAATCAAGGGTGGATTCCGGTAATTCTAGTATGACAAAGGTCATTTTAAAAGTTGTACCTTGTAAAGTTATTGGTACATTTCGTACAAGTCCTACGGGATGGACTCTTGATTGGTCGGCCATTCTGACAGAAAACTGAACTGGTTCAATTTCGGTCCACCCTAACTTTTTACACAGTGCAGCAGTAGCAATGTTGACACCAGATTCTCCATCAATTAGTACCTGTGTGATTTTATGATTTTTATACCATACCGTAATTAAAGGAACTGAATGATCGACCGTAGAATCAGGTTTTGGTTGCATTGTTGCTGTTGCTGGAATGCAAGAAGGCACAGGACTGAACTGTTGTTGGAATTGTTGTCGAACTCCTGGTACTAGTGCAAGTAATTGGCCCAGAGGAAGAGTGATGCATGCTTTAGATAAAATTTCCCAAGCCTTTTGTGATTGGATTGTATGTTCCACAGATTCTGAAGATGATGCGTCTGTTGAAGATGATGTGCCTGCTGCTGAATTAGAATTTTGTTGTTGTGTTCCTTCCTCAGTTAACGGAGCCTGGGTCATCGGAATAGGATCTGGGAAGACTTGAGGTTCTGCGGTAGTCCAGTGACTAGCTTTATCATATATCCTTTGTTGTTCACGTATGCGTGGTTCAAATATTTCTGCTGCTGGTTGCAGTTGTTTACCGGATCAGGTCTGAATTACTGCAGCGTGCGTTTCTACTGGTGTGATTTGTACCATATTAGCCATTGGGTTTTGACGTTCTTTCTTCCTCTGATCATACTCAGCTGCATCCTTACAAAATCTTCTGATGTGACCAAATTCACCACAAAAAATGACAGCGCGGTGGTGGCAAATTGGGATTTTCCGGTGCTGGTCCCGCCTGCAAGCGGTTTGCATTGTAGTTATTATTTCTCTGTCCTCTGTAATTTCGATATCCTTGTTGCTAGTTGTTTCTCATTTGCGGAGGTACATAGTGATTGGCTGGCTGCCCTGGTTCCTATATAATTGCATTGACAGTTGCTGTTCCCTGCACTTTGGCATTATATGCGCAGTTTTCGGTGGTGTGTCCAATAGTGTTGCAGATAGCACAAAACAACTGATTAAGTGCACAAGTGGCACTAGTATGGCCTGAATTCTTGCATGTGGTGCAGTACATCTGTCTGGTCGGGTCTTCGGCGATATTTCTATTTGCTTTTAATCACTCCAGATCTTCTGTAAATCCTCCAACCTTGTTTTCCAGCTGCAAAGCCATTGCAATTACTGCATCTAGCATCATAGCTCCTGCGCAGCGTATGATCATAATCTCTTTAAGTTGTGGAGTCAATCCATTGATAAACCATTGAGTAATAACGTCATCCGGTAGGTTGGCATGAGCTGGTGGTAACTGCCTCAAATGAGTCCTGAATAGAGTGGAGTATTCCTGTACTGTTTGATTTATCTTCTATCTATTGTTTTGCAGGTAGTCAAAAATTTTGGCTGGATTCTTCTTTAGCCTGAATCTCTGCAAAAAGGCATCCCTTACTGCTTCATAGGTGCCGAAATGGTTAATATCATATTCTGTAAGCCATCTAGCTGCTTCATTGACCAATGTCGATTGGAAAACAATAGCCTTATACGCCGGATCAGGTGGATGGTTGAGCACTGCGTAACTTATCTCAAATGTGCGTACATGAGCACCCGGGTCATCTCTTGGGAATCCACCAAATTTGGTGTACGTTACTCATGTTGGAGTCGGCCTTGGTGGGCATAGTTGTTGTTGTTGCTATTGTTGTTGTTGTTGCTGCTGTTGTTGTTGCCCGTTCATGGCTCTGATGGTTGTATTGTGAATATCTTCTGTATCTCGGGGCTAAATATATGAACTATCGGAATCTGTATCGTCGGACTTCCGGTTCGATAATCTTGTTCAGTATGTTTCGAATCTCGGTTTCGAACAAGCTACCTTCCTTCTTGATGTCGAATGTAGGGAAGCTTACTGCCAATAGCGGTGACAGGGCTGAAGATTCACCGAGGAATGGTAAACCGTCGCCAGAAAACTGCGATCTTTCAGAAACGGTTACCGAAATATCACCGGAATGTGTCGAATCTTCACCAAAACAAGGTGCTTTTTCTCCTTTACTAATTTCTTTGGCTAAGGTGTTTCTAGTCGTAAACAAATTTGAATCTTTACCCAGTGTTGTTAAACTAACTTCAGGCTGCGTCGTGGTAGATTTTGGAGTTACTATATCTTCGACAGGCTGTGCCGAAATAGTACCGGAATTTACCAGAGGCGTAGCACGTTCCACCGAAATATGACCAGAATCACTACTAACGTTCTTTACTTTCTTGACAACTGAGTTAGACCTAGTTGTACTTCTACCTCCCGGAGTCGTTTTTAGTAAATTAAGTACCCCAGACTGGCGGTTCTTTGGATACGTTTCACCGGATCGAGTAACCGGCATGTATCATCTTTTGTACTAATCGCGTACTATTACTGTCAGTTAAAAATTTACAGTCACGTTTCCATAATAGGTTTGCAACAATCTGATTTGTTACCACCTTCCCACAGACGGCGCCAGTGTTAAACGCTGTTTATTCTTCTAACTGTCAGAAGTGCGTTTAAGCGATTCTTGGGTTCTTGGGAGTGGAAGGGGTCTGTTAAACAGAGGCCCTATACTTAGTTCCCAAACTAACTGCTTACACACAGCAAAATACTAATTCTAAGAGCTCTAACCAGTGTCTGCGGTACTTAGACATTACAGTTCACACTCTTAGCTCAACCACGTGTATCGAATACACTAAGATGCTATGTTGCATCTGCACATAAACTTACTGAACATATCAGAACAAGAGTATTCGTTCAACCTTCACAGAATGGATACCACACTCCATCCAATATCCGAAGACACAGAGAATCCCAGTGTTCAGATACACCGTTCTGAAGATTCAGTATGCAACCTAGGAAATCTTTACTGTAGCTTAAACTTTGCCGTATGGAACCTGAACCTAGATACTACAGACAACTTAAGACAACCCGAATACCAGAAGAGTTACCACGACTGCACAGACTTCGCCACATGTTTGCATAACATTTCAAGAAAAGAAACAACCCGATACGCGAACTAGCTCAGACTCACAATCGCCATGGATACCATGAGACAACCGATAAGCCGAAACACAGATACACCAAGAATACTCAGAAAGTCGCCAAGATACTTTGGATTACTCAACTCGACACACAGTAACGCTACAGACCAATCACTCAGAGAGACAGTCTGATGATCTCTCGAACGTCTGTGAAGTTAACAAATAGAACAGATGTCGACAGCAGACAAGACAAGAGAAGAACATGAAACTCAGAATACTGGAGATTATGCAAACGACACTACAGTAACGCCCCGCTCAGTCACCCAGACAGACAGTCTGGTGATCCATCACGGAACCGTCACTGGCGCGTCTTTCTTTGATTTATATAATTTTTTTACAAACTGTTTGTAACAACTTTTCACTCGTGCGAACAAGATTCAGTTATACCTTTCCAATCCGGCGGCCGCTAACAGCGTGGCGAGTAGAAGAATGCTTCATCAGAATCCATACCCTATCACAAAGTAGTCACTCATATTGGCAAAAGTTAAGGGAGACACTCTTTCAAGAAAATGGATCCAACGGGACAATTTGAGTTTGAGGATCATTAGCTAGCCAGCCCTCTCCCTTTAGTTTAATTTCATGATCAAATGCTATTTTCTGACAGCTGATGCAGGCGGAGGTTCGGCGCCACTTCCCGACAGAAACGTTGAAGTCATCCTTGAACGGATAGTATAGTATACCGGAACGCCATTCGCTGCAGCAGAAAATATTTCTTCGGGCGTTTTCTATTAGATTGTAATCCAAAATCTAAGGAAGGAAGCGTCGATGTCCTCAGGAAACAAGAAGTCGTCGTGTTTCAACAATAGATGTGGGTTCACGAAGCTCATTCTCCAGAATACTCCGTTTCCCGTATCGCAGCATACAAGTTCTGGATCGACGAATGCAGAATATGTGGATCTTGGGAACGATAGTGAATCGAAGTCTGAGCCGAACAGTTCTCTTGCATTCAACGATCCTGCTTTCGCAGATGTCGTGCTTTCCTTTCATTCGTCTGCTTCTAGTGATACAAATATTTATGCAATCACAAGAGTTTTTCTGCACTCTCACATTCTCGAGCAGTGTAAGTATTTTGCAGCGGTCTTGTCGGAGCGATGGAGAGATTCTCGTCAATTTTCCGAGGGTCCGAATCATCAAAAGCGCATCCACATCGACATGACTGTACCAGCATCACGTACCATTGATGCTTACCTTCTAGTACTGCAGTTATTATATGCTAAAGATCATAAAATACTGTTGAAGGATGTGTCAGAAGCGTTGTCTGCCCTTCCGGTGGCAGCGGAATGGCTCTATGATGATTGCATTACAGCATGTGTTCAGTACCTTGGAGCAGTTCCTTGGACGGAGCAGTTCCTTCAAAGCCTAAGCACTGCGGCGATAGTATCTGAGCATCTTCATGAGGTAGTGTTGAAATTATTAGTAAGAACACTTTCTCTAGACGTTGACGTAGGGGATGGAGCTTTGCACTGGGAACTGTTTGAGATGGAGGCTCTCTAAATCCATCCAGCACAGGCAACCCGCATTCCACAAGCCTCTTTCTAACCTTCGTTCAGAAATAAAATAAATCTATCAGATGACTAAAGAAAGCGGTTCCAGAGACATAAAAGCACTAGGTTAACCCAATTCTGACGCCATTAAAGACATGCAATGCAAGCTTCAGATGACTTGAGCACTATGACACGAATAGAAGCAGGAATAATTTCCTGATATGAGGCGGTTATGAAACCAGCTGCTACTTCACTCGCCAGATTAAAAGTACATCCAAGCAATAGTACCTGTAAGCTAGGAACGCATGTCAACCAAACATCATCATTGAAAATCCTTAAGAGCTTGGCACTGAGATCGGCCTGCTCACTCCATTCAGTTACTGGATCATCTGCAACCCCCAGTTGAATCATCTGGCTCTAGTGAATAGTAAACGTCTGCTCTGGCTTCTGGAAACGATGATTGAACTGCATCATCTGCAACCCCCAATTCAATCATCGTTTCCAGAAGCAATGGATGTCGTGGCCAACAGACTCAGATAGAAGACTTGCAGAAGGTCACTTTGCATACAACTCTAGTGAATAGTAAACGTCTGCTCTGGCTTCTGGAAACGATGATTGAACTGGGGGTTGCAGATGATGCAGTAACTGAATGGAGTGAGCAGGTCGATCTCAGTGCCAATCTCTTAAGGATTTTCAATGATGATGTTTGGTTGACATGTGTTCCTAGCTTACAGGTACTATTGCTTGGATGTACTTTCAATCTGGCAAGTGAAGTAGCAGCTGGTTTCATAACCGCCTCATATCAGGTAATTATTCCTGCTTCTATTCGTGTCATAGTGCTCAAGTCATCTGAAGCTTGCATTGCTTGTCTTTAATGGCGTCAGAATTTGGTTAAATTTGGTTAACCTAGTGCTTTTATGTCCCTGGAACCGCTTTCTTTAGCCATCTGATAGATTTATTTTATTCTGAATGAAGGTTAGAAAGAGGATTGTGGAATGCTGGTTGCCTGTGCTGGATGGATTTAGAGAGCCTCCATCTCAAACAGTTCCCAGTGCAAAGCTCCATCCCCTACGTCAACGTCTAGAGAAAGTGTTCTTACTAATAATCTCAACACTACCTCATGAAGATGCTCAGATACTATTGCCGCAGTGCTTAGGCTTTGCAAGCCAAACTGTGGAGGAATGTGGTCACCTTATCGAAGCGTCCAACCTATGGTTCCCGCGTGCTGGCTGGCACTAAACAGGAACATGCAGTTACCTTAAAAGAAGATAAGCTTTAAGCGGCCATTTCAAGCAAGTAGTAGAGCTTGATCATCCTTATCCTTTTCAAGATGTTGCAATGAAACGGAGACATGGGCATATGATATTTCTGCGTGCATTTGAAATTTCGTTCTCCTTCTTGAGACGGATATTATACACACACTCTAATTATTGTCATTGGTGTCATCTTGCAAATTGTAGCATATTGATCCAAGCATGAACCAAGATAGTTATAGCCATGGACTTCAGTTTACTTGTTGAAAGTACATTCAGAGTTGAAATGTGTTGAACTACTTGAACGTACCCAGATTCAGAGGTACAGAGGGAGAGTTTCACACAGAAAGGTAAAGAAAGGAAAAGAACGTGCGCATTGAGTTACCTGCTGCAATTCAATCTGCTGCAATTGAAAACTGAATGTATACATATTGATCCACATCGAGAAATGAATCCTTTTACAGCGGGAACTCAAAATATGATTCTTTTACGAGGCCATCTTTTGATCTCAAAATAACTACATATGGTTTAAAATTATTTGAGATTGATTTAAAATTATTTGAGATTGATGCCTTAGGCACATTTCATAGTACATTGATGTAATCAAACATATATATATTTTTTTTGATGATGGTCTCAAACTCAATGTTGTGTTAATGTAATATAACTGTTGCGTTAAGTTGAAGTGTTCTGGCGAAATGTTCAATGACAATATGGATTTTAATGTACAATGATTATATGAATTCCAAAAGTTATGATGTGTCGTGATATGAATCATGACAGGGATTTTATTTTGAATGTTATTGATGTGGGTGATACCATATGGATTAATTTAAATATTATAATGTGGATTGATGTGACTAAACTTTTATTCAAATCTTATGATGTGGAGTGTTGTGATGATATCATATGATTATTGATTCAAATGTCATCATATTAAAGTCATATATCTAATCATCTATGTATCTATCTATCTATCTATCTATCTATCCATCTATCTATCCATCTATCTATCTATCTATCTATTTATTGATCTATCTATCTATATATCCATCTATATTTCTACCTCCCTATGTATCTATCACTTAAATTCCTATATCTATTAATCTATGTGTCTATGTATCTATCTATCCATGTGTCTAATGGAAATAAACACACATATACACATAATGTTGTGAAGTAAGAGTTAATGCTATGAGTTAGACAATAACAATAGTGTTTAAATCACACACACCTATACATACTATTGTGAAGTAGGAATCAATGCTATGAGTCAAACAATCACACTAGTTTTTAAATCACAGTCATTCACATAGACCTACAAAAAATATTAAGAAGTAAGAATGAATGCTTTGAGTCAAACGATCACCATACTTTTTAAATAACAATCATATAGACTGACCTACACACACTATTGTGAAACAAGAATCAATGCTATGATCAATCATTCCCAATAGTTCTTAAATCACGTGCACAAACACACATGTACACAAACTATTGTGAAATAAGAATCAATGCTATATGTAAGAGAATCACAATAATTTTTTAATCTCAAACATAAAGAGAAACCTAGAATGTCATACTATTGTGGAGTAAGAACAATGCTTTGAGTCAGATAATCATAATATTTTTTAAGTCATGATCACACATACAGACCTACACATACTATTGTGAAGTAAGAGGCAATATTATGAAACAGCCAATCAAAATAATTTTTAAACCACATCCATAAACATGGACCTACATATTCTATTGTGAAGTAAGAATCAATCTTATGAGAGAGTCAATCATAATAGGTTTTAAATCGCAATCATACACACCAACCTACTCATACTATTATGAAATAGGAATCAATGCTTTGTGTTAGAAAATCACAATAGTGTTTAAATGATAATCATACACACAAACCTACACATACTATTATGAAGTAAGAACCAATACTATGAGTCAAGCAATCACATAAATACAAGCCTAAACATACTATTTTGAAGTAAGAATCAATGTTATGTTTCAAATAATCACAATGGTTTTTAAATAAAAATCATACACACACACACACATGCACATGCACATACACATACTATTACATGCAAATAAACACATATATACACATGCGATTGTGAAGTAAGAATCAATGCTATGAGTCAAACAATCATAGTATTTTTTTAAATCACATACATACACACACACATACATGCACATAAACATACAAATACTATTGTGAAGTAAGAATAAATCTATGAGTCAAACAATTACAAATAGTTTTTAAATTACATACATGCATGTACATACACACACACACATGCATACACATAAACATACTATTGTAAAGTCAGAATCAATGACATGAGTTGGAAAATCACATTAGTTTTTAAAGCACTATCATACACATATACATACACATACTATTATGCACACATACACATACATTGTGAAGTGAGAATCAATCGTATGAGTCAGACAATCATAATAGTTTTTAAATTGCTTACATAGACACACACATACACATACTTGTTTGAAGTAAGAATCAATGCTATGAGTTAGATAATCATAATAGTGCTTAAATCAAAATCATAGACACAAACATACATGTACCATAATGAATCAAGAATCAATTCTATTACACTAACATAAATGTACTATTATGAATCAAGAATCAATTCTATGATTTGGACAATCACAATAGTTTTTCAAATCAAAATCATAGAGACAAACATACAAGAG
This sequence comes from Ceratopteris richardii, assembly GCA_020310875.1. NCBI lineage: Eukaryota > Viridiplantae > Streptophyta > Polypodiopsida > Polypodiales > Pteridaceae > Ceratopteris > Ceratopteris richardii. The sequence continues at coordinate 182,241,543 of CM035422.1, read as the reverse complement.
TACACATACACATACTGTTTGACACACACATACACATACTATTGTGAAGTAAGAATCACTATTATGATTCAAATAATGATAATAGTTTTTAGAGAACATGCATACACACACATACACACAAACATATGTGATACGAATACATACACATATGCACTAAAACTATTATGGAGTAAGAGTCAATGCTCTGGTTCAAATAGTCACAATAAATCATAAACCTAGCGAGATCCTAAAACTATCATGAAGTAAGGATATTCGTTATAATTCATCGGGGTCAGCGTAACAACAATTTCAATCAAAATCGATGGCAAGTAGGTACATCGGCTGAAGATACCTCTCTCCCACCCCCTCGATGCCATTTCTGTGGCGAGGTCGGGCATATTCGTAGATTTTGTAAAGAAGCCATAGAGTACGACAAAAGAAAGAAGGAAAGACAAAATCCGATGACAAATATGGTTTATATTTCCCCAGTTGAGTCACAAGCAATCGTAGTTCAGACAAGATCAGGTAAACAGTTGCAACCAGTAGCTGAGGTTTTCGAGCCCGGAATTCATGAGCAGCAGCGGATGTTTGCACAAGCTAGTCAATGGACAACTAAGGAGCCAACTGTGTTCCTTGACCCAGTTCCGGCAACTCAAGCTTCCCTGCCAAATGCAAGAGTGAATACACAGAATTCTTGCGCGACGACATTAAAATCACCACCAGAGGCGTTGATAACCACACCACAAACAGACTAGGTATGGGACGTTATATCTAAGCTTCAATCACACTCCCTCTGGGACAGTTGCTCGCCCTAGTTCCAGGTGAAAAACAGCAATTCCAATAGCAGGTCAGCCCCGGACCTTCATGTACTCCAGCGACTGCGACCATACAACCAAAGATGGATTCTACGGTGGATCATTCAGTACCGCTGATCACCGTTTGGTATAAAAACGAGAAGATTACACAAGTTTTAATTGATGGCGGGTCCGGTGTCAATATTGCAACAGCCGCACTCTGTAAGAAGCTGGGTTGGACCCAAATTGAACCGGTGTAGTTCTTTGTGCGAATGGCGGACCAATCCAGAGTCCATCCGGTGGGACTAGTACGTAATATTCCTATTACCTTACAGGGAACTACATTTAAAATGAATTTTTTAGTCCTGGAGTTACCCAAATCTAGCCTAGACTACAACGTACTTTTCGGTCCACCATGGCTCAAGCAAGCCAAAGTCGTGTAGGATTGGTCAGCTCAAGAGTTAATTTTTAAGAACAATCACCGGAAATATGTCGTTACATTGGATGCCATGCAACCTTGTGATCTACATGCACACCCATATGTAGTAGAACCAGTCCATATGTTGGATGGGCTATCTGGTGACGAGGAGGAGGCTTTCCTCAAGACAAATAAGAACCTCATTGCCTTAGGGACTGTAGACTTACAGTCGGTAGTAGATAAGTGGAGTCCGGTAGCTTGTACGGTTGTGCCACTAACCATAGAAGCAGAAGCAGATGCCGATATAATTATGGATGAATCGACCTTACAACAATTGTTGCATCCAGCTGATGACTTGGCAAAGCCTCGACAGTTTTATGTACCGGAGGATCAGTTGGTAACATACAATTCGGGAGATACGGTCAACCCGAGGCTAGTAAAAAATAAGGCAGGATTAGAAGATACATTCCAAGAAGATTTGGTGCAACTCCTGCGCGAGTTCTCCGAAGTCTTTGCTTGGCATTACAGAGACATGGAAGGTCTTGACCCAAGAATTTATCAACATCGGGTGGTCCTGAAGCCAGATGCACGGCCCTTCAAGTAAGCGAGCTACCGGATGAATAAGCATTATGCAGCCCAGGTAAAAGCAGAGCTAGACTGCTTGCTGAAGGTTGGATTCATTGTTCCCATTGAACATGCAGAGTGGATCTCACCAATAGTGATAGTGCCGAAGAAAAATAAACAGTTACGCATTTGTGTCGACTACGGGAAACTTAATGCAGCCACTATACCGGATCCGTTCCCTCTTCCTTTTCTAGATACAATGCTAGATCAGGTAGCAGGTCACGAAATGTATTCTTTCCTGGATGGCTATAGTGGATACAATCAAGTGAGGATGGCAGAACAGGATATACCAAAGACAGCATTCATCACCAATTGGGGTGTCTATGACTGCACCGTAATGTGGTTCGGTTTACAAAATGCCCCGAGTACATTCCAAAGATGTATGCAAGAAGCGTTCTCACCTTACTTGACAACATTTATGCAAGTTTATTTGGATGATTTTTCATTGTTTGGTGACACTTCAGCACACTTGTATCATTTACGGTGTTGCTTTGAAAAGTTTCGGGAGTACCGACTATGTTTGAATCCTACCAAATCAGTTTTTACCGTTTCTTGTGGAAAGCTACTCGCTCATATCATCTCTAAACAAGGAATACAGGTAGATCCCGATAAAGTAGCAGGCGTGTTGGAGGCACCGGTCCCAAAGACACCGAAAGAAGTTATGCGGTTCCTTGGCCAGATCCGGTGGCATGGTAGACATTTACGGTGGTTGGCTCATCTGGCGACACCACTTAACAGACTTATGACCAGCACTCCGAGTAAGTACGAATGGACTAATGAGTGTCAAAGTGCATTTGATCGGTTGAAGGTTCTCTTGATGCAGGCTCCGATCCTGCAACCGCCTGATTGGGAACGTCCATTCCATGTATTCGTGGATGCATCGGACATAGAAATTGGCAGTGTGCTAATGTAACAAACCAAAAAATGGTTTCGGCCTATGTACTATGCGAGCCGCTGATTAGCTCCTGCAGAAAGAAATTACTCTATGACAGAACGAGAGTGTCTTGGGTTGGTATACTCTGTTAAGAAGTTCCGGCATTACTTGCTGGGATGCAGATTCACTTTCCATGTGGATCATGCCTCACTAGTGTATTTGGTTCGCCAGCAACACTTAGGTGGCAGACTGGCTAGATGGGTTTTACTGTTACAAGAGTTTGATTATGAAGTAATTCACCAACCAGGTACGACACATGTCTTGGCGGACTTTTTATCCCGACTGGATTCCAATGAGATTCCGGAAGGTGTCGATGACACAACGCCGGCTATTTATGTAACTGATGCCGCTCTCAAAGAATCTGCAGAACTTCCTATTGCCCCTACATACTATGATACCTTAACGACTTTTCTTACTGATGGTTGTCTCCCTCCTAATACTCCCTCTACTCTACGCTATCGGAAAGAAATTGTTACACTTAAAATATTTCAAAAATTAAAATATTAATTGATTGATATAAGTTTGGTTAAATTATGAAATTTTGACTAATGTTTGACTTTAATTTTGTAGGAAAAGAAATTGTTGATCAATAACAAGAAGGGAAGTATTTATCCAAATGTTTTCTTAATAGTATTTAAGGTTATAGATAAAATTTCAAGGGTTAGTTAAGGGTATATTTATGTTTTGAAAGTAAATGTAAGGATATTTAAGGGTTACATATAGGTTTTGAACATGAATTATAGGGTTCTAGTTAAATTTTAAGGTTAACTAAGGTTAATTATTCATCCTAGTGGGTTATGGAAGGTTAGAAAATAGGTTTATGGGTTAGTTGGAGCTAATTGATGTGGTTTAAAGTTAGTTGTAGGGTAAACCTAAGGTTAAATAATTAAATAAGTGGGTTGTAGTCCATAAATGAATTATTCAATAGGATAATTATATCATTTGGAACCTTAGCAAAATAATAGATAAATATATTATTTATTTATTTCCACTAAGCCTAAGGTAATAATTAAAATGGGTTAAATTAAATTTTAGTCTAAGTTATAGTATTTATTCTAAAAGTTTAGTATTCAATTAAATAAAAAAGGAGAAGTGAAAGGTTATTTAAATTCTAAAGTATATGGTCCATAGAATATTTAAATAGTTGGATGAAATTCACATAAAGGAAAATCCCACGCCTTTTTTCTTGTTGAGTGTTGTTGGAGTGATGTGGAGTCAATTTAGGTAATTGGTTGAGTTATCTAAAGAGAATTGTAGGCTATGGTGGGCTACTCACATCTATTTAAGAAGGGAGTACGTGCTCACAAGTTCATGTCCTTTTTTCAGATTTGATTTATGAAGAATTGCAGCCTCTTGGTGAACTGAAGATTTGATTTATGAAGAATTGCAGCCTCTTGGTGAACTGAAGCTATTGGCGAACTGGAGATACACATGTGACCTGAAGTTTGAAAAGCAGAGATTGTCCTTAGTTTGAAACTTTTATTAGCTTGTATAGGCTATCTTTTAGACTGTCATTTATAAACATCATCCTTGAGGTTGTATAGGACTTTGGTTATTAATTTAGTATCATCTTTTATGTCTAAAGAAAATTCTTCTAGTAACACCTTTCTACCTTCATCAACTTTTGAATTGTTGTTTCCAAAACCAATAGAAGATAAAGAATTAATAAAAGAAGTAATAGTAGAAGAATCTTTGTATGATCCTAGGACAAGTTTAACTTTACTTTCTACTGTTCCTCCTAGTGTTAGTGAAGAACCTTTTCCTCCAACTGTAGATAGAAACGAAGAAAACATCCAAGAAGAAACAAACGAAACTATAAAAGAGCAAACAGTTAGTGAAAAGATTATCCCACCTTCTTATTTTGACGCAATTGAACTTTATAGGAACGCTTCACCTTACGGACCCTAGGAAAACTTAAAACTTGTATCTGTCCTGCATAGTCACCCTGCGTGCACCGTTAGCGAGACGACTGAATTGATCCGCCAGTCGTCAGAAATCGCGCCCACACTTTGAACCCGACGTGAAACAAACGGCCTTGCAGCTCAGGTATAAATTTTAAATTTTGCATTGCATATACATTTATACGATTTTACATCAGTGCACCTGCGTCTTCATCCTTGGAAGCTGTGGCATTTACGTGAGCTTGCAATCTTCTTGGTGTCGAGGGCTGGTCTGGTGACCTGAGCGCCTCCACGAAGATTGGCAAGTAGGAGAACCTCGTCACGCCACCCCTTTCATCAACAATTGAAGCACAAAACGTTTGCACCCATTTTAGCAAACTATGTATTTAGGTTTTGATTCAAATCAATAAATGTATTGAATTTCACAGAAAGCACTGTTTTGAGCCTCATCTTCGAGCAGTTGGTATAATTTCTTTACCCTTACATTCTTGGGTGCAAAATTTTATTTTAAATTGCTAGTATAGGTTAAAGGCAACTGGTTTAAGTGTTAATCATAGCTTTATTTACAACATTTTTGCATAGTAAAAACTTATCAAACTGGACGCTAACGGAATTTCAGAATTAGTAGCTGAACATAAGGAAAGAGTAACAAAAGAAGTTCAGGATATAGTTAGAATTGTTCACGCTAGGTCAAAACAATCTTCAAAAATGGACGAGCTATTTCAAATTATGATGCATGAGACGCAAGGACAAAAGGTAGTTGAAACGTTATTAAAGGATAAAGGGAAATTTACTGGTATGAATGTTACAAATTATTTAGACACGTTTGAGGAATTAGCTAAGTTACACGGTTTATCTGAAACAAAGTGGAAATCCTATCTTGGACGTCTGGCCATAGGTACTGTAAAAGCTATTATGGATATACATGACAATAAGGAATGGGATGAGTTTAGAAAAGAGCTGCATAAGGAATTCTACTTAGAAGACTACAGTCAACATAGTCGAGAAGGATTTATGAAATGGATTAGTTCACCTAAGCCTCACATTTCGTTAACTCAACTCCATAGTGAATTTATGAAAAGATTCTCTCAATTACCTGAACAGGATAGGGTGGCCCTTACCCCAGATATCATTTTATATTTCCTTAAAATCTTGACTCCAGATATAAGGGTAGAGGTTGAGCGTAGGCTTGAAGAACCGGGAAAGAAATATGGGCTTACAGATGACTGGGGTGTAGTAAAAACTGTAGTTGAGGCGGTTGCTCACATGATCCAACGTAAAACACTCCTTTATGAATCGATGTCTCAACCATCTTCCAATTTTCCTCCGATTCAGGCAACTAGGGATACACATATAGATTCAAAAGTTGAGCCTACAACATCCACATCTAGAGTACCAACCGAGTTACAATTTGAGATTTTGTTTAACAAGTTGGATAATATGATGCATATGCACGAGAATATGTCTAAAGAGGTAGCGGCTTTGCAGAATGTGGTGTATGCTTTAAACCTACAAGATAAACCTGCAATGCAAGCTCATCCGACTATTTATCCTCAACCAGTAAATGCTCCAAATCCACCATTAGTAGCTCCGAATCATCCATTAGTACCTCCTAATCCACCTTTTATACCTCCTAATACTCCAGTTGTACCCCAACCAATTCCTCAACCGATTCCTCAAGCATTTAACCAAAGAAATTTCAATGAAAGGAGAAATGCCAATGTGAGGAGATGTATCTGGTGCGATGCCACAGATCATTTGACTTACACATGTGAAGCATTGAAAGATGCGAAAGAGAAAAGACTTGTAATTGATATTGATAAGCGATTGTGCGACTATAGAACACATTTACCCTTAGCTGCCAATTGGGGAAAGGGAGGGATGCAGAAGCTGTATGAAAACCTTTCTGAGTCTTCGAAATCTGCTTCTGCTGTTAAAATAGAATATGTTGATAGTGACTCTGATTCCGAACAAACAAGGGAAACGAGGAACTATTCAATTGAAGCTTTGATAAAGGCGAGAGATGATATTATGCAGAAAACTGCGTGGAACTCTCCTGTCGATCAATTCTCGATATATTCGCATATTGCGAATGTTGAAGAGAAAAGAAAGAGGGATGATGAGCAGGATACAAATGATTCAGGTAGACGAATGACTAGAAGTAAGATGAGAGATGAGCCGAAGCCTAAGAAAGTTCAGTTTGAACAAGGCGAAAGTTCTAAAACAAATGAAGAGCGAAGAAAAGAAATTAGGGAGGGTAAACAACCTGTGTTTAGTGAGCCAATTCAAACATCAGACAAAGTAGAGCAAATTCCTAGAACTGAAGCAAAACCTGAAGAGAAACCAGAAAAGAAACCAAAACGAGTACCAAAAGCTATTCTTATTTCTGAACTCGAACAAAAAGTTGATTCGAAAGAAATATTGTATGACATCTTATTAAAAAGTGCAGTAACAATGACTTTAGAACAAATCTTCTCAATAGCAAAAATTGAATTTAAGGAAAATTTTATTAAACTAATTAAAAGGAAGAGATTCCCTCTATCACAAGAGGTAGAGATGCAAGATGTTGCCGATGTAACTCACTTGATTCATGAATCTCTTTCTTTAGACTCAGAGGATGAAGAAGATAATACCTGTAATGTGAACAAAAATTTCTTAGGACCGATTGTACCAGATGACGAAACAAAAAACTCAGAGAGTGATTTTAGAAAAAGTTTTTGGGCGAGAGGCACATTGGAGATTAAAGTTAACTTAGGAGATCAGAAGAGATCATATTCTGCTTTAGCCCTAATTGACTCTGGGTCTGAAATCAATGTGATTTCGAAAGGATTATATGATAAGTTTAAATGGCCTATTGATAAAAATCACGGCTGGATAATGCAAACCGCGGACAATGGTTGTGGATCACTCTTAGGAGCATGTGCCAACATACCTCTAATGATAGGTGGAATCTCTGAGACATTCCACTTTTTCATTCAGGACAACTGCTCTTATGAAATTATCTTAGGTTAACCATTCATATGTGAAGCCAGAATGGAGACTAAAGTAATAGATGACGGCTCAGCATACGCAAGAATTAGATCTAAAGATGATCTACAATCGCTCCAAGTTATGATAGTTAGCCCAAACCATGTACGAAATAGGGAACAAATTAGGAAAACACCTATCAGATCACAAGAAAAAAAGCACGAGAGTTATTTACCTCTTAGTAATTCTGGAACATACTTTGATCAAAATTTTTTCTAGAGACCATTGTTGAGCGAGACAACAGTGGTAATTGGTTTGATATCTCGCATAAATGTGTAAATAAAATAGAAAATGTATCTGTTTATTTTTCATCTTCAAAATTAAAAATTCTAAATAATAAAGATATTCCTAGAAAAACCATAAAAAAATATATGAAAAATATTTTGAAGATAAAGGATATATGTCTAAAACTGAAAATATTGAAAACATAATTGAAACTTCTTTTTCCTCTACTTTATTTGATGAAATTGATGAAACTTTACATGATGAAAAATTATTACATGTTATTCTTTTAAACTCATTAAATGAATATGATTTAATTTCAAAATTTGTTTCTGACTTTCATGAAGTTCAAATTAATACAAAATATAAAACAGTAGATAAAAAAGTAAAACCTGTAGCACTAGCTTTACCTGAAGGAAGTGATTTAAAAATTAAACAAGTAGCTAACGAACGTATCTTACGTGACATGTCTAAAATAGGTCATAAATTTACTGAAGAAACTATTAAATTAATAAAAATTGGAAATGAAAATTCTTTTTTATTACCAACTGAACAAGAATTATTTCGTGAAATGATTAAAAAACATGGTAGAGCTTTTTCTCTTTATCCTCAGGAAATAGGATGTGTTGACCCTAGATTAGTTTCTCCTATGATCATATTTACTGTAGCCCACATACCTTGGAATCTTTGCCCTATACCAGTTCCAAAGGCTCATTTACCTGAGCTAATGAAACTGCTTAAGGAGAAGATGAAAATGAAAATATTAGAACCTTCCTCTGCACCTTATTCTAATAGATGGTTTACTGTTCCTAAAAAGAATGGTAAACTTAGATTTATTCAAGACTTACAACCCGTAAATAAAGTTACTATTAGGAACGTGGGAACCGGCCCTATTGTAGGAGAATTTGCCGAAGCTTTTGCTGGGCATTCTATCTACTCTATGGGTGACTTATATTCAGGATATGACCAGTTTCAGCTTGCTACTGAAAGTAGAGATATTACCACGATGAAGACTCCTTTAGGATTAGTTCGTATGTGTACTCTTCCCCAAGGAGCTACAAATTTGGTAGCACATATGATGAACGCGATGAATAGGGTTCTTCATGACTTTATTCCTAATGTGACCATGCCGTTTATAGATGATATCCCAATTAAAGGATGTGAAGAAAAAGAAAAAGATGAGACATTAGATGCATTAGGATGTAGGAAATTTGTAGCTAATCATATTTTAGATTGTGAAAAAATTCTAAAAAGATTTGAAGAAGTAGGATTAACTTTTTCTATAGAAAAATCAGTTTTTGGAGTTAATGAAGTTTTAATTGTAGGACATTTATGTGGTTATTATGGTCGTAGGCCTTATCCTCAAAAAGTAGATGCTATTAATAAACTATCTGAAACCTGTAAAAACATTAGTGAAGTTAGACGTTTCTTAGGAGCATGTCTATTTTATGCAATTTGGATTCCGCATTATGCCCATGTAGCTAATCCATTGTATGATTTACTTAGGAAAAACAGAAAATTTAAATGGACTGAAACTCATGTTAAAACGATGAAAAAATTAAAAAATTTGCTTTCTAATGCACCAGTTTTGAAACGTGTAGATTATTCAAACAATAAACCAATTATTTTAACTGTAGATACTAGCCCTATAGGAATAGGCTGGGTAATAGGTCAAGATGATAGTGAGGGAAATAGATATGCTATTAGATTCGGAGCTAAAATTTTGCATGAAACTCAAAGAAATTATCCACAAATAAAACGAGAATTATGGGGTTTAGTTACTGCATTAAAAACTGATAAAGAGTATTTTATAGGAGCTAATGTCATCATAGAAACAGATTGTTTACCTTTAATAGGAATGATTACTAACTGTTCTTCTCCTGATATAGCTATGTTAAGATGGATATCATATATTAAGTTTATTAATCCTATTTTAAATCATATTTCTGGTAAAACTAATTCCGTAGCAGATATGCTTTCTAGGGCTAAATTTGAAGATGATGAATTGACTAAAACTGATTTAAATGTAATTAATTATATTTCTGATATATATGTATATGAAAAATTTAATGAAAATGAGTATGAAGGGATTTGGTATGATATAGGTTATTATCTTAGTACTCTGAAGCAATTACCTATTTGGTCAGCTAATAGATTTAGAGATATTAGGAAACGTGCGTTTAATTTTTTCCTAAAAGATGGTTTTATTTGGCGACATGCTAAAGGGAAAATTAGATATCCTCAGCGAGTTTTAGGAAATAAAAAACTGCAAAATAAAGTTATGATAGATATGCATGAGACTCTTTGGGCAGGTCATAAAGGCTTTTATGCAACTTATGATAAAATTAGAGAAGCCTACTGGTGGCCGGGTATGTATGTGAATATACGTGACTTTGTTAGTACTTGTACTACATGTCAGGTACATTCGTCAGTTAGGCATAGAGAACCTTTGCACCCTACCTATCCTCCTTGTATTCATTACAAGTGGGTAGTTGATTTAGTGACCATGCCTAAAGGATTAGATAAGATGAGATATATAGTTTTAGCTAGAGAAGACCTGACTAATCATGTAGAAGGTAGAGCGCTTCGTACGAAAACTACTTATAACGTATGTAAATTTTTGCTAGAAGAAGTTATTAGTAGATTTGGCTATGTAGAGAAGATAGTGGCAGATAGGGGAGAGTTAGATGCTAGAGAGGCTAGATAATTCTTTGATCTGCATGGGATTCGTCTGTCTCTCACTACTGCTTATAATCCGGAGTCTAATGGTAAGATTGAGCGGGGTCATCCCTCTATTGTGAAGGCAATTTCTAAGGCCTGCAATGGTGATACGCGACAGTGGCCTAGATTCCTTCCTTTTGCACTATGGGCAGACAGGATGACGTATACTAGGTCTACAGGATTTATGCGTGCAGAACTAATGTACTGTCAAAAGCCGATTTTTCCTATCTAGTCCCAGATTATTTCATGGACGACACTTCCGTGGAATAATGAGATGACTCGTGAAGATCTAATTTCAGTTAGGATTATGCAGTTAAATATAGGTAATAAAATGATTGAAGAAGCTGTTCAGAAAATTAAAAATTCACGTCTTAAAAATAAAATCTATTTTGATAAAAAACATAGACTTAGACCTTGTACTATAGAAGTAGATGACTGGGTTTTAGTTTATGATAGCACTTTTGATACTCAGTATGATGCTAGGAAAAAATTAATTAAGAGATGGTTTGGACCATATGTAGTTGTGACTGTATTTGAAAATGGTACATTTAAGCTTAGAGAATTTGATGGTTCTTTATTGAAAAATTTGATTGCAGGAAAAAGAGTTAAGCTATTTAAAAAGAGAAATAATGAAGAATATGAAATTGAAGAAAATGATGCTGAAGATGATGCTGATGAAAATGAAGATGACGATTAAAAATCTATTTTAAAATCAAGTGAAACAGTTTTGATTAGAGATTCTTTAATTTTTTATGTATATGCATAAGCATTACTGCATGGATTAAAAGGATATGTTTCAATTTATTTAAAAAAATCAAGTAGAATTAAGATATAGAAATATCTGAAATATTTATGATTGAAGCATAATAACTCATATTTATATGAACTGAATCAGGAAGTTAAATAGAAATTTTGGAATTGGAAACTTGTAAAAGAAAAGGTAGTCTTATTTTGAATATATGTATATGCTTAAAAGAAATTTTATTCATTAGTAAATGGGATTTTGTATCTTGCTTTTATTTTTTATGAGATCTGACCTCTAAATAAAATAAAAATTAATTAAAAACTTCATACCCAACTAGTTTATATGTATGTGTCTGTTGTTAGTGTGCTATGTTGGGCTAGTAGGCGGGTGGAACAACCTTGGTCGGGTGATCAAGGCCACGAGCTGCAGCTAGTTTCATCATAGGCCTAACCTATATGTTGTCATGCGCCTGCATGGGTCGGTAGGCGGGTGGAGTTACTCTGGTCGGGCGATCAGAGCCACGAGCTGATGTCGATTTCATGTAGGGCTGACATAGTTTGTCGTGCGCTATACCGGGTTGGCAGACAAGTGGGGTAAACTTGGCCGGGTGGACAAGTCCAGGAGTCGCACCCAATTTCGGTATAGGCCGATTTGTTAAAAAATAAAGAAAAAGCTGAGTTGGGATGAAGTAAGAAAAATGAAATGATTTAAGCAATAAAAGAGAGTCAGACCATAGGAAATAAAAGTAGGAGGCATATGATTCTGTTATCTGATGGGAAAAGTTTTCTTTTTGTATATGCTGTTATGAAGGATAAGTTACTTATTCTTAGCAAGTGACATGAACAGAAGGACTATAAGACTTATGATTTATTCTTATAAATATTTGTTTAAATGTGGATTCAAAAATATGACATGATATTTTATAACTTATTTCTATGTTGTTTTTTTAAATGATTTGTACAAATCTTTTTAATTGCATAAAGTGTGAATGCATGATGTAATAAAATTTTGAAATTATTTAAACTTAATTTCAAAAGAATTTGATATGTTCCTTTTGAATCTGTAGGTTGGCCCATCGGGACGATGTGCAGGTTTAGTGGGGGCGGATGTCGGAGAGAAATTGTTACGCTTAAAATATTTCAAAAATTAAAATATTAATTGATTGATATAACTTTGGTTAAATTATGAAATTTTGACTAATGTTTGACTTTAATTTTGCAGGAAAAGAAATTGTTGATTAATAACAAGAAGGGAAGTATTTATCCAAATGTTTTCTTAATAGTATTTAAGGTTATAGATAAAAATTCAAGGGTTAGTTAAGGGTATATTTATGTTTTGAAAGTAAATGTAAGGATATTTAAGGGTTACATATAGGTTTTGAACATGAATTATAGGGTTCTAGTTAAATTTTAAGGTTAACTAAGGGTTAATTATTCATCCTAGTGGGTTATGGAAGGTTAGAAAATAGGTTTATGGGTTAGTTCGAGCTAATTGATGTGGTTTAAAGTTAGTTGTAGGGTAAACCTAAGGTTAAATAATTAAATAAGTGGGTTGTAGTCCATAAATGAATTATTCAATAGGATAATTATATCATTTGGAACCTTAGCAAAATAATAGATAAATATATTATTTATTTATTTCCACTAAGCGTAAGGTAATAATTAAAATGGGTTAAATTAAATTTTAGTCTAAGTTATAGTATTTATTTTAAAAGTTTAGTATTCAATTAAATAAAAAAGGAGAAGTGAAAGGTTATTTAAATTCTAAAGTATATGGTCCATAGAATATTTAAATAGTTGGATGAAATTCACATAAAGGAAAATCCCACGCCTTTTTTCTTGTTGAGTGTTGTTGGAGTGATGTGGAGTCAATTTAGGTAATTGGTTGAGTTATCTAAAGAGAATTGTAGGCTATGGTGGGCTACTCACATCTATTTAAGAAGGGAGTACGTGCTCACAAGTTCATGTCTTTTTTTCAGATTTGATTTATGAAGAATTGCAGCCTCTTGGTGAACTGAAGATTTGATTTATGAAGAATTGCAGCCTCTTGGTGAACTGAAGCTATTGGCAAACTGGAGATACACATGTGACCTGAAGTTTGAAAAGCAGAGATTGTCCTTAGTTTGAAACTTTTATTAGCTTGTATAGGCTATCTTTTAGACTGTCATTTATAAACATCATCCTTGAGGTTGTATAGGACTTTGGTTATTAATTTAGTATCATCTTTTATGTCTAAAGAAAATTCTTCTAGTAACACCTTTCTACCTTCATCAACTTTTGAATTGTTGTTTCCAAAACCAGTAGAAGATAAAGAATTAATAAAAGAAGTAATAGTAGAAGAATCTTTGTATGATCCTAGGACAAGTTTAACTTTACTTTCTACTGTTCCTCCTAGTGTTAGTGAAGAACCTTTTCCTCCAACTGTAGATAGAAACGAAGAAAACATCCAAGAAGAAACAAACGAAACTATAAAAGAGCAAATAGTTAGTGAAAAGATTATCCCACCTTCTTATTTTGACGCAATTGAACTTTATAGGAATGCTTCACCTTACGGACCCTAGGAAAACTTAAAACTTGTATCTGTCCTGCATAGTCACCCTGCGTGCGCCGTTAGCGAGACGACTGAATTGATCCGCCAGTCGTCAGAAATCGCGCCCACAACGCCATATTATTGCAGTCTACAATCGACGATTCCGGTTGATTGTGGGTCAATTGTATTACATAGATCATACTGGTGTCTTGCTCAGATGTATCCCTCCACATGAATCAACATCAGTTATTGTCGTGGCACACTCAGCACCCACTGGAGGACACTTCGTAGCTGATCTTACTCACCGAAAAATCGTGCAAAGTGGGCTCTGGTGGCCTACCATGTACAGAGATATTGTTCGATTTGTGCAACAGTGTGATGTCTGTCAACGGTCTGGACAGCCCTTGCAGCGATATTTCTTTCCTCTTCAACCAGTGCTACCTTTGGAGCACTTTCAGAAGTGGGGTTTAGATTTCATCGACCCAATTACACCCTTGGCTACCCTCACCAACAACAGATATATTTTGACCTGTACAGATTATGCCACGAGGTGGGCGGAAGCTTGGGCTTTACGTTCTGCCATAGCTGTTTCGGTGGCCAAATGTTTGATGAAGGATGTCTTCGCTCGATATGGATTACCTTTGGAAATAGTGACATCCAAAATCCAATGAAGGAAGCGTCGATGTCCTCAGGAAACAAGAAGTCGTCGTGTTTCAACAATAGATAAGCTCATTCTCCAGAATACTCCGTTTCCCGTATCGCAGCATACAAGTTCTGGATCGACGAGTGCAGAATATGTGGATCTTGGGAACGATAGTGAATCGAAGTCTGAGCCGAACAGTTCTCTTGCATTCAACGATCCTGCTTTCGCAGATGTCGTGCTTTCCTTATCATTCGTCTGCTTCTAGTGATACAAATATTTATGCAATCACAAGAGTTTTTCTGCACTCTCACATTCTCGAGCAGTGTAAGTATTTTGTAGCGGTCTTGTCGGAGCGATGGAGAGATTCTCGTCAATTTTCCGAGGGTCCGAATCATCAAAAGCGCATCCACATTGACATGACAGTACCAGCATCACGTACCATTGATGCTTACCTTCTAGTACTGCAGTTATTATATGCTAAAGATCATAAAATACTGTTGAAGGATGTGTCAGAAGCATTGTCTGCCCTTCCGGTGGCAGCGGAATGGCTCTATGATGATTGCATTACAGCATGTGTTCAGTACCTTGGAGCAGTTCCTTGGATGGAGGAAGACGAGAAAAAGGTTATGGATATAGTACCACCTCTGCAGCTCCAAGTGCACGCAGCTATTCATTTCCACCCTAATGGAGCTAATGTAAAGACATTTGTGGCTAACTTGCTGGAGAACCATCCTTCACGTTCGGTAGTGAAGCTTGTTCTTGATGATACATGCACCAAAAGTTTGGGTACATTGAAAGACTCTGCAGAGGAGTATTTAAAACCAAATATGAATGGCCAACAGACTCAGATAGAAGACTTGCAGAAGGTCACTTTGCATACAACGTCTGCTCTGGCTTCTGGAAACGATGATTGAACTGCGGGTTGCAGATGACGCATGGAGTGAGCAGGCCGATCTCAGTGCCAATCCCTTAAGGATTTTCAATGATGATGTTTGGTTGACATGTGTTCCTAGCTTACAGGTACTACTGCGTGGATGCACTCTTAATCTCGCAAGTGAAGTAGCAGCTGGTTTCATAACCGCCTCATATCAGGTAATTATTCCTGCTTCTATTCGTGTCATAGTGCTCAAGTCATCTGAAGCTTGCATTGCATGTCTTTAATGGCGTCAGAATTCGGTTAACCTAGTGCTTTTATGTCCCTGGAACCGCTTTCTTTAGTCATCTGATAGATTTATTTTATTTCTGAATGAAGGTTAGAGAGAGGCTTGTGGAATGCTGGTTGTCTGTGCTGGATGGATTTAGAGAGCTTCCATCTCAAACAGTTCCCAGTGCAAAGCTCCATCCCCTACGTCAACGTCTAGAGAAAGTGTTCTTACTAATAATCTCAACACTAGCTCATGAAGATGCTCAGACACTATTGCCGCAGTGCTTAGTCTTTGCAAGCCAAACTGTGGAGGAATGCGGTCACCTTACGGAAGTGTTAAACCTATGGTTCCGCCGTGCTGGCTGGCATTAAACAGGAACATGCAGTTACCTTAAAAGAAGATAGGCTTTAGGTGGCCATTTCTGGGACAGTTCCGAAGAAATTCAAGCAAGTAGTAGAGCTTGATCATCCTTATCCTTCTCAAGATGTTGCAATGAAATGGAGACATGGGCACATGATATTTCTGCGTGCATTTGAAATTTCATTCTCCTTCTTGAGACGGATATTATACACAGACGGATATTTGGATCAATATGCTTGGATCTTCCAAATTGTAGCATATTGATCCAAGGATGAACCAAGATAGTTATAGCCATGGACTTCAGTTTACTTGTTGAAAGTACATTCAGAGTTGAAAGTACATGCAGTTATCAGAAATTTCTGGGAATCACCCATTTCTGGGACTTCAAGCAAGTAGTAGAACTGATCATCCTTTTCAAGATGTTGCAAATGAAACGGAGACATGGGGATATGATATTTCTGCGTGCATTTGAAATTTCATTCTCCTTCTTGAGACGGATATTAAACACACACTCTCATTACTGTCATTAGTGTCATCTTCCAAATTGTAGCATATTGATCCAAGCATGAACCAAGATAGGTATAGCCATGGACTTCAGTTTACTTGCTGTAATGTAAATACATTCAGAGTTGAAATGTGTCGAATTACTTGAACGTACACAGATTCAGAGATGCAGAGGGAGAGTTTCACACAGAGAAAGGTAAAGGTAAAGGTTTATTTTTGTCTGTTTGTGTGATATACTCCCAAATCAAGTACTTTGTACATAGAAAACAATCCCGATTGACTGCTCGTAGTAGCCTGCTGCAATTAAATCCGCTATTGAATCGGATTTGCGTAAAACATTAAGGTAATAATCTAAGAGACAAAACTGAATGCATACATAAATCAAACATTCAGCAAATCTTTAGAATAATCTAGACATTAGTACCATCTTCCGAATGGAGCGTATTGATCCAAGCATGAACCCTTCCACATCGAGAAATGAAGCCTTTTACAATGGGAACTCAAGAGTTTATTTTCTATTCTATAGAGAATATGGAAATATGATTCTTTTACAAGGGTCATCTTTTGATCTCAAAATAACTCTACTATAGGGTTCACTTAAAGTTTTTGCAAATCTATCTAGAGATAGTTTAAAATCGGGGAGAAAGAGAAAGCTATCTCATTTGAGATCATCTCATTGGAGATTGATGGCTTAGGCCGAGTTGGTAGTGCATTGATGTAATCAAACATCTTTTTTTGATGATGATCTCAAACTCAATGTTGTGTTAATGATATAGAATTGTTACTTTAAGTTGAATGTTGTGGTAAAATGTGCAATGATGATATGGATTTTAATGTACAATGATTATACGAATTTCAAAAGTTATGATGTGTCATGATGTGAATCATGATAGGGATTTTAATTTGAATGTTATTGATGTGGGTGATACCATATGGATTAATTTAAATATTATAATGCGGATTGATGTGACTAAAATTTTATTCAAATCTTATGATGTGGAGTGTTGTGATGATATCATATGATTATTGATTCAAGTATCATCATATTAAAGTCATATATCTAATCATTTATGTATCTATCTATGTATCTATCCATCTATCTATCTATGTATCTATCTATATATCTATCTATCTATTTATCTATCTATCCATCTATATTTGTACCTCCCTATGTATCTATCTCTTAAATTCCTACATCTATTAATCTATGTGTCTATGGATCTATCTATCTATGTATCTAATGGAAATAAACACACATATTCACATAAAGTTGTGAAGTAAGAGTTAATGCTATGAGTCAAATAATCACAATAGTGTTTAAATCACACATGCCTACATGTACTATTGTGAAGTAGGAATCAATGCTATGAGTCAAACAATCACAATAGTTTTTAAATCACAATCATTCACAAAGACCTACAAAAATATTGTGAAGTAAGAATGAATGCTTTGAGTCAAACGATCACCATATTTTTTAAATCACAATCGTATAGACTAACCTACACACATTATTGTGAAACAAGAATCAATACTATGATCAGACATTTCCAACAGTTCTTAAACCACATGCATAAATACACATGCACACATACTATTGTGAAATAAGAATCAATGCTATATGTAAGAGAATCACAATAATTTTTGAATCTCAAACATAAAGAAAACCTAGAATCTCATACTATTGTGGAGTAAGAACAATGCTTTGAGTGAGACAATCACAATATTTTTTAAGTCATGATCACACAAACAACCCTACGCATACTATTGTGAAGTAAGAAGCAATATTATGAGCCAGCCAATCAAAATAATTTTTAAATCACATCCATAAACATGGACCTACATATACTATTGTGAAGTAAGAATCAATGTTATGAGTGAGACAATCACAATAGGTTTTAAATCACAATCATACACACCAACCTACTCATACTATTATGAAATAGGAATCAATGCTTTGTGTTAGAAAATCACAATAGTGTTTAAATGATAATCATACACACAAACCTACACATACTATTATGAAGTAAGAACCAATCCTATGAGTCAAGAAATCACATAAATACAAGCCTAAACATACTATTGTGAAGTAAGAATCAATGTTATGATTCAAATAATCACGATGGTTTTTAAATAAAAATAATACACACACAGGTACACACATGCACATCCACATACACATACTATTACATGCAAATAAACACATATATAAATATGCTATTGTGAAGTAAGAATCAGTGATGCACATAGACATACACATACTATTGTGAAGTAAGAATCAAGCTATGAGTCAAACAATTACAATAGTTTTTAAATTACATACATGCATGTACATACACACACATACATGCACAGACATAAACATACTATTGTAAAGTCAGAATCAATGCCATGAGTTGGAAAATCACATTAGTTTTTAAATCACTCTCGATACACATATACATACACATACTATTACGCACACATACACATAAATTGTGAAGTGAGAATCAATGGTATGAGTCAGACAGTCATAATAGCTTTTAAATTACTTACATACACACACACACATACACATACTTTTTCGAAGTAAGAATCAATGCTATGAGTTAGACAATCATAATAGTGCTTAACTCAAAATCATGGACACAAACATACACATCTACATACAAATTCTATTACACACACATACATGTACTATTATGAATCAAGAATCAATTCTATGATTTGGAAAATCACAATAGTTTTTCAAATCAAAATCATAGAGACACACATACAAGAGTACACATACACATACTATTACACACACACATACACATACTATTGTGAAGTAAGAATCACTATTATGATTCAGATAATGATAATAGTTTTTAGAGAACATACATACACACAAACATATGTGATACAAATACATACACATATGCACTAAAACTATTATGAAGTAAGAGTCAATGCTCTGATTCAAATAGTCACAATAAATCATAAAACTAGAGAGATCCTAAAACTTTCATGAAGTAAGGATCATTATGATTCAGACAATCATGGTACTTTAAAGTTCAAAAATACTAAAACAACTAGATTTTTGAATCCAAAATTCTAAATATTAATTCTAAACATTAATTCTAAACAATACTATTATTTTCTAAATTTTAAATCCTAAAATATAAATTAATTATAAATATTCCTAAAATTTTCTAGTTTTAGCTATTAGATCTAGATATTCGTTAATATTATTTATAAGTAGTCCTAAATATTTTAATTTCAAATATTCATTCTAATTTTAAATATCAAATTTATAAACATCCAATCTTAATTTTTATGATTTTCTAAATTTCTAAAATCTAAGATTTTGAGAAAAATTATACATGTCGCTTTTGCATATAACATTTCTAGTTCATAGAAGACAATGAATATTCTGTGATTGTATAACATGGGCATGAATTTTATTAAAAAAGCCATGAAGATCAAAATTTTTTTTGATTAAAAACATTTTTGATCGAAAGTCCTTAAATTAACATGCAAAAACTATTCAAACTTTTCCGAATAAGCAATGTGCATTGAATAGTTTGACAGAATAAATGAGAATTCATTGAAAAATTCCATAATTATTCACAAATAATCAAATGATCAAATAACAATTAATGCAACCTAGAAAAACATACATACCGCTTTTTTGGCATCATATGGATGCAATGTATTATTTATCATTTTATTCATGAGGTGTTGTCTTCCATTTCTAGTACTCTCAAGTTTTGACTATGTTTATGTAGTTTGTATATGATTATGGTTATACATTTGATATTTTGTTAATATTTATGTAGTTTAGGATAACGATGTTATTCTACTATGTCACTATGCACATCTTTATGGTTATGATGTTATTGCATAGGCATAATACAAGTTTATGGTTATGATCTTATCGTAGTTCATGCAGGTTATAGTTATGCATTTATTGTTATGATTATGATTATATAGATTCATATGGTACATGTCTATGCATGCATAGGTCTGCATGATTAATTTATGATTATGTAGGTTCATGTTTTTATAGCATGCACAAGTTTATGCTTGTGATGGTATTGCAATTCATGTAGGTTATGGTCATACTTTTATTGTTATGATTATGCTTATGCAAGTTCATATTGCATAGGTCTATGCATGCACAAGTGTGTATGACTATGATTATACTAGTATGTTTTTATGGCATGCACAAGTTTATGGTTGTGCTGTTATTGTAATTCATGTAGGTTATGGTTATACATTTATTGTAATTTTTATGGTTATGCATGTTCATATTGTACATGTCTATGCATGCATAGTTAAGTATGATTATGATTATGTAGGTTCGTGTTGTACAAATGCACAAGTCTATGGTTATGATGTTATTTTGCTTCATGAAAGTTATGGTTATGCTATTATTGTTATGATTATGGTTACAGGTTCATGTTGTACAGACATGTGCATATGCAGGCCTACATAAGTGTGAACAAGCATGAAAGCATGTTTTTTCCACTATCCATGAATATACTGACGAATACATCAACATGATTTTTCTCTTTATTTTTTAATAATTATCTTATGTGGTTTACGACATGCATACAACCAATTGATGGTAGCACCAAACACACAAAGTTCCTCTAAAGGCATATTGCAAGTCTTGTATGTTTTCCCATGTTATCATGCTGATTGATGCATAAAATTTTAAACCAATGAAAGTGGTCAAAATATGTATAAAAAGATGTAGATTCTATTGTAGTGTATGTGTGTACATATGTATGTAAGAATCTATGCATGTATGTATATGTGTATTTATGTATGTATGTATGTATGTATGTATGTATGTATGTATGTATGTATGTATGTATGTATTGTAAGGAAGCTATCAACAACCGGCAAATGTGGGTACAAAACCATAATGGCCCATTTGGCCTAAATGTGATGTGTGACCTGACTCAATTCTCTTCTTTGCAACAACCTGTGTATTTAACAGAATAAAAATAAATAAATTTAATGAAAAATAAAACATATGAGAATTATAAATATAAACTATTAATTTGTATACCTTCTGTCAAGGAAATGACTCCTCAAGACGTAGCTATCTACGAAAAAACTGCCATGTCTCAGGTGGTATGTTGGGTCTCCTCTTTTTTTTTTTCCACCATACAATATCTCTTGTTATTTTAATCTCAAACAGAAAAAAAGAATTAGAATACATACACATACATACACACACATATAGCATGCACATACACATATACATACACTTACACATATATACATACACTTACACATATATACATACATACATGCACACACACATACATACATACATACATTATACATACATACATACATACATACATACATACATACATACATACATACATACATACATACATACATACAAACATACATACATACATACACACACACACACATACATACATACTAAATACATGCACACATACACATACTCACATATATATAGTAAAATATATATATATATATATATATATATATATATATATATATATATATATATATATATATATATATATATATATATATATATATATATATATATATATATATATATATTATTTATATTATTTATATATTTATAATATATGTACATATATATAGTTATAATATATGTCTATAAATTTATATTTATATTTTATTTACTATATATATATATATATATATATATATATATATATATATATATATATATATATATATATATATATATATATATTGTATATATATTTATATACATATTTATATTTATTGTATATATATTTATATACATATTTATATTAATGTATATATATTTATATAAATATTTATATTTACTATATATATATTTATATACATATTTATATTTACTGTATATATATTTATATACATATTTATATTAATGTATATATATTTATATAAACATTTATATTTACTATATATATATTTATATACATATTTATATTTACTGTATATATATACTGATTTATATTTGTTGATTTATATTTATACTATATATATATCGATTTATATATATATATATATATATATATATATATATATAGTTATAAACACACACACACACACACACATATATATATATATATATATATATATATATATATATATATATATATATATATATATATATATATATATATATATATATATATATATATATATATATATATATATATATACAAACACACACACACACACATGCACACATAAACATACATACATACATACACACACACATACACATATCCACACACACACATACATGCATACAGACATACGAAATACATGCACACATAAACATATATACATAGACACATACACTTATACATACATACATACATACATACATACATACATACATACATACATACATACATACATACATACATACACATACACATACCCACACACACATACATCCAAACATATACACATACATAAATGCATACATATACACATATACATACATACAAAAACACATATACTCATATCCACATATATACATACACACATGCACATGCATGCATATACACACATTCATACAAAATACATGCATTTATCCCACATGAATGTGTTTTTGTGTATATGTGAATATGTGTGTATGTGTATATGTGAATGTGTATGTATGTAAATAATTAGATTATGAATATATAATACCATTATTTGTAGATTCTGATCAATCAGACGGAACTCCACCACGGTCTGCTAATCGTGCAATGACTATATACTGTAAGTATATCAAACTTTTAATTTTAAATATATTTGATAGGTATATTTCCTGTGCAAAGGGTTATGCACAGGAAAGAGGCATTGATTTTGATTAAACCTTTGCTCCTACTTGCCGAATGACTACTGTTCGTAGCATCTAGGCACTTGCAACTCAACTGAAAGCACCTTATATGTTAAGAATGCTAATGATGTGCTTCTAATCATTGTGGTGTATGTTGATGACATGCTGCTCATTGGTCCTCATGACATGCATATTGTTGATTTTAAGGCTAATTTGCATGCCTCATTTGAGATGTATGATTTGGGTCATTTGCATCACTATTTGGGCATTCAAATTATGCAAGTTGATGGTGGAATGGCTTTGTGTCAAACAAAATATATTGACACATTATTGCAGTGTTCTGACCTTGAAGACTATAAGCCTATTGCCACTCCTATGGAGACAGGTTTACGATTGAGTCTTCATGATGCTGGAGATGCATATGATGTTGTTCTCTATCAAAAAGCTTTTGGATGCTTGATTTACTTATGCATTACTCGGCCAGATATTTAGTTTGTTGTCTCACAGATGAGGAGGTTTATGCATTGCCCATGTGTCAAGCATTGGCAGGCAGTTAAGCGCATCTTTTGCTACTTGAGTGGTACCTGGCTACTTGGATTGTTTTATCCCAAGGGGGGATCACTACCACGAGATTTGCATGCTTTTTTTGAGAGTGCTTGCACTAGTTGTTATGACACTCGTGGGTCCACCAGTGGCTTTTTCTTCATGCTTGGTAGCTCATGTATATCATGGTTGAGCAAGAAGCAGCCTACTATGGCCACTTCCAGTTGTGAGGCTGAGTATGGGGTAGTTTTCAGAGTGACTGTTGAGTGTGTGTGGCTCAGACGCCTTATGGCTAATTTAGGTGTTGGTCACGCTTTTGCGACCACCATCTTCACTGACAGTCAGAGCATATTGGCAGTTGCGAGGAACCCTGTGTTCCATGCTTGCACTAAGCACATTGAGGTGCATTAGGAGAATTTTGAAGCTTTCCGCAAAGCTTCATGCTTACTTCCTTTTGTGGATTGATTCCACATAGCTTGGCACTTCCTTATACATGAGTGCCAAATCCTTGTTCACTGCATCACTCCCAGGGGGATTTGTTGATATATTTAGGTAGTGATGTGTGTGAACACTCTTGGACCGTCGGGGCACTTTTTCCCTGTTTAGGGGGTTCTTTTTTCGTCGGCTTGTATATATGCCTATTGCCCTAACATGCTACTTATCTTTGTACATTGTAGTGGTAATACATTCAGCATTTTGTGTTGTGCTCCAAGCTTCTTCTTCTTCATTGTGTTGTTCGCATGCTTCCATAGATATCTAACTCCAACACTACTTGCTTGAATTTCTTCAGAACTGTCCCAAAAATGGGTGATTCCTAGAAATGGCCGCCTAAATCCTACCTTCTTTTAATATAATTGCATGTTCCTATTTAATGCTAGCTAGCACACTGGAACCATAGGTTGAACGATTCTGTAAGGTGACCACATTCCTTCAGAGTTTGGTTTGCAAAGCCTAAGCTGTGCGGCAATAGTATCTGAGCATCTTCATGAGGTAGTGTTGAAATTATTAGTAATAACACTTTCCCTAGATGTTGACATAGCAGATGGAGCTTTGCACTGGGAACTGTTTGAGATGGAGGTTCTCTAAATCCATCCAACATAGGCAACCAGCATTCCACAAGCCTCTATCCAACCTTCATTCAAAAATATATAAATAAAATAAATCTACCAGATGACTAAAGTAAGCGGTTGGATCAATGCAATGATAAGAGGGGCATAAAAGCACTAGGTTAATCTTCTTTGCACAATAAACTTAACAAAGTTTTGAAGCTATTAAAGACATGCAAGTTTTAGATTACTTGGGCACTATGACACAAATAGAAATAGGAGTTACCTGATATGAGGCAGTTATGAAACAACTTGCTACTTCACTGGTGAGATTAAAAGTACATCCAAGCAATAGTACCTGTAAGCTAGGAACACATGTCAACCAAACATCATCATTGAAAATCCTTAAGAGATTGGCACTGAGATTGGCTTGCTTACTCCATCTAGTTATTGCATCATTTGCAACCCCCTGTTCAATCATCATTTCTAGAAACCAGAGCAGACATTTACTATTCACTACAGTTGTATGCAAAGTGAACTTCTGCAAGCCTTTTGTGTGACATTGTTGGCCTCTGATATTTGGTTTTAAATGCTCCTCTGTAGATTCTTTCAATGTTGTTGACCTTGTAGATGCATCTATGTAGAGAATGGCAGAAAAACAAAATCTCATAAAAGTACTCAGAGAATAGAAAGAGACAAGAGATGTGACACGAGATTGGGTAGAATCTCCCCCCACATACTTTGATGGACAAGTCTATCTGAGTATGTGTCTTTATCAGTATTTTTCATTACATCCTAAATAGAAGATACATGAGGTTGGTGCTTGCCTAGCTTTATACCTATCAACTGTTCCATCACGTTTATGCTTCATCTTGTACACCCACTTAGTGCCAATGGCCTTCTTGCCAAGAGGCAAGTCACATAAAGACCAGGTATCATTTTTCATGATAGCATCATATTCAGATTGCATTGCAGCCATCCAATGTTCAAAATTTTGTGCTTCATCAAACAAAACAGGTTCAGTCTAATTACAAAGACTAGAGGCAGCCATAACATAGTAATCTGATGCAAAAGAGGCACTATCAGAGCCTGACCGAGTATGATATGATAGAGGTGCATCTAATTTTCTGTCACGCAAGGTTTGCACAAGCCATTTTGGCATAGTTTTTGCCTACTTAATATCAGCTCTCTCATCAACAAGTGCATCATAAATGGAATGGTCTGCATCATCACATGAAACCTGTAAAGGTTGAAAAGTTGCCTCATTAGGAGCAACACTAGACTATCTACCTGTAAAAAGAGGCAGCAAAGTATCATACATGTCTTTGGAGCTAAAAGATGTCTCCTTAGTACATGAAAGCAATGGCTGAATAGCATCTTCCATAAAAACATCACGGCTAACCAGAATGCGTTTAGTCTGTGGATGATAGAGACAATAGCCTTTACTTTCAGAATTGTACCCGACAAAAATACATTTTACTGCTTTATCATCCAATTTTTTGTGATGTTATTTAGACACTAATGCATATGACAGACAACCAAAAACACGCAGATGAGAAATAGATGTCTTGTAACAATGTCAAGCCTCGTATGTATTGATAGACTACAACACTTTAGTGGGACACCTGTTTAGTACATATGCTGCACAAATAATAGCCTCAAGCCAGAAACTATGTGGTAAAGCCTGACTCTTGAGCATGTACCTCGCCATCTCCATGAGTGAATTGTTCTTTCGTTCAACAACTTCATTTTGTTGAGGTGTACACTGATGTTTTATCCCACGTTCAACCAAAAATGCCTTAAAGTCAAAAGACATATATTCCCCCTCTCGATCAAAACGGAGGGTGCCCATTTTACATGCTGACAGATTTTCAGCCAAAACCAGAAACTGTTTGAAGCACATAAACACTTCAGACTTTGCCTTCAATGGATATACCCATGCATGCCTGGAAAAATCATCGATGAAAGTCACGAAGTAAAGATAGTTCCCAAAAGAAGGTGTCTGCATAGGACCATAAACATCACTATGTACAAGCTATAATTTTTTAGCAGCCCGAAGTAAACCATCTTTTGGAAAGGAAGAACAGTGCATTTTGCCTAGAATACATCCTTCACATACATGTTTATTGGGTGCCTGAAGTTTGGGCAAAGATGACACCATTTCAGATTTCTGTAGGTGTAGAAAACTAGCAAAATTCAGATGACCAAAGTGTGCATGCCAAAGCTTTGCATCTCACATAGCCTGAGAATCATGTACTGCACATGCCAAACCATTTATAGATCTTTCATAGTCTATGAGCTTATACAGCCCATGACATAAAATGCTAGAAGCAATAATGATGTCGCCATTTGACAGATCATGAATTGTACATCTGTCATCCAAATTTCACAACCAAGCCACTCTTGGCTAATGCAGAAACTGATGACATATTTTTCTTGATCCTTGGCACAACCAAATCATCTAACAAAGTGAAAAAACTACCATCAACAGTAGTCAAAAATATCTTACCAACTCCCATAACAGGATAGGAGGAGTTGTTGGTACATGTTACAGTATTCCCTATAGGGGCAGGCTTGAGTGAAGAGAAGAAACTATGCTACGAGGTAATATGTTTGGTCGCCCCACTATCAAAGTACCAAAAATCTGAGTCCATTGCAGACATGCACTGCTCATGAGAAGATGGGTCAAAATTGCAAACAGTAGTAAATGCCCATTCTTCTTCCTGCACAAGATTAGCAGAATCTGTTTTCGGTGTAGAGGCCTCTACAACAACCATTTCAGCCTCTTTCTTCTTTTCCTTTTTAACAGCCAGTTTTGGACAACTCTTGATGACATGATCATTTGCTTTACAGTATTTGCAAAACATTTTCTACTTTTCTGATTTCTTCTCATCTTTGTCTTCCTTCTTTGAATGTGTAGCATTTGAAAATTTTTGCTTACTAGTAGAAGAGCTCCATTTACCTTTACCCTTCTGACAAGATAGGAAAGCTTGATTTGCAACATGCATAATAGACCTGTTCTGCCAGACTATCTAATGAATCTATACCAACTTAAATCACTACAAATTCTCAAGTACATGATGAGAAATGGATCAGAGAAGTTTACTATTCTGAGTAGTATATGATAGAGTAGAAGAGATAAGGTATGTGATAAGTATATGTATTAATGCACATAAATTACATTGACATTGCCAATGAATGATTGCATAATGTGAGGGCATTGCAAGAGCTATAATATGATCTCAATATGCCACACAAATTCCTCTAAAATCTCTGCTATCTTTGGTTGCTATCCATGCAACAAGATAGTCCTCTTTTTATAGCCTTTTTGTTGGAGCCAAGATTCAAGTTTTAATTCAAATCTTTACCTAAAAGTGTTCCAAGGTTTTCGGTCTTGATTTTCTATAAATTCTCACCAAATAATTTGTGGAAAGATTCTCCTAAGAACCTATAACTGGAAGTCATTCCATCTATACACTTTTACAAGGAGTAAAAATGAATCTTTTATAAGAGATCATCCATGTGCTAATACATGAATGCACATATGAACTTTAGGATATGTGATCAAACATTTCTTCTTGGATTGATTGCACCAAGAGGGGAGATGCCATGCCAATGCGTTTAGCTATTTTTTTGTCTTGTTATAGTGAAGATTAGAGAAGTTAGCCACAATGGAGACCTCTACATTTGAAGTAGGAGAAGGATCTGGCAGTGCAGTACTAAATAGTGTACATATACCCAAACACTTTCTTTCATTAATGGAGAAGGGAATAGATCTATACCCATTGAGTATGCAACTTCTAGAGGTACAAAGTGGCATTTGAGGTTCCAAAACTACATGTGGAATGGTTGGGAGACAAATGACCAAGTGGAGAATTTGAGAGGGTGAGAGATAAGGAACCCTAGAATTCTAGAGTGGTTCTAAGTCTTCTTGACTTCATCTAGGCTGAGTAGCTAAAAGAGGATCCAAAAATATAGTGAGAGGAGCAAAATCCAATTGGGGGTACTACTATTCTAGACTCACGTGAAGGTGACCAGACTCAAAGGAAGGGGTTATAAAGGTCCTCCCCTTAGTTCTTATGGAGAATGAGTGGTGAATTTGGTACATTCCTCTAGGGATAGTTGTTCGAGGTCATTGTATCACCAAAATGTAGTTGAATAGATCTATCAGAAAGGTAGATGATGACCTAATGTACATGTGAGGTTTTTCAACACATAGTATGATTTTTCATAAGGTAGTGGTAAAAGAGTAGATTTTCAATTGATAGGATGATACAATAGGCTTTTGGAATTGAGAGATAGTCAAAGAAAGACAAGATTTCCCATGAGTCTCATTGATTGTTAATAAGTGTTCAACATGGAACATGTTAGCATTCTTCGAATCTCGAGGTCAATAGAGTATTGTGTATCTTGTAAGGAGTTCAGACCTTGAAAGACCTACTCCACTTGGGGTATGAGAAGAGGGGATATCAATCCTGAGGTGAAAATGGGTTTGAAGGAAGAAATCTTTGGCAAGTAAAGTTCACAATCGTAGATGCTTCAAAAGTGGAACAATATAAGAAGGAGAAAGGATATAAGAAAAACAAACCCCAAGAAAGTTACCACCAAACTACATGTCTTGAAGTTATCCCCGAATCTTCACTCATCATTTTGTGTAATTAATTTCATTTCCAAAATTGATAACAAATGTGTTCTATAGCTTTTGATATCATTCAACATCTTTATACTTTTAAACATTTTGTACTTTAGCATGTCTAACAATGAAAAACTTTTATATTTGAACACAAATTTACTACCTTCTTCTTATCGAGTTTCCATGTGTGGATTTCCATGAACAAGATTTACATATATGCAATCCCATTTATTGAAAGTGACAAGGGTTGCATGATAATTACTCTTACATGTGTTTTTGTTGGTGCAATTAAGCCTAAGCCTACATACTTGATAAATTCACATAAGCTTGATGTATTAGCATATCATTTGGAAAGCTTCATATGTACAACCTCTTGTAACTTTGAACTTTAATTACTCATTGTAAAGTGAAGTAAACCCACGAGGAGTTAGGATGCATAGAATCTCATTAATTATGGTAGTTGATTCAAGAGGGAATCAATCCTATACTTTCGGATGCACTTTATTGGTAGAGATTTGAATTTGAATTCAAATCCTTGACTCTAACTAAAGCTATAAAATATGAGAAGAAAAGTCTGCATGTATCTTGAGGTTCAGAGATCATTTCCATGTAACTTCATTGAGAAGAAGAGCTCATCTCATAGCTCACTCATTCCACACTCATTGAGCAATGCCATTTTTCCAATGACATTGTATTAGCATTACTTGATTTAATCTATACATGATCATTACTACTTACTCTCATATCTTTGTCACACTCTATCAAAATAGTGATTTTGTCTTAGTTGGTTCTCACTATATACTACATCATTTTGCATGATTTAAAGCATGACATCATCAGCATACTATCTACTTTACTCCTAAAAAGTTTCATCTATAATGGCTTACTCGATCATCAGATATTAATCAAACATTGCTCACTAGTCTGTGACTATCAAGGCCCCTAAAAGTCGAGGTGGTTGCTTAACTTGCTAAACATAATTCTCTGCATATAGTTTATCATTTTAGATGATTCCACTCATGAATCATAGCTTGTTAAGTTAATTGAAGTTCCCCAAAAGGAATTTTATTAATTGCTGCTCTACTCAGAGAATGGAGTAAAACTCTGAGTAGGTGTCTCAATCAAAATAGCAAGTTTTGTACATAGGATCACATTCCTATCTATCTTTTTTGATCCTATCATTTGTGCATCATCTTCCAAGCATCATATATCATCATTTATGCTTATTAGCTAGTCAAAGAGGCCCACAACACTCTCCAGCCATTACTTATAGCAGGTGTGAAGCAGGTTTTAGCTACACCAACTCATCTCTTGTGATTATCCACCATTTCCTCCAACAGTGGTATTAGAGCAAGCACAATCAAGATGGGAGATGGTTTTCCATCCTTCATTGAGAAATTGGATAGGAAAAATAATCAGCATGGTCCCTAAGGATGCAAGCATACCTTCAAGGGAGAAGTGTATATGGATATATCTCAGGAGATGAAGACATGCCAATCTTCAAGATCAAGAATCAACCAACAATAGAAGAGCAAGAGAGGCTAACCACATGGTATGCAAAGGATGCTCTTGCAAGGTCATACTTACTAAACTCAATCTTTGATTTCTTATCACCACATGTTAGAAACTATAAAACCTCCCAAATGACTTGGGAAGTGCTTTCATCATACTTCTTCTCCAACACAAGAGCAAGGAAGAATCAATTGTGGATGGGATTCACAACTCTCAAGAAGCAATCAAAGGAAGGAGTGGCTGACTATGTAACCAAAATGAAAGATGTTGCAAACCAACTTGCAAGCATTGGAGAAGAGATAGAGGAAGAGAACATAGTGAGGCAGATCATCAATGGAATCAAGGCTAATGACAAGTGGGAATACTTCATCACTACAATTGATCTCAACACTTCGATGGGACAACTCTTCACTCATGAAGCAAATCTCAAGAGAAATGGTGACAACTCAAGAGTTAACCAATCTTCTACCCTTTATATAGATAAGAATAAAGCTACGGATAAAGGTGAAAGCAAGAAACAAGATGAAGAGGCTAGTACCTTTCAGGCTAATTATGCAGGAAGAGGAAGAGGTGCTAGAGGAGGTAAGCAAGGTAGGGAAAGAGGCTACAACAACTCACCATGAAACATATGTGGTCTCAACAACCACACTACTGAAGAATGCTACAAAAATACAAGGAACCAAAGGGGAAGAGGCTTCCATAGAGGAAGCTATGGAGAAACAAGAGGCAGGTACAACAACAGTGGAGGCAACTACAACCATAATGACAATCAAGACTACAACAACAACTATCAAGGAGGTTTTAGAGGAAGAAGGGACTTCAATAACTACACTGAAGATCAAGAAGACTCTCTGCTCATCATGAACATGACATCCAAGCAAGGTAAAGATGATGAGCATCTCTTTTACATTGACTCAAGTTGTTCCAATCATGTGGCAGGGAATGTAACACTATTATCTGATCATGAAGAAC
Organism: Ceratopteris richardii; assembly: GCA_020310875.1. Classification (NCBI taxonomy): domain Eukaryota; kingdom Viridiplantae; phylum Streptophyta; class Polypodiopsida; order Polypodiales; family Pteridaceae; genus Ceratopteris; species Ceratopteris richardii. The sequence continues at coordinate 182,209,486 of CM035422.1, read as the reverse complement.
CAACGGGTAAGCATGAGGTACAAATAGGTGATGACACTAAACATTCAGTCAAGCAAATTGGAAATGTCAAGTCATTTGATGGTAGTAAGAACCTTTTGAGCAAAGTTCTGTATGTGCCTACCATAACAAAAAATCTAATTAGTCTTGGGCAGATTGTAGAGAAAGGTCTACAAGTCAGGTTCACTAAGCATGGAGCATATGTGGAAGACCCCCAACAAGGATTCAAAAGGATATCCAAAGGTGAGAAGTCAAGTAGATTGTTTTTTTTTGAAATTAAAGACACAAGGAGCATAGCAATATTCAGTTATAGAGACCAAACTGTATCTGAGTTGGAAATATGGCACAAGAGGCTAGGGCACATAAGAGTGAGAACTCTAAAGCAAATTTGTAGGGATCAAAGTGTGTTTGGCATTCCTAATGTGACCAAGCAGCACATGATTTACAAATGTGAAGCTTGCCAGTTTGGCAAAGCTCATAGGCAACCATTCAACAGGAAAGGATACATCCATGAAGATTATTTGGAGCTTGTACACACTGATGTGTGGGGTCCTAGCAAAGATCCATCCATCTCAGGTTCAATGTACTATGTCTCTTTTATTGATGATTATAGTAGGTGGACAATTCTCTATTTCATGAAGCGTAAGGATGAGGTGTTTTCATGTTTCAAGAAGTATTTGGCATTAGTTGAAAACAAACAGGAAGGAGCTTGAAGAGAATAAGGTCTGATGCCATCACAAATAAGAGGGACGCTTGATCCTAAAACTGAGAAATGTATATTCATTGGGTATGATCAGAATCAAAAGGGATATAGACTTTATAATCCCACAAACAAGGCATTCATAATTAGTAGGGATGTAGTCTTTGATGAGAATAATTCTTGGTTTGAAGATGATTGCAGGAAAGTCAAATTACCATATGATTTGGAAAATGATTTTCCAATCCTAACTCAAGAAGATCAACACCAAGCAGAGGACATCAACTTAGAAGATGAGGAGCACATTGACTTCAAAGCTTGGAAGTCAAGAGGAAAGTTCAAATACAAGCAATTAGAGGATTGACCTGAGTCTTCCAATCAAGCCTTAAGGAGATCACAAAGAGAAAGTAAGAAGCTCATAAGGTATGGATATGATACATCCCTAGTCACAAAGCACTCTATGTACATCACTAAAGTTTCAATGGTAGAGGAGCCTTGTTCATTTGAAGAGGCTAAGAAGAAGAAAGAGTGGAGAGAAGCCATGCAAGAGGAAATGGAGGCATTGCACAAAAACCACACTTGGGACCTAGTTCCCAAGAAACCAGATATGAAGGTAATTGGTTCAAGGTGGATATATAAAGTTAAAAAGAATTCTGATGGTTCTATAAACAGGAACAAGGCAAGACTAGTGGCAAATGGATTTGCCCAGACACATGGAGTAGATTATGAAGAAACATGTTCACGTGTGGCAAAGATGCCAACAATCAGGGTATTGATAAGTCTTGCTACATCCAAAAATTGGAATTTATATCAATTAGATATCAATAATGCATTTTTAAATGGTTGGATATAAGAGGAAGTATATATGGTACAATCAATAGGTTTTCAAGATGAAGAAAAAGCAAGATATGTATGCAGGCTTAGAAAATCACTCTATGTTCTCAAGCAAGCTCCTAGAGCTTGGAACCATAGACTTGTTATCTATTTGTAGGATCAAGGCTTTGTAGCAAGCAAGGCAAACTCTTCTCTATTTGTGAAGAAGAATAAATCAGATATCATCTACTTGTGTGTCTATGTGGATGATATCATTATTACAGGTAATGATTTTGATGACCGTATCAAGCAGGTCAAGGCTCAATTGATGAAGGAATTCAAAATCAGTGATCTAGGGTTGTTAACATATTTCCTTGGCTTAGAACTTGTGTATACAGATTCAAATATATTCATCACACAAAGGAAGTACATACATGAAATGTTGGTAAGGTTTTGATGGAGAACACTAAAGATGAAGGTATTCCTATGGAGATCAATCATAAGCTAAGTTCACATGAAGGTGAACTACTTGAAGATATTATAGGGTATCAACAACTTGTGGGTATTCTTAATTATGCTACTTTGACAAGAGTGGATATTGCATATGTTGTGAGTACATTGAGTCAATTCATGCATGTACCAAGAAAGCCACACATGGAAGCTACAAAGAGGGTGCTTAAGTATCTAAAAGGTACAACGAATGAAGGGTTATTCTATCCCTTTACTTCTGACATAGATATAAAGTTAAACTCGGATGTAGATTGGGCTGGATCCAAGGACGATAGGAGGAGCACTTTAGGGTACCTATCTTTTGCATGTTCAAAGCTTATATCATGGTGTTGCAGAGCAGAGAAGCACAAAAGAAGAGCCCCAAAATTTTCAAATTAATGGGCATAATTTTTCTTCTTCAAAGTATTATAGAATTCCCTCAAGCCATGTAAATGCACTAGAGGAGTCCTCTAGATGCATAAGCCCAACTCATTGTAACATATTCCTTGTAAGTTAGTAGGAAATTCACTTTTTTGTAATAAAGTGCCGGTCTCTTGTGTGAAAGAACCAAATTTAGGGCACATGTATATAAGTCACTTAGTGACTATTTGTAGGGACTTTTGCCATTATGAAGAGAGCTCCTGATTTTTGAAATTGCTTATTTCTTGCAGATTTACATCTTCTTTTTGATATTCTATGTGTGTGTAATGCTTGGAATGTATGTAGAGGACTATTATCTACCCCTCCCCATTGTTTTTAAGCTATTGTAGTGTGTGTGTGAGCTTGTAGGAGTTGTGGCGTGAATGTGGGTGTTTCCCACCATTCACTATTTTGATCATAACTTGAAGCACGGTTGTCAAAATCAAGTGAAACGACCTCCAATAGATGCGTCTAGTCAAGAGATTCAAAAAAAGTCTCCTATTGACTATATTCAGAGTTCAGAGTTGGGAGAAATCCTTGATTTATTGAAAATTGCTATAAGTGGTATTGCAACGGACAGTTTCAGTATTTCAGTGAGCTAGTGAGGTGGATTAGTCTGTTCTCATGCATATAAGCTGAACCACTTCATTTTCCATCACGTGTGCACATGTCCTCATACACTTGGTTAGGTCGTTTGATCAGATTGACAAGTAAGCGTATGTCAATTTCCCACTGTATGCACTTGTGTGGCAAATGAGATTAAGTCTCTTCGGCACAAGTCCTTAAGTCTTCTTGACTTAGGTACACACGTTCTTGGTGCCGTTGTTAGGGAACACTCAGCCAAGGTGCCTTCGTGATGGTTATAGCTCGAGTGTGATGAAATCATACTTGTAGAAGTAAATTCTTTCAGTGGCAAGTAGTCTAACACTTCAACCCTTGTTAAATCACATCCCGGAGGTGTGTGTAATGAGTTTTTAGGTTTAGGGTTAGTAGGAAGGGAGAGAAGGAAGAGTTAGGGTTAGGTTAAGAGAAGAGGAGGAGAGGAGTGAGGTAGGAGTAAGTTAAGATCACCAAGAAAAATCTCAAAAAAACTGTCAAATTAGTTAGTTTAGCTTTAGTCACCAAAAAAGTATAAAAACAAAAAAAAATTACAATTCATTTCTCACTGTTCAGAGAGCAGCATCGCGAGAAAAGCAGCGATCGGTATCGTGGGAGCAGTATCGTGCATTTCAGGCTATCAAGACTAGTTGTTGAGCTCAAAGTGCAACCAAGACATCACTGAGGTGAGATTCCATAAGTGTTCATTGACCAAAACATATTAAAAAAGCACAAAAACATGAATACTTGTGCATCTGGTATCACGGGGAGGGACATTGTATTTTTTTGAGTTCTTTGCAAGAGACAGTAGGCTAGGAGGGAAGAGGGGTGAAACAAGAGCAAGGGGGTGTAAAAATTTTTGTATTTGGAGGTATTTTGGCTTGAGTATCGCGATCGGTTGAGTTTCTGGTATCACGATACCAAAACTTCCCTTGCATCGCGATACTTGCTGAAGTATCGTATCGTCGACTACTAGCCTTGGTATCGCAATACCACTTGTGGTATCGTATCGCCTGGTCGGTATCGCAATCTCACCTTACCAAAGTGGTATCGTATCGCAATCCATTTTAGTATCGTATCGTGTCTTGCCCAGTTTAGTATCGCAATACCATACTAGTATCATATCGCACAAGTCGGTAATATGGTATCGCCGCTTGCATTGGTATCGTATCGAGTGGTTTTGCAGTATTGTATCGCGTAACTGCCAGTATCGTATCGTGCCCCACTCTAGTATCGTATCATCAGAGCATCCAGTATCGTATCGCTCAAGTCAGAGGTATCGTATCGCCACCTGCAGCAATATCGTATCGTGTACACCCCAAGTATCATATCGTCTCTCTTTCTGGTGTGGTATCCCGATACCATCTTGGTATCGTATCGTCCCTTTGTTGTAGTATCGTATCGTGTGAGGAGATAGGTATCGTATCGGGGCAAACTCCAGTAGCGTATCGTGCTCTTTTTGGTATCGTATCATCCAAAAAATGGTATCGTATCGTCTGGGTTTCCAGTATCGTATCGTCCAATTTTTCAGTATCGTATCGTGGAACTCATAGGTATCGTATTGTACCTAGACTTGGTATCGTGTCATCTAATCTGAAGGTATCATATCGCTAGGACAGCCAGTATCGTATCATGACCAACAGCGGTATCGTATCGTCTGTTGTGGCAGTATAGTATCGCCGGGGTTTTAGGTATCGTATCGTGGACATTTTGGTATCGTCCAAGGCAGTATTGTCTAGGCTGGTATCATCCAGAGTTTTTGAAGCATTTTGAAGGGAAAACTTGAGGCTTTTGAGAGCCACTCAGGGAGAGTTCCAGAGACCTAGAGAGTCCCAGGAGGGTGAATGAACTTGAGGTCAGGGAGAGTGCTAAGTAGCCGAAGAAGTGTCATACCTTCTGTAGGAAGTGTTGCTCAGGTCAGTCACCACTCGGTCTATTCTGACACCTCTAGTGACTCAATGGAGGAGATACCCATGGCTTCAGAAGACATGCAGGGTCCCGCTCCAAGTAGAAACTTCATGACCATTGTAGAGGGAGAATACCATACCTCCTTACAATACGTTTCTACTAATGCCCAGGAGATTCCCATCTACCTGGATGGCTTAAATAGATCTGTGGCTAGGATGGTAACTTCCATGGATGCCACCATTGTGCCCACACCGGCTGTTAAGTATGAAGTAGGAGCATACATGGACAAGATAGGTCACATATACATAGTGACTGAATTTCCCGATTTGATCAATGAAAGGGGAGAATTAATGGGACAAGAGAACTCAGGGACACCAAACCCTGAGGAATTAGTGACAACCCCTAGAGGTAGGTCCCAAGTGACATGAGTCTTAAGAGAAGACTTGATACCTCAAGACGACTACCTATTGGAAGTCTATCTGATCCATGGAATGGACTTATTGCTTCAAACAGATTCACCAACCCAAGGAAGAGAAGAAAGCTGGATGACATTTTATGAGCTAAAGGATCCAGAAGACGAGACTAGAATAACATACCTAGATAAAAATCGGAGAAGGTATTGGTTGGTTGATGCCATAGATAGGGCTCAACTGAAATACATGGGTTTGCCTATATTCCCTCAGAGAGAGCAGGCAACCACCTCTCATAACCCCTTTGGAACCCAACAAGAGGCAGAGCACACCATGTCTGGACAAACTAGCCAACGGAGTGTTCCAAATAGTACTCATGTACAATTTGTGACTCCAGGAGTGCAAACACACAATCAAACCCACCCTGGAGTACGTAATCAGTACCGACCACTGGTAAGACCACGACCACCAATAGGAGTACAGCTGGGAATACCCCTTGTTAGACAAGCAGTTCTTGCCTTCCCTCTAATGCCTAGACCGCCCCAACCACTAAGAATACTGAGACCTATCCAAGTGGCCAAATGCGTAAGAAATCATTATGACGGATTGGGAGAACCCTACAATCACATCGTTGAATTTAAACAAGTTCTAAGGGCAGAACAAGTAGACGACTTCTTCTTGCAGTTTGAGTCTTTCGGACTCACCCTCACAGGAACGGCTCTGACTTGGTTCCAGCCATTAGATCCCAATCAATTTGGAAACATGGAGCAATTTTTTCAAGATTTCATTGGGGAATTCACTAAGAGAGGGATTAAACACAATTTTGCATCTTTAATCCATAGTTTTAAACAGAACCCTAACAAAACTATGAAAACGGCCCCACGAAGATTCAACCCGTATGTGGATAGATGTCCAACTGCAAAGAGGCCCACTCAACAAAAGATGATTTCATTATTTTTGGATGGACTCACGAATGGAACCCTAAGAACTTTAGTTTACGTGAAGAGATTACAAACCCTGAGTGAATGTCTTCAAGAGTGCATTGACCTAGAAGACAATCTAGCAGAGGATCTCAAGAGCACACCTAGCCCCACTAAATCAGAAGACTCACGGAGTACTATTACTTGCAACTCCAGTAATGTGGAGGAATTATCAGAATTGGTAGCAAAGAAACTGGGAGTCTAAGGACATAGAAATTACCAACACCCGACCCTAAGAGTGCCCATGTTACGAAGATGTAGTCTATGTGGAGGAGACCACCCTACACACATGTGTGTGCGAGGAGGGACTGGTGCACATCAGACATATCCATACAACAGAGAGCTTCAACAAGGAACTGCCTTGTACTGCCACATAGAACAAAAATACACCAATCACACCACAGAAAACTGTCCATTCAATAGGCAGACATGGCCTTTACAACCACCTCAGTATCGGCCATATGGATATCCACCTAGAGAACCAGGCAGAGAGATGCCCAGGTACAATCCTTACCCAGCACCAACACGAGCATCGAGACGATACGAGCAAGTACCATATCCACCACCCCAATAAGTGTTATGACCACAGCTGTCACAACCACAAGTGGTACCTGTGAAGTATGCCCAGCTAGAAAAAAATTTGGAAAGAGCCATAGTGCCAGCCTCAACGATGACCACTGTAGAACCAGCAAAACCTGGATATGAGCTGCCCCCAGGAGATTATTATCCCTATGAAGCCAACATGCTAGAATATGAATCAGCTTATGATTCAGCTTACTATGGATATGAAAGCTATGATCAGGGCTATGGAACGGAAGTAGAAACTTTGATGTATACTGCACCTAAAGCACAACCACGTGTGAGACCACCCATTAGGCCACCAGTGCCGAGAGGACCTTGTTATAGATGCGGAGGAGACCATTGTATTAGAGAATGTCCTCGGCCTTACAATCCACCACCCCCTAGGACTTGGGAAGGATATTGTAATGATTGCGGAAAGGAACATCATTTCAGAGACTGCCCTAAGAATCCAACCAAAGTCCAAGACACTGCACCACTTAATGTAATTGAAGTGATAGAAGCTCCTGAAAGTGATAAGGAATACACAGTGCCCTTGAAGGCCATTACAAGGGCCCAAACAAAAGAGCAAAAAGGAAAACAACCACAACGAGAATGAGAAAACAATAGAACAAAAAGTCCCAAAATTTAGATAGTGGAAGATTCAGAGGACCCACGTGAGAGTATGCACAATACAAAAACACAAAAATGGAAGAAAAGAAGAGAAAACCTCAAAGATAAGTGGATGAAACACAAGAGCCAAGAAAATAGGAAACAAACCTGAAACAAAAAAGAGTAGAAAGAACAAGGGATTCGGCAAGAGGTTCCCATCCCACCGCTTATCCAAGAAGCAGAGAAGCCAGGATCAATTTTAGCTGACCCAAAACCTGACGACCTAGACATGTGGCTAAAAGCTTACCAAGCTAGGATTAAGACTGGACCGAATGTAGAGCAACATGATAAGCTTTACCCACAAGGAGAATTAGAGAAAGAAAGGCTTGCGATATGTAGAAAACTCATAGAGATAGCACAAGCAACTCTAGAAAAGACTATCCCGACACTTCCAGAGACAAGAATAGCAGAGGAGAAACACAAGGAGTGTGTCAAAGCCAAGAATAAAGAACTTAGAGGGAAGGATGACAAATGTGAACGAGTGAAAACTCAAGATGAACCGATGTCAACAATACCTGACTTAGAGGCTGATTGGCCAAAAGAGTTATGGAATAGAATCTAAGAAGAACAATGGAAGAAGAATGGAGTGACTAAGCCTCCTTTTGAAGAATTGGATGTAGAAGTTTATCATCCAAACCCCAACATGGAAGAAGTATACGAGGAAGTATCAAGACTAGATAGAAATAGAGAGGAAGCTCAGAGCATTTCAACCTTACCAAATTACATCGGAGAATACGAAAAGGAATCTATAATAATCCAAGCACCCACGGTACACGAAAAAGGAAAAGGAAACTCAAAAAGAATTCACACAATTTAACGGAACTTAAGAAGACCAAGGTACAATGCAAATTGACTGTGGAAGAATTACTTCAAGTTAAATTGCAATTGTGGAAGCAATTAGCGAGTCAGCTGGAATCAGGGCAAGAGAATGATGAAAAGGAAAACAAGGGAAAAGAAAACTCATCTAAGATACAAATCCCAGTTGATAAGGTGGGAGAATTTAGTGAAGGAGACGAAGGTAATACATGTCTACCTGTCACTAACAATGGGTACATGACCAAGGCAATCCTAGACATAGGAGCTAGAGTAGGAATCACCACCAAGGAGATTTGGGAGAAATGGGGAAAGCCTGCCTTACGACCCACACGCATGAAGCTCCAATTAGCAGACGGTCATGTGGAAAAACCCTTAGGAATATTAGAAAGGATCAAATTAACCACCTGTGGAGTTGAATTTGAACACACATTAGCCATCTGTAAGTTTGAAAAGGCTAACAATTACGAAATGATATTAGGTCGACCCTTCATGAGACAAATGCGAATAGTGCAAGACTGGGGAAGAGATTCTCTATACCTACAACATCAAGGAAATACCACCAAGATAAACTTGCATACGTTTTCATATCGATATGTCCCTCCACTACAATGGAATCCTATACACAAGGAGGAAGATGACCTATCAATTCATAGTGCGGGATCAAGCGATCAATCATGGATGCACGAGGATGCCCAGTTATGGATGTGTAAAGAAGCTAAGAAAGAGGACAACAAGAGATAGCTATGGCCAATAGGATATCCTAACTATAGACCTGTAGAGGACCCAAGGTATATGCCTCAAATCTTTCCTGATGAAACCTTTGAACCGCATGGATGGATGGAAATCTTAGCCACCTTAGACGTGTGTGTGAATGAGGAAGTACTAACTATGAATGAGTGCATAGATGAAGAAGGCTATGATGTGCGAAATGGAACCAGAATTCGATTCAGAAGAAAGCTATCTAGACACCATTCGAACCAAAGAGAAGCAGGAACCGACAAAGATCTAGGCAATAGAAGTTGCACCCAGAATACAAGAGCAAGAGGAAAGAATGAGTAAAATCGGGCCAGATCCAGATCTGTTTGAGGTGCCTGAACATTTTAAAAGATATGAAGTAGAAGAGACAAAGGTAGCCATTCAAATGCCTAAACAAGAGGCTCGAGACGGAGAAGCATACGACAACAAAGAACAAACAAAAAAGATCATAGTGACAGTGGAAGATGGAGAAGAAAGATGCGCATACATAGGCAAAGATGTGTTAGTGGAAGAGGAAGAAGAACTAATACAATTGATCCGAGAATATCAAGACGTATTGGCATGGACATATAAGGATCTCAAGGGTGTGGAATCCTCAATTTTTTCTCATAGAATACCAATGACAGCAGATGCGAAACCATCAAAACAACGGCCTTATACATACAATGAGGTCTATGCTGCTAAAATTAAGGAAGAAATAGACAAGCTAGTAGCGGCAGGATTCATATATGAAATAGAACACACCGAGTGGGTATCGCCACTAGTAGTTGTGCCTAAGAAGAACGGAAAACTAAGAGTGTGCATTAACTTGAAAAAGGTCAATGCAACCACCATACATGATAGCTAACCATTGCCCATTACAAATCATCTATTGGAAAGAGTCGCAGGGAAAGAAGTATATAACTTCTTAGAAGGATTCTTTGGATACAACCAAGTAGCAATAGCTACAGAAGATCAACATAAGACCGCATTCGCGACTGAATGGGGAGTCTATGCTTTCCGAGTGATGCCTTTTGGACTCACTAATACGCCTGATACTTTCCAACGATTGATGTGTCATGTTTTCAAGGAATTCCTAAAAAAGAGCATGGAGGTGTATGTAGATGACCTATGTACCTATTCAAATCAAAGATTAGACCACATTCTTGAATTGCCAAAGATATTTAATAAATGCTGACAATATAGAGTCTGTCTAAATCTGGAGAAATGTTTCTTCATGGTAAGACAAGGGAAGATCCTAGGACACATAGTCTCTAGAAATGGAATTTCCACTGATGAAGATAAGATTAAGGTCATCTTAGAGCTTCCTAGGACATTGTGGATACTATCATCGATTTATCCACATGTATGCCATAATCGCCAAACCCTTGTATGGGCTCTTAACTCAATTCACTTGGACAGAGGAATGTGAGAAAGCATTCAATGAGTTAAACAAGAGACTTAGCACAGTTCCAATTCTGAAAACACCAAATTGGAACAAGCCCTTTCACATTCATGTAGATGTCTCTAATTACGCAATAGGTTGTATCTTAGCCCAACCAGCAGACGAAGGGAAGCTAGATCACCCAATTGCCTATGCGAGTAGACAACTGAATCAAGCGGAGAGAAATTATACTACCATCGAATGAGAAGGATTGGGAATGGTCTATGCAGTGAAGAAATTTAGACACTATCTCTTAGCCAATAAATTCAAGTTCTTCATAGACCATCAAGCTTTATTGTACCTAGTCAATAAGCCCTGTAACATGGGAAGATTGGTAAGATGGTTCCTACTATTGATGGAGTTTGACTTTGAAGTGATAGTGAAAAAGGGAAACGTGCATGTAAGAGCATATCACCTTTCTAGGTTAACACACGGAGAACCACCAAGCGGAGTACCGGATGATCTCCCAGACACTTATTTGTTTAATATGGAAGTGTGTCCCAAGTGGGCAGAGAAACTAATTCCGATACTCACTCATGGCCCACAACACTCAATTAATAAGGAGAATAAAAAGGAAATTCTTCAATCAAGGAATTTGCACATTATTGCGGGAAGTGTGTACTATAAGGAACCCAATGGTGTATTACTAAGATGTGTTGAGGAGGACAAACAAGCAAAGTTAATTGAACAAGCACATGTGAACAAATGGAGGACACACAAAGGAACTCATGGAACTATTAGGGAGTTAAAGCGATTAGGAGTATACTGGCCAGACATGCCTAAGGATGTTCACGAGTATGTGAGTAACTGCACAGAATGCCAGGAGACAATCCCCGAGGATCATACGTCCATACCTTTCTCAACGATAGCACCCAATTGGAGCAAAACATTGGTAAAGATCCTAAAGACAAGAGAGCATGAGGAAGGAGTTAGCTTAGCAAGAAAAGGATCCCTAGAGGAGATGAGCAAGGATTATGTACTCATAGGAAGAAACTTGTTTAGAAGAGGAAAAGACAACCAACTACGATTATGTGTGCATGAAGGAGAATATTTGCTCATATTAGAGATGGCACATGCAGGTGTGGCAGGAGGTCATTTTTCAGCCGAGAGAACAGTAAAAATGATCCTCTTCACGGGCTTATGGTGGTCAACTTTACATATGGATCCTGAAACATACGTACGAAGCTGCGAGACATGCCAAAGGGCTGAATACCCAATTCGGAGGGATGACATGCCATTGAGACCTATGGTTTGTGCTAGAGCATTCTCTAAATGGGGTATTGACTTCATAGGACCCATTAACCCACCGGCAAAAGCATCACATGCCGAATACATCATAGTAGCCACAGATTACTTGACAAAATGGGTAGAGGCAAAGGCTACTAGAAAGAATGATGCTCAAACCACGGCTAAGTTTCTTTTTGAGCATATCTTCACTCGTTTTGGATTACCAATTGAGATTGTAAGTGTCCAAGGAACGCACTTCATTAATGAAGTGAATGAGTTTTTGGTGATCCATAAAAAATCAGCCCCATACCATCCCCAAGCCAATGGTCAAGCGGAAAGTTCCAACAAGGTATTGTGCACAGTATTGACAAAAATCGTCAATAATGGGAGTTCTGACTGGGACAAGCAATTGGATCATGCAGTTTGAGCCTTCCGAGTCGCATACAAGACTGCTATTGGAATTACCCCATTCAATTTGGTGTACGGGCAGAGTGCAATTTCGCCAATTGATTTTTTAATCCCCACCTTGAGAGTAGCCCAACAATGTAAATGGACCGGACATGAATTATCCCAACAACTAGACCAAATAGAGAAGCTCCATGAAACTAGGTTACAAGCAGTAGCAGGAATATATGCACCCAAGAGAAGAAAAAAGGCATATTATGATGCACATATAAAAGACAAAGGACTTAAAGAAGGAGACCTAGTCCTGGTTTACACCTTAAAGCAACATGCCAAGAAGTTACAAAAACACGGATATGGACCTCTGATCATAAATAGGATCTCTACTAGTGGAGTACTTAATCTAGTCACTTTAGATGGAGACATTCTTCCTAACTACATAAGCGGATGTAGAGTGAAACGGTTCATGGAGCCATTGACGGATCAAATGCTAGCACGTCTTGTAGGTGCACAAAATAGGAAGAAAGAGGAAGAACGGATTAGAGAGGAGACACAGCAAGAAGCCCTAGAACGCATCAAGAAACGGAAAGAATGGATTAGGCAAAGAGATGGATGGTATCTCCAAGGAAAAGAGCCTGTCCCTATGGCTAATTACCAAGTCCATAAGTCTGACACGACAAATGCCTACATGTCACAGCCTTATTTAAATCTAGGGATTAGCAAGACAGAGTACAAATTGATAGATGCCTTGATAAACTCAGGACCAGGACTTAGTTGCATACGTAATACGGTCATACAAGATCTTCAAACGATTATGACTCCCACGAAAGCTCATATGATAGGAATTGGAGGTCAAATCATACAATGCATTGGAGCAACGATAATATCCCTCCCCCTAGGAAATTCTTCCATGGAACAACGAGTCTTAGTGTGTAGAGATGAAGATTTAATAGAAGATTTGATCCTAAGACAAGATTGGACCATTGAGAATGCAGTAAGCATCAACCTAGCTCAAGGCTATATTTCAGTCAAGATAGGGCACAAGGAAATTTTTAGTCTATTAGGGGAGAAGCCTTCACAACAACCAAAAGCCATTGAGAGGGCAGAAGAATGCAAAGAAGAGCTAGTGGAACATGACTCCAGCCCCAATACCTCAGAAACCAATCTAGAAGAAGCAAAAAGCTCAAACCCTAATGTGTCCAAGGAAGAGGTGAAACCATCCTATTCAGTTGGTGAACGGCCAGACAATAAGGGGACCAACTCTCATGGAGTTTCTCAAACGACAGAAGGATCACCAATGTGGAAAACAACATTCACATACTCGCATCAAGGAACGAACAAATTCAAATGGATACGCAAGGATCAAGTGCAGAAATCAGGATCGTCAACACCAACTCATGAGGAGAAAAAGGAGGACAATAAGTGAGCTTCACCGAAATCCAAACCAAAAAGACTTTTGCAAGTATGGCTCCCGAAGCCTTTGATTGAAGCTCAGAAGGCACGACAATAGATATGGATTCCCAAAAAGTTCAGGCAAGCAACCAAGCAAGAGATAAACAAACAGGAGGATGCATTACATCGAGACATTCAGACCATGCAGCAGAGAGGGACTCATCATAGAAACATGAAGAGAAAAAACTCAATTACTAGGACATCAAAAGAAATACATGAAGTTGGAAGGACCAGAGAGAAGACACGGACTATCAACATGACAACAAAGTGGATTTGGAAGCCAAAGCAATCACAAGGAATGGACCACCACAACAACAAAGATTCCAATTGCACTCATGAAGTGTCAAATGCACCTAAAGTATGCATATTAGGGCCACATTACAAGGCCAAGCATCCGGCACTTGATGTACATAATGAAGTTAGTGGTGCACATTCCCCAATGGGAATTAAGTCATAGCTTCAACTTCCTTAGGAATGCACATACTATGTAAATAAATAAATGCTTCGGCTATACTAATACTTGTTTTCTTTCAGGAAAAGAAATAAAAAGAAGTGGTAAGAGATCTCACTTATAAAACCAAGGGAAACGGAGTGATGGAATGACAACATATCACTGCAATGCACTACACAGTTGCTATGCTTTCCATTGAAGCTAATGCACTTTTCATTGCAAGTGCAGATGGCATCTGAAGATTCTGAAGCAACGATTCAGGAGGAAGCCTTGGAATTTCCTCTTCAGAGTATAACCAAAGCAAAGGGACATTGGTTTAGAGAAGATCAATCAGCTGGGGAGTATCTCTTCCTGGTGACTATCAAAATCATGGATACAGATCATCAATTTCCGATTATGTCCCAAGATTTTAAAGTAGTGCATCAGCTTCCAACGACCATTGACATCATGAAGAAAGTGGGTCTACACAAATACTTCGAACTGTCGATCTCCAAGCCTGACTTTCAACGGTGCACACAAGTCATGAATACATTACAGCCAGCATTACATGACCCATTGGTGTGAGAGGCTAGAGTTATGGATGTCGTAGGTGAATGGGTAGTTATTACACATACACACACACACATATACACACACACAAAAACATACACACATAGACATGTACACACATAATGATGCATACACACACATAC